>JARJHM010000196.1:0-459173 GCA_033356055.1 Carex pumila
TTACTTCAAGAAATGAAGCATAACAAATTGAATTATTTTGTCCAACAACTCATTATAATCTCTTCAACCATAAAGAGATAATAAATCAACTTAGAATATCTTTTAACTTCTTCAAGAAGATTAAATTATTGAAAAAAATATATATATAAACATCATGATAAATTTGCGCATCATATAATATTTCTTTATATCTTCTTCAGGAAGATCTTCTTAATATCTTTGAAATCTTCTTCAAGTTGATAAAATGGCTACAATGGCTTCGGGCCAATTTTTGTAATATCTCTTGAAATCCTCTTCAAGAAGATTCAATTATTGAAGAAAAAAAATATACGAACCACTATGCAATAGTTGTACATCATATAAATCTTCTTCAAGAAGTTTTTTCTTTTAAATCTTCTTTGGGAAGATTAAATTAAAAAAATGCACTTCATATAAAATTCTATGAATCATACTAAACATCTCAAAATAAATATAAATAAATTGATAACTTATTTTATTTAACAATTACTAGGAAGTATTATTTATATAAATGAAATTGAAATAAAAGTTATTAGAATTACCTCGAATCTTCAGCTAGTAGAGCTCTCGTGCTGATAACGTGTTATGAAATAAATGTAAACAAGCATAAAGAAGAATAAGCAAAATAGAGATGAAAAAATGGCAATCTTTTTATTCATACATTTCTCATGTGTGTACAATACAATATTACAAAGCCTCTATTTATAGGCTACAAATTGTAAATGAAAAATTTCATCTAAATAAATGGAGAAATAAATTCCAATAGTAGTGGCCATCAATTCTAATTGTAGTGCATGGAGCAGTGGGGATAGTGGGGAATGAATGTTGGGAGTTATGGACATCCACATTAATATTTTATTCATAACAATGACAACAGAATCCGATATATAATTGAGTCGGTCCATCGAAAAGAGATAACAGGACAACTGAGGTGCAATTCAATCTGAGACATGTTGAAATTGTAGAGGGTTGCTTTGAGATTTATGTCAAGTTAAAAGAACAGTTCGGATTTAACACTTGCATATCAAGTATATGGGGTGATACGGATTTTTGGGATTAGAGGTGTCAACGGATACAACACAAATCAAGTGAAGTATTTTATTTTTATTTTTTTGAAATCTTGACAGTAGCTATTAAGTATAATTTTTATTAATTAAAACGTAAAATATATCCATCATTGTACATCCAAAACATCATTCAAATTACATCAACATCTAACAACACAAACAACTAAAACAACAAAATAAACAAACTCTATCCTTTAGTGGAGACACCGATAGTCTTCAGTATTGGCTGGCTAGCGACCAAAGAAAATGAGACTTTTTTTTTTTTTCTATTTGGGTTGTAGACGGAGAAGGCAGGATGCCACGGTGGCGGAGTGCAAAGAAAGATGAGAGCCGACGACTAGGGCTATTGCTGCCAACTGTCATCTTAGTTCTCCCAACAATGGTGAAGGAAGAGAAGGTGCCGATAGGTGCTGGGGTAAAGGGCAGGAATGCGTAGCGCTTGGTGGCAGCTATAATTTTTTGAAGAGAAAACGAGATGGATGAGAGTGGAAGAGGGCGGAGGAGGGAATGGAGAATGCAGAAAAGAAGAGGAGGAAGAGGGGTTGTCGGTGCGTATCTCCCGCTCCCCCAAAAGGGAGCAGGAGGCAAGGACGAGGCTGAGGAGGCTTGCTGGTGGAGAAATGGAAGAAAAGAGGTGGACGGAGCTGAAAAAACTTGCGGCGTGAGATGGAAGAAAGGAGATGACAGAGGCGGCTAGGGTTTAATATCAAGTGAAAGTATTTTCACATTCACATTTGTCAAAATATACAGTCATATTATATATATATATATATATATATATATATATATATATATATATATGAATATGCTAGCATGCTATGCATAGCATAGAGGGCTTCCATGCAACGGCTCAATATTCGAGTTTTCAAAATCCTAACGGTCGATCCGAACCATTCATCTTGTTCTCCATATTAATATGTGTTTGGAGACCAAATTTTATATTTTTTGAAAAAAAATTTACTATTTTTTAGATTTATTGAAAATCACTGTTTTCAGCAAATCTGAACCATAACAAAAACAGCAATTTTCAATAAATCTAAAGAAATAGTAAAAAAATTTCAAAAAATAGAAAATTTGGTCTCCAAATACATATTAATATGGAGAACAAGATGAACGGTTCGGATCGACCGTTAAAATTTTGAAAACTCGAAATCCGAGCTGTTGCACGAAGGAGCTCTATGCTATGAATAGCATGCTAGATTCCTATATATAGAGAGAGAGAGAGAGATGGCCTTGGGTGAGACGCGAAGTATACGCGTTTGGTGCTCCATTGTACATTTTAGCAATTTTGAAAATCCAAACAACCGATCCGAACCGCTCAGCACGATCTCCATATTGAAATGTGCTTGGAGACCAAATTTTACATTTTTCTGAAATTTTTTTACTATTTATTAAGCCACTTTGAAAGTCACTGATCCGGTGGTCCAGAAATTTTTACTGTTTTTACTGTTCACCCGGATTTTCAGATTTTCAAAGTGGCTTAATAAATAGTAAAAAAATTCCAAAAAATGTAAAATTTGGTCTCCAAGCACATTTCAATATGGAGATCACATCTAACGGTTCGGATCAGTTGTTTGGACTTTCAAAATGAAAATATAGTGTGAAGTACAAATGCGTGGTGCTTCGCGTCTCACCCAAGTCCATCTATATATATATAGAGTAAGGCTTGGGTGCTATGGATAGCATAGATGCCTCTATGCTACGGCTCAATATTCGAGTTTTCAAAATCCAAATGGTCGATCCGAACCGTTTATCTTATTCTCCATATTAATATCTGCTTGGAGACCAAATTTTATAATTTTCTGAATTTTTTTACTATTTATTAAGCCACTTTGAAAATCGCTAATCCAACGGTTTTACTGTTTTGTGCAGCCATCGTTGGATCAACAATTTTGTAAAATACTTAATAAATAGTAAAAAAAATCAGAAAAATGTAAAATTTGGTCTCCAAGCATATATTAATATGGAGAATAAGATGAACGGTTCGGATCGACCGTTTGAATTTTGAAAACTCGAATATTGAGCCGTAGCATAGAGGCCTCTATGCTATCCATAGCACCCAAGCCTTACTCTATATATATACATACATACATACATACATACATACATATATATATATAGAGAGAGAGAGAGAGGAGGGATCAAGTTACAACATTTTTTGAGTTACAACAAGCTTTTTTTAATTTTGAAAGTCCAAATCGTCGATCCAAACCATTAGATGTGATCTCTACAATAAAATGTGCTTGGAGACCAAATTTTATATTTTTTTAAATTTTTTTACTATTTATTAAGATGGGTACAAAATTCAATGGTCTGAATTTGACTAGTTTTTGTACCCATCTTAATAAATAGTAAAAAATTTCCAAAAAATGTAAAATTTGGTCTCCAAGCACATTTTATTGTAGAGATCATACCTAACGGTTTGGATCGACGATTTGGACTTTCAAAATAAAAAAAAAAGCTTGTTGTAACTTGTTGTAACTCAAAAAATGTTGTAACTTGATCCCTCCTCATATATATATATGTATGTATGTATATACATATGTATATACATACATACATATATATATATGAGGAGGGATCAAGTTACAACATTTTTTGAGTTACAACAAGTTACAACAAGCTTTTTTTTTATTTTGAAAGTCCAAATCGTCGATCCAAACTGTTAGGTATGATCTCTACAATAAAATGTGCTTGGAGACCAAATTTTACATTTTTTGGAAATTTTTTACTATTTATTAAGATGGGTACAAAAACTAGTCAAATTCAGACCATTGAATTTTGTACCCATCTTAATAAATAGTAAAAAAAATTTTAAAAATATAAAATTTGGTCTCCAAGCACATTTTATTGTAGAGATCACATCTAACGGTTTGGATCGACGACTTGGACTTTCAAAATTAAAAAAAAGCTTGTTGTAACTTGTTGTAACTCAAAAAATGTTGTAACTTGATCCCTCCTCATATATATATATATATATATATATATATATATATATATATATATATATATATATTTTTGGACTGCACAAAATTATAATATTCGTCTCATGTTTATATGATTTTCTTATATACATATAATTTTTTTTAATAATTATTAGATAACAGATATGAAATAATCTTTATTTATATTCTTACTAAAAACACTTTACTCTTATCGTATTTAATAAACTAACCAAAAAAAAAAAAAATCTTATACATACTTTTCTTATCAAATAAGCTACAGGAGAGAGAAGCTGATAATTATAAGATGCCTTTGCATTGCAGTCAAATAGTCAACATCCTGCCCACCAAGTCCAACTAATAAATAATATCTTGTCTAGACTCTAGACTCTAGTCTCTATTTTTTATTTTTTTTTTTTATTTCTAAAACGCCCGTAGGCTTACTCTAGTCTCTATTGTCTACACTGACCAAAATCATGCACGGGACACCTCCAGCAAATTCCACCGATGAGGGAAGCAAATCTGCTACGATTCCAATTTCAATCCAGTGTCAGAATCTTAAAAAGAGATAATTTTTGTGTACGAATCTCAAAATAAATAAATGGCTGAGATTAGAATGACAGGGAACATGCGATCCTGTAAAATCGCAGCAGATTTATTTCCACCGATGAGAGCCCTTGTGCTTCCTCTCATATAAATAGACCTAAAACCCAGGATAGAGAACACAAAAGCAACACCTCTTGGAATAAAACCATGGAAGCACAAACCTTTCTAAAGCTTCTTCTCTCTGTCCTCTTCTTCATCCTTATACCAGGTACAATTTATTATATCTGCAATCAATATCTATCTCAATTTTTAGTTCAAAAAAAAAAAAAAAAGGTGATAAAGCACCAGTACTCTCTTTCGCTTCTCCTCTCTATTTTGTTCTTCATTCTAGTTCAAGGTAAACATTAATTTATATACCAAATGTCCTATTTGCTTTATCTATACTATGTTGCTTAAAACTTTAGAACACATTTATTCCATATAATACTTAAAACTCCAAGGATTATTCTAATTGCTTTCCTCGAGTAGAACTAGGGTGTTCTTAAGTTCATTAAGTTTCTTGATGAACTCAAGTCTAAAACTCGTTAAATCGGTTTCAAATGATGAATCCGAGCTGTTGAAATCCGCTTACCTTATGAGTGATGCGTCTACATGTGAAAATTTTAAACATTTAAATTAATTTAGTTTAAAGTCAAGCGGTCAAAATAGAAAGTTAATAACTTAATTTTAATGCATTCATTTTTGAACATATTTTGAACATATTTTGACCACTTGATTCTATAAAAAATTATTGTTTTTTACATATAGATGCATCACTCATAAATTAAGCGGATTTTAACGGATTGGATTCGTCGTTTAAAGCCAATTCGATGAATTTTAAACTTGAATTACCTGATGAACTTAAGAACACCCTAGTTCTACTTGCTTTCCTCTGCTTCATAACTAATCTTTTGTTTAATAAAATCTCAGGAAACAATAAAAATTGCAACCTATCAGGCGTACAAATCCAACAATCTAACATTGGAAAAGTACTGACAAGTTAGATTTTGTGTTTGAGGTGGAGATAAAGAACCTCTGTAGCTGCACCATTAAAAATGTTTTCATAAACTCGAATGGCTTTGCGAGCTCTGCCATGGTAGATCCGAAATTATTCAGGCGAGAGAGCAACGGCTATTTGGTGAATACCGGCCAGTCTATTGCGAGTCAATCATCGATAAAATTTTGATATGCATGGGATCATTACTTCAAGATTACCCCAGCTAGTCTTCAGGCTAATTGTTAAGTTTAAACTAGTATTTAGTGTGTGTCTTGTGTTTAGAAAAAAAAAAAAAAAAAAAAAGAAGAAGAAGGAAGTACTTGTTATCCAAATAAAAATAGGTTTGTAAAATTAGATAAGCTTGAGAATAAATGAACAGCATGTGTCTTCTCTAACTACCGGCCCCATCTATGTTAACAGCTCTGATGACTAATTAACAAGTGTCACATTATCGAGAAAAAACAACATAGAAATTTAATGTAATTTGACAGTGCAATGAACATCTATTAGAAAAGTTTAGATAAATTGTGTAGGGTTACAATATCTCATTCTTTTCATATTTCATCATACTTTATATTTTATTTTTTTGTTTTTAAAATTAAAACTGTCGATCCAAACCACTTAACACTATATCTATACTAAAATATACTTGAGGACGAAATTTTATAATTTTTTAAACTTTTTTACTATGTTTTTAGATGTGTAGAAAATCACTGTTAATGACCATTAAAAAACACTTATTTTCTATTCGTCTTAAAAAATAGTAAAAAAATTTTAAAAATTATAAAATTCCATGTGTAAGCATATTTTAGTATGGATGTCATGTTGGACAGTTCAGATTGATGATTTGAATTTTGAAAAGAAAAATATAAAATATGAAGTACAATAAGATATAAAAGGATTGAGGTATTAGAACCCTTATCTTTTAACTAAAGTGGTACCTTTGAAAAGTTTAACTCATTAATTATTTTGAAATGAGGAACACGCACCTAATCCTCCAATTTGCTTAGGTCTGCAAACAATATCACACTTAACAAGATTGAACTTTTACGTGAAAGTGACATCTTCTTACAACCATGATGCTCGCTAGATAAAATATAATTTAAAGTCGTCTCAGAAGTCAGAACTAACAACAAGTCTCTCTCTTTTCTTTTTCTTTTTCTTTTTGATGAAAGGCCCATGGGCTTAACTTTTTTTTTTCTTTAAAGCCCGTGGGCTTAACTAATAACAAGTTAACAACAGTGCTTGCGTATGAAGTATAAAAACATTTTAGTCATATAAACTGGTAATAAAAATTATGACAACAGAATCCGATATATAATTGAGTCGGTCCATCGGAAAGAGATAACAAGACAACTGAGGTGCAACTTAAAATAATGAATGGTTCAGATTATTCTGAATTTAACACTTGCATCATAAGTACCTGAGGTAATACGGATTCTTAAGATCAGGTATGTGAAGTATATTTCATATCCACATCTGTTAAGTTAAAAAAAAAAATACTTATCCATATACGTTTTATCAAATACGGTATAAATCAAATAAACGGATAAAAGAGTGACGAAGAAAAAATAATTATTTCCATAAAATATTTTTCAAAACAAGAGTAACGAAGAAAAAAAATAATAAGTACAACTATATGTCTATAAAAATTTAATAGCGTACAAAATCATCAAAATAAAAACTTTAAGCTATCTCATAGAAATTTGTATCAACTGTTAAAATATTAATGAAAAATAAATAAATATACAGTTATATCATATATGAGGAGGGATCAAGTTACAACAAGTTACAACAACAATTTTCTACATTTTTAAAGTCCAAATCGTCAATCCAAACCGTTAGATGTGATCTCCACAATAAAATGTGCTTGGACACCAAATTTTACATTTTTTGGAATATTTTTACTATTTATTAAGATGGGTACAAAATTCAATGGTTTGAATTTAACTAGTTTTTGTACCCATCTCAATAAATAGCAAAAGAATTCCAAAAAAATATAAAATTTGGTCTCCTAGCACATTTTATTGTAGAGATAACATCTAACGGTTTGGATTAACGGTTTAGACTTTGAAAATGTAAAAAATAGTTGTTGTAACTTGTTGTAACTTGTTGTAACTCAAAAATTGTTGTAACTTGATCCCTCCTCATCATATATATATATATATATATATATATATATATATATATATTTGGACTGCACATAAAATTATATTATTCGTCTCATGTTTATATGTTTTTTTTATATGCATATAATTTTATTTTTTAATAATTATCCGTTGATATGAAATAATCTTTATTTATATTCTTACTAAACAAACTTTATTCTTATTGAATTTTAATAAACTAACAAAAATATATATTATCCATATATACTTTTCTAATCAAATAAGCAACAGATGAGATAAACCGATAATTATAAGATGCCTTTGCACCCCTATTATTTAGATACAATACAACATTGCAGTCAAATAGTCAACATCCTGCCCACCAACAAACAAATAATAATATACTTTATAGAGTATAGACTATAGTCTCTCTCTATTATCTACACTATGACCAAAACCATGTACTGGACACCTTGTGCTTCCTCCAGGAAATTTCCACCGATGAGACCCCTTGTGCTTCCTCTCATATAAATAGACCTAAAACCCAGGATAGAGAACACAAAAGCAAAACCCTCTTGGAAAGAAACTATGGAGGCACAAACCTTTCTAAAGCTTCTTCTCTCTGTCCTCTTCTTCATCCTTATACCAGGTACAACTTATTATATCTGCAATCAATATCCATCTCAATTTTTAGTTTACTATTTCTATTGCTATTGAAATATCCCCCATCCCTCTTCTCTTCTTCCTGCGCCAAACACACACCGACAAATTAATCTGGTATTGTCAAATTAAATCATCCAAATTTTGTACCACCAAGGATTTGACAAGAGCTGTTTCGAGGTTTAGTGTCAATTTTTTTTATTTAAATTGCCATGTGATATATAATTTTCTTGAATTTGTTTTGTTTCGTATAATGTTTATAATAATGCTTATTGTTAACATTGTACCATAACAATATATATATATATATATATATATATATATATATATATAATCTGTCTATCTTTATTAGTTATAATAATTTGCACTGATAAACATCATATATATATAATATATAATTCCTCAAATCACAGGAAATTGTGAAAAATGCAACCTGTCGAGCATACAAATCCAGCAGACCAACCTGGGCAAAGACCCGATAAACGGTGTTGACACGGTTTTTGAGGTCGAGGTGAGGAACCTATGCAGCTGCAATCTGAAAAGTGTATTTGTTAACACGCAAGGCTTCGCTTCCTCAGTCATGGTCGACCCGAAAGTATTCAGACAACAAAGCAATAGTTATCTGGTAAATGACGGTCAGGCGATCCCATGCCATTCCGCTGTCAAGTTCCAGTACTCGTGGGACCACTACTTCAGAATGTCCCCTGCCAGTATTCAGCCTGAATGTTAAAATTACATGTATAGACCTGAATGTTTAATCTTTTTTTTTTTTTTTTTCAAAAAAAAAAAAGGAACAAATTGATGATTAAGTTTGTGGAGAAGTTGAGCATTTTGTGGTGCTTTAGTTGGTTTCCTGTTTTGTTGATAAATTGGTTCAACAAGAGCGTGTAGTCTATGTTAACAAAACACTTTAATAATCTTTTATATAGAAAGGTAAGATTGAAAATTGTGAATTTTATGACTAAGGAAAGCTAAAAAAGCTGTTGCAAGATAACCCCACACACTAAGAAACGAACTAATTCGATTTGAGCATTTTGTACTTCTCATAATCTCCTAATCTCAGACCTATCTAGCTAGGTTCATCCAGACATCTACTGCATAAATTGTGCCTTTCTTGTTTGAATTTAATTTGCTAAGTGAATGAATTTTTAGTTCCTTAATTTAAGTTTCAATTAATGACCTTACGAAATATTTACCTAGAAGTACAAATATAGTAAAATTAACTAAGGTATAATTAATTGACAATCTACGATTTCTTCTAATAATTCAATTCGAAAAAAGAAAAAAAAAAACATTTCTCTATACCTGTACTATATATCAACAAGTAAAAATTAATATAGGGTAATATAAAATTTAAAAATTACACTATATACACTAAATTTAAAGAACTTTCATGATCGGACGATGATTGCATGCTTTCCTTTTGGAGGCATGTCTAGCCTTCTTATAATATTTCTTTTATTTTTCTTTTTCTTTTTCTTTTTCTTTTTCTTTTTTTTGAATTGGATGATATTATAGAGTTGTAATTAGTAATTGGATATGTAAAGGAGTTCGAATGCTAGCTTGTAAGCACTGAAAGCCAGAAAAGAACTAGCTAGAGAGTAGAGATCGAGCACTCAATGTTCATCAGTATGGTAATATATATATTTTTTGTTACAACCAAAAATGACAAATGTATAGTTCGAATTCTGAGAATATGGACAAAGTAAATGTACTATTCCTAATTTGGATAGAAAGCCTTGAGAGCCAAGTTACACAAATAAAGGCTCCTGTGCCGGAAGAAAAGGCCAGCTGGAACCATTTTGTAAATTTATTACTGCACAATTACAGGGGCATAGAAATGATTTTCTTTTAAATTTATAAATTAAAATTAAAATCTTCAGGAAATGGACAAAAAATAGATGGAAAAAAATGAACCCCATTCATTTTGTGAAAATAATGTATGGCTGACCCCTATTTATTTTCTAAAAGATGAGCAATTTGAGAACTATTACACAAACTATTACAAACTATTTATTTTCTAAAAAAACAAACAAACTATTACACAATGTGTACATTTTGAGAACTTCTAGTATTTTATATATATTTTTCTAAAGGATGAGCAACTAACCACTCTCTATATTTTTGACCCCCATTACTTCAAATGCTGTCTCTGTCCCTGCTACCAGGTACATGTTTCTGGTACTGCATCAATGATACAACTCAGTTTTTTTTTTTCCAGACTTTAAACTCTCTATTATGGCCACATATTTGTTCGGAAAATGGTGCGACCGCACTAACCTGTCAATGCGGTTTAAAAAGAGCATATATAATAATTAATCTTTGAAAATGAATGAGGTCAATTGACCTCCAATTGGCCTCTGTACATAACCCTCTACCCCGTAGAAGTGCACTATTGGTGTGATTTCATCTATTTTAAAAAATCAATACATCCCTTTTTCAAAAGTTTGTTTTTTTTAATTTGAAAATCTATAGAAATGAATGGTACCAAAATAGTATTTGAGAACCGATGAATATCTATGCATATATATTTTGTGAAATTGTTGAGGTTTTCTTCACCCATAAGGCCATCACTTTGTATGAATTTTTAGTCAACAATTCAGCATGTCTATATCTAGCATATGGTTCATATCTCTGAAAAGAGAGAAAGGTACTTGCGCGTGAGTGGCGACCGTACCTTTAAACCTTTTTCGTTATCTAAACATGCATGGAACCATAATAAAATTTCTGTGTGCTACCTCTCAAAATTACATTTATGTCCTTCATTTTTAGTTATATGATAACATTTTTTGCTGATTAATTGCTTCAGATAATGTTGTAGCGCATTCTGGACTAAGGTTTGATATTATTTGAGTTTCAAGTCTAGTAATTTTTGGCACGCCTGTGTAAGACTTTAAAGTTTTAACTAATTTTTAATTTTAGATTTTAAGATGTAGTCATATGAATTTTGGATATAATTATGTGATATATTGCTTCAAATAACCAGTGCTCTTCCCGTTTAAAAAAAAAAAAAAAAAAAAACGATATACAATTTTAGAGCCAAAATATCACCCCGCTTTAGCAATATAAATAATAATATTATACTGGCCAGTCGCCACCACTCCCCAGAGTCCCAGACTCCTACGAATCCCTAACCAATGTGCTAACTACAAAAAGAAGCATATCTATCCTGGAAAAAGGGGAGCAATCAATTCTGAACTTCCATTTCTTTGTTGCTAAGATAACCAAAGCTGGACTTCAGGGTCTTTTTGGAACTATTATTTAACCCCCCACAATCACTTACAACTCGTGGTTTAAAATAAACAATAGATAGAACATAACACTTGTTGCTTTCTTGATTTTTATGTCATTACCTTTATTATTAATTTCACCATTTAGCGTCACATCTATGTAGCGTCCCCAGTAGGCAAATTTAAAGTTCCACATGAAGAGATAAATAGGCAAAACACAGGAAGTATTTCTGGTATCAGAAAAGAGAAGCAAATGCTCCGAATACCAACCCATTTCTAGGACTGGTACCAATTTGTAAAGTCCAATGTAATACTCCACAGGATGTCAGATGCCGATTTGAATGGTATCATTTGGTATAGCAACTACACTATGCAATAAAGCATATATATGTTGCAGACAACACCACTCGCGATTCATTCAGATAAAGATATCAGCTTACAATACCAGATGAAATGCTGATAATGTACAAACCAGTAAGCCACAGAGGCACAAACATAATATATTATTATACCGGACTATCTCTAAATGAATTTCCAACATTTGTATCATTTGAATGTAAATTCATAAACCATTCACTACATACAGTTTTGATAGTTTTACGAGGCCTTCGCCACCCCATCTTTCCAAGAAGCCATACATTTTAGCTACAGCAACCTATTGCCCTTTTGTCCCACTGACACCTGACGATTCTCAACCAGGTCTATATAAACATCCCTAAAAATTCAGTTTTCCTTTTACTTATATTTGAATAAGAACATCCTTACACAAATAATCTAATGAATTGGAGATCATTAATTGCAAAGATAAGTGTCTGCTTTATAATGGCAGTCCTGGGAACACAAATCCCTAGGGTCCACATCGCTGCCATTCAAGTGACGGCAACTGGCTGCCATAGCCGGTTTGAGCAGCCTGATCAAGTTTAAATGACCCAGATTATGCTTAGGTGGGAGGGGGGTTATTTCAGTGGGACCCACTGGTTACAGCCCAAATGTAACCAGCTGTCATATCGCCTATGGCAGCAGATGCGAACTCGTTTCTCTAGCTAGGACTGGATTCAAAAGAGTTCAGCTTAGGTAGGATATATAAAGATAAAAATAAAACTTTGCTAAGCTTGTCAAATGAGGTTGCCTGGTGGGCCTGACTCAGAAGCAGCTTGATGTTTAATCTGACTCGTGATTCTAGATATCCAATTAGGATCCATTTTTTCTCCCTTCTGCTGGCCCCAGTGTATATTCTGTGGGTTTTGGATCTGGCTATTAGTAAAGGGCTTCAGCTAAATCTCTTCTCAATGGGCCTTTACTACCAAGAGGAAAGAACTAAGTCGTATTTTATTTTATTTTTTTTCCAAATGCATTAACATGACAAGAAAAAACATACCTAACATGACTCTAATATCTCTATAACTTGCTATTTGTGTACGCATTAACTTCGGTTTCTAAAGGTGAAGCATTAGGTTAAACCTAAATTTATTATTGAGGAAGCACTGGTTGAGTTTCACCATTGCATCAAGCTCACTTGTCAGATTTCATCCACCTATACTATTCTGATATTTGTCAGACTTTAGCATATCACAATTCTAAGTTGTACATTAATGGGATTTACTAAAAACAGACTTCTTTTAGTTAACTGCTGGAACTGTCTGGTTATCCAAAACTCATCCAGAGAGAGAGAGTGTGTGTAAATACTAAATAGTATACAACATAGATGCAGAATAGCATAAAAATACTCTTAACCGTGTTACAGGTACAAGACACCTAAACGATCTATGGCAACCACAAAGTTAAACTTATAAAATTAATCTAACAGCAGCAGCAGCAGCAATACTATGATCACAATTGAAGTTATTGAAATCTACATAATTTTACTTAAAAAGGAAAAGACAAATTATGCACTCACCTAACATTCAAATCCAGCTCTCCTCCTGAATCATCCCCGTCATCATCCTCCTCATTCTCATCATTGTTCAAGAAATCCTCCTCCCCCTCCTCTTCCTCCTCCCCATTCTCATTCTCATTCTCATTAGCATTAGCAGCATTTATCCCACTGTGACTAGCATTCCCTGCCCAGCTACCCTGACGCATCAACTCCTGATCCTGTGCATCCTCCCCCCGTATAGTGGCTGCACAGCCATGCATGGGTGCAGACATATGAGGGGGGACCATCATGTCAGCCTGTGCTGCTGAAGCAGCCATCTGGACAGCAGCCTTCTGTCGAGCCTCAATATCTGCACGAGTCTCCAAAGCAAGGCGCTTCTCGTTTTGGACCAGCGACTGCTCAAGGTGGAGGCGCTCCTCAGAGCGGAACTCCCCGAGGGAGCGCTTGCGCGTCATAATGTTGAACGCTAACACCTGCTTCTCAAAGGTCGACGTGAACTCGGATATCTTCACCAGGATGTTGTGGTCCCACTGCTGCAACCTGGATGGGGACTGCCCCGTCTTGTCGCTTTCTACCATCCTATCATCCTCCTCAGCCTCATAATCCGACACCACATGATATGGCAACAACCTGCTTACATAACTCATTCTTTAGAACAACAGCCTTAAGGAACCAGTTCAGCTTGGATGATACAGATTTGGTACCGCAAATTGACAAGCATTTGGTCAGATCATTGTTCGAATAGTGGGTCTCAGGCAAACACATTTCATATTTTGCACTAAGAAGCTTAGCACTGGCTTCAATTATGGAAAACTTCCAATTGTCAGAGAAGATCCTGAGTAAGGGCCACTCGATATGGACCAAGTCAGAGAACTGCAACAGATTAATCGAAAAGTTGGCAGATAACAGCAGGCATATATGACAGCTCAAATCAAACATTATCCCCTAATTTCTTGAATTCTTTAAATTGACAGCAACAGCCCAAGCCATTACATAGGATCAACAGATGATAATGCAATCTAAACTCTGAAAATGTACTCTTTAATTATAAAAAGGGATTTCCTGAATTGAATTAAACTCTGCTTGAATTCTACACTTAGTCAAGCAAATGCCTTCCAAATGATCTCCCCTTTGCTATTAGCCTATCTCCCAGCAACACATAACCAATAACCATAAAAATGCAACAAATTAGGAAAGAAAAAGAACTAACCTGTTAACGGCATCTTCAATTGAAGCGAATGGGGTTTTGACATCAGGGTTGCACACCTTGGTTGCATCCTGAAGTGCCATCTCTATTTCGGGATTCCTAACCTGAGGCGCAGAAGATCTCGCCATTTGCTGTTGCAACTGTGCTTGCGACAGCTGTCCTTGCTGTAATTGTGCTTGTGACAGCTGTCCTTGCTGCAATTGCGCTTGCGCGAACTGGAGGGATCGGAACCCTGGGGCGCGAAGGTGAGCATCGATGTTGGAAGGGAAGCGGGCCATGGCTTGCTGCAACTGCGATTGCTGTAAATTGGGCTGCTGTATGTGCGGTCTCGGGCGCTGTTGCTGCTGTTGTTGCTGTTGTTGCATCAGAAACAGCTGTTGCTGTAAGAGCAGATGCTGCTGCTGCTGAGCCGCTGCTCCAGCCGCACCGGCGGCAGGATTTTTGTTCCCTTCTTCCATTTTTGTTATCGCGTTAAAATTTTGTGCTGTGACAAATAAAACCTAGGCACAAAACACAGAGAACACAAGAAATTGAGTAAATGGACTACAAATTAAATCCTCTCAATCAGTCCCTAAATCCATTTCTTAATTAGGTTACCTGTCCTGTATTATGTCACAGCTTCCTAGTGGGTTGTCAGATATCTTCCACAATTAGAAACAGATGGGAGATCATTATTTTATTAAAAACTACATCAAACCGTCTTAAATTAACCTGCTGAATCAAAGGAGAACTTTTTAATGGGATAAGCTATCAGAACTAATTGTGGAAGATCCATAGAAATATCAGAACTAATTGTGGAAGATATCCGACAATTAGCTGGTTGTGGAAGATATCCTCAAAAATATCCTGTCCCAAATCTCGGTGACAGTTTGTTTCTTTTTTAAATGGAATAAGCTATCAGAAAGTCTGCTACTTAAAAAATATTTTCTTCTTGGTCTATCTATTTAGGAGATTAAACTAAAATTGTTGTTGTGGCATCATATCAGATAGATACCAGTATTACATTATAACACATGTATTAAGAATCAGACTATAAACCAGAAATTATTGTCAAAACCAGTACTAATACAGTGTACATATATAAAGTATCAGAGTACAAGCCACCAGTGAGATAATAGCACAAACTTCATTAGATGGTTCCTGTCAAATTTGGGTTTTGTATCTCAAATCTGATGGTTTATCAAGCTTGACTGTATAACAGTCTCTATTTGATGTTCTTGTCTAATTCTAGTAATTAATAACAAGCTCAGCTCTATTTAAATTGTATGATTTTAAGCTTTCATGCATTTATCTTAGAATTTTTGTTGCCACAATTAGACCTCAATTGTATAACCAGGCCATATGTAAAGTATTGAGAATATGAACTTCTGTTAATATGATCAAATCAGAAAACCAAAGTAATTCATGAATTATCCAACACAGCAAGTTTTCACATACTTCTTCAAAAGATCATAAAATCTAATTTGTTTGGTTATTTCTCCTAAAAGCCTAAACCTCCTTGTACCAGTACCCTCAATATCCAATAAGAAATGTAAACCTCAAACCCTACAAGCATCAATCGTATTTTCCTTTCAGAAAAACGAGATCTAAAGAGATTCAGTCAAAGAAAAACGAGGTTCGTGTGAAATGTCTTACCCGAAAACAACTATCGAGAAACGACGGAGCGGAGGGAGGCCGAGGCGATGCGGAGAGAGAAATGACGGAAAGGCGGAGAGAGCCTTCCTTTTTGAATTCTCATCCTCTGAGATATCTCATATTTTGCGTTATTTTGCGTGACTCATTGAAAAATCTCAACTGTTCAAATACGTTCTGCACGAATCTCAAAACTCAAATGATACGGGCCCTCCTGCGCAATCACCGAATAGGCATCGGACACGTCGGTCACGCAAAATATGAGATATCTCAGAGGATACGCACTCCTTTCTTTTTGGTTCTGGGCCTTCTGACCCAAGAGAATTGCACTGAGAAAGTGCCCAAGTAATTATTTAACTGACAGTACAAAAATAAGGCTTAGAGCATTAATGAATTGGGAACTAATTCATACAATATATCCACCTGAGATTCCTCAGGCAAACAGACTTGGAAGCGGAAAGCCCCTTATCTAATTCCTTTTCTTTTTAATAAGAAATAACTTAATACTTATAAGGCTGCAAACGAATCCACTCCAACTTATTCCAGTTTGATTTTTATTTGAATTAATTTCAAACTAAGTTTGAATTGAAGTAATTTCGAATCAAATTTTTTACGAACTCAATTTTGAAGTTTTTACGAATTTTTTTATGATAAAGAAGAGTGATCGTAGTCGCTGAAAGCGAGATGTGAAAGTCATTTAGGATTTTAGAACTAAGAGTGAGGGTCACGACTTACGAGTTATGACTTATAGCTGGAAGGCTTTATGTTTTAACTTTTAAGTCATCAGCGAACATAAGCCATCAACAAAAATCAACGGTTTATGCTACTTTGAGATTCAAACTAAAATAATTTGCAAACCTATTTCGAACGAACCATGTTCAGCTTGAATTTAGTTTGAATTAATTTCAAATTATTTGGAATCGAATTTTTTACGAACTTTTTCGAATCAAATTCGAATCACAAACTACAAATTTTTTTTGTACTTATAAACAATCGGACAAGATAATGAAAGGAAAACCCAAAAAAATGGAAAAGGAAAAAGAGCGAAAAAGAAAGAAAAAAGAAAAGCGATGGACTACTGGACTACAATCAAAGAAGGCAGCAATTAAGGAGCTAACTTTTTCCTATAGTGTTACTATAATATGTAATAATAATAATAATAATAATAATAATAATAATAATAATAATATTACACTTAGGAGCACCTCTAATTAGTTTGAAAAACTGAAATTAAATTGTAATTGAATATAAAAAGATGAGTTTAGAGAAATTTGACACGCAAGGTGATAACGGAGTTTGACAAAACAAAGGCCTACGTCTCCGGAGCTTCGCAACCTTGTGAGGTGCGCCTTTCTATTACCCAATACGAAAGGATTACAACTTGTGAACCGTTGAGCCCTTACACACCAAGCGGGAAGTCAAACGGCCAACTCAAAGAAATGAGAACAAGGTCTCGATTGTCTAGAACACAAGAGAAACACTCAATAGATCACTCTAATCTAATCTATATGAAGATTAGTGAAGTAGGTTTGAGGTTGCTTAAGGGATTTTGAAGTTTTAAGCTCTCACAACAATGGAGCAGGCTATGATCTCAGAAAATCGCTTTTAAAATGATTAGGGTCGGCTAAGATGTGAGGAAGGGATCCCATCACTCTATTTATAGTGTCATCTCAAAAATGAGTTGTTTGCAATAAAACGTTACCAACGTTTTATTCAAATGCGATTTTAGGGTTTTAATCTTCTGACAGCTTAGCAAAACGTTATAATGTTTTCAAAACGTTACAACGTTTTAACCTGTACAAACTTGATCAAAATAGAAGTTATTTGAAGTTTAAATCTACTTGAAACGTTACAACGATTTATAAACGTTACAACGATTTATAAACGTTACAACGTTATATAAACGTTACCACGTTTCATTGTTGGTACAATACAGCTAGGATTTAGTCTGTAGCTGTTAAACGTTACAACGTTTGTATAGCGTTATGACATTTTTTATAACGTCACAACATTTGTATAACGTTATAACGCTGTAACAATGTTTCTTCTTTTGATCAGTTTATTGTTTCAAACCAATGTAAAAACGTTACAATGTTTTGAAAACGTTCACAACGTTTTATCCCATTTTAATCAACTTCACACATACTTTACCAAATTTCTGATTTTACAACTTATATTCTTGATAAAGGTCTTCGTGATTTCTCCAGTCCAAGCATGTTATACTGCAGTTCTTACTCTTCTTGAACCTATCATAGCTTTAAAATAGAAGAAATCGTAAAATTCAATAATTGTATGTTTTTACAAATTAGTCAAATAGACGTAAAAGATTATTGTACGAACAACAAATAATAATAAGAGATGGGCTATGGTGAGTTGCGAAGTAAGGTGACTATTTTATTTCACGCTCATATTTTGCGATTCTGAAGTTTAAAATATCGATTCAAACCATTCATCTTGTTCTCCATATTGAAATGTGCTTGGAGACCAAATTTTACATTTTTGAAATTTTTTTACTATTTATTTAGTCACTTTGAAAATCGCCGATCCGATGGCCCAGAAATTTTTATTATTTTTACTGTTCATTCAGATTTTCAAAGTGGCTTAATAAATAATAAAAAAATTTCAAAAAATGTAAAATTTGGTGTCCAAGCACATTTCAATATGGAGATCACATCTAACGGTTCGGATTGACGTTTTGAACTTTGAAAATGAAGATATTGAGTGAAGTAGAAACGCATTTTACTTCGCTACTCACCGTAGCAACAACATATTTGAACCGTTTAACATAATATTCATATTAAATTGTACTTAAAGACTAAATTTTATATTTTTTGAAAAAAATTAATATTCTTTTAGATAGGTACAAAATCGTTGTATTTTATAGTACAAATTTTTTTGAAAACAAAGATTTTTCATATATCTAAAATGATAGTAAAGGTTCCACACAAATGTAAAATTTAGTCTACCGGTACATTTTAATACAAAGATAATGTTGAACATTCAGATCAATTGTTTGAAATTGAAACTATTATTTCAAACTACTAATACGAATTAAAACATGAGCTTTAATTCGCGACGTATATTACAATAAACATAAATTGTAACAATATATTATTATCATAATATAATATAATATAAGAGGAGGGTTCCAATACCTCATGCCTTTTATACCTCATATTTTATATCTTCATTTTCAAAGTCCAAATTGTCGATCCGAGCCGTTCAACATGATATTCATTCTAAAATATGGTTAAAGATGAAGTTTTATAATTTTTGAAAATTTTTACTACTTTCTAAGATAGGTAGAAAATCACTGTTTTTTTAACGGTCCAAAAACAATGATTTTGTATCTATCTTAAAAAATAGTAAATTTTTTTTCAAAATGTATAAAATTTCATCTCCAAGCATATTTTAGTATAAATATCATGTTGAGCTATTCGAAACTTCAAATAAAAATTTGAACTTTGAAAAATAAAGATATAAAATATGAGATATAATAAGATATGAAAGACATAAGGCATTCAACCTCCGCATAATGTAATAACGACAACGACATGAATATAAACAATAGATAATATTATCAAAGGAGATTGCATTGTGGGATGCCTAGCTACATGAATACTCAAGCTTTTCTCATGAAATTTCTATGGGGATTGGCATCGGGTTCGAAGGCTCCCTGGGCAGAGGTGGTCAAAGCTAAGTACTTGCTGAGAAGCGATCTCTGACACTCGGCAAGGATTTATAATTGTACCTCTTTTTGGCGTGCAATGTTATGAGTAGGGAACAAATGATACCTTGGCTGACATGGCATCTGGGAAGTGGAGAATTATGTGGGGCATTGACACAGCCGTGGTTTGAAGGGGCATTGGGATAAGGCTGCAAGGGGGAGTTCAAAGAAAGTTAAAAGTGCAAGACTTGGTAGTTCAGCAATCTGGGATATGGGATGTAGAGGCACTGGTGGAACTGTTTGGTTATTCTCAAACTATGATGACTGTTCAATACTCTATTTGTCTATATTTCATCTTAATTATCACATTGTTAACACTATTATTAATCGGTTACAACTATTCACTATTTCAAATGTACAATCCAAATAATATTTTTACTAATTCAAATAATACAATTTTCACACTAATTTAAAAATTACTATTTTCCCTCTATTCTTATTTACTATTATCAAATTTTACTATTCTTACTATTCTACCTCTCATTCAAACATACCCTAACTGGTCCTGGTTGGGATAGTTTGAAAGCTTGTAATGGCCTACGGGTCTTTTGGTTAACAAAAAAAAAAAAAAAAAAATACATGGAATACTCCAGCTTTCTTGGTTAGTTACACCCTGTCAGTCTGTCACGATGGAGCGGTTAGGCCTGCTAAACGAGCCGGGCCGGCCCATGAGCTTTTGAGCTGGACTCTTGATTGAGCCGAATTGAGCTGAGCTCAATTTGAGTTGAGTCCAAACTCAGCTCGAACTCGAAATAGAACACCATTGAGTCGAACCGTCGCTCCGTTTCTTCCTTCGTTTTCTTTCACTTCGCTATGTTGCTCCGCTAGGAGAAGCTCCATCGCTCTCTCGCTCTCTCGCTCGGTTGCTCTCCAAGTGCGCTCTCTCTCTCTCTCTCTCTCTCTCTCTCTCTAATCTGTTTAAATTGAAAACGGAATCTGTTGTAACCTATAAATTTGATACTGGTATTGCTATTATTTTGTGGGTTTTGTGGATATTTGACATCTCAGCAGTTGTAATGTCTGGAATTACCAGTTCATCCTATTTCATGTAGCTATGATCTGATTTTTATTGTGAGGGGTTACTATGACCTGCTGACTAGGTTTCTCTTCGTCTTTTTATAAGATGCACGATCTGCTGCTGTAGTTACTGGTACGGTTACTGTTTGACTGGTACGATAGAGCTGAGAATTCCCTACTTCCCTTCGTTTTTTCCATATTCTTTCGACCCTTTCCTCTTTTAATGATACTGGTATTTACTGGTTAGTTGTTGCTTATCAATCAATACTAGATCAATTGGTACCTTTTCTTCGTCCTTTTGTTTTTGAACGCATCAGCCTTGGAGAAAGGAACACCTATTCCTTTTGTTTTGATTCGATAAAAGTTGTCCATACATGCCTTTATCCATTATGTGAATACTGACAAACTGTTCAGTTGGATACAATGCTTTGAGAGATTTTGAATCACAGGACCAAGCAAATTAACTTGATTAATAGATGAAAAGGCAAACAACAAATGTGTTTCGTAGCTCATATTATATTGTTGTAGTCTGACTTTATGCGCTGAATTGCATACTCTGCACACCTTTTTTAAGATGAGAGTTCAAATGTTTATAATTTTTTTGTCAATGTTATATATATACTTTTTAAAAACTGCAGGTCTACAATAAAAATTAAAATTAAAATAAAACAATTAAATATGATATGTTCTCTGTACATGTAGAGCAATAATATAAATTACCTTTAAAAATTTTATTTTAACATATAAATTTAAAATACTATTTAAAAATTAAAAAGTAAAGACGTATAATTGTAGTTTTCATTGTAGATGAAAATTAAACTCAACTGAATGTTTAATTGTAGTCTTCATTGGCTTTTTAGTTTGGATATAATAGATGTATTAGTTTGGCTTTATGTGATATAATAAAATGTATCGATTTATCTGTATTGATTAGTTTGTTGTGTGCTTGTAGGCAATTGATCTGCTACTGGTAGAGCTTCTACAGAGACGAATCACCATTTCAGAAGAGGCTAACCAAGAGAAGAGCAACTGTCTGAAGCTACAGAGACGAATCAGTTACTGTCAGCAATTCTCCTGTCTCCATTTGCTCTCTCTCTCTCCAAGGTATATATTTCAATTACCAGAATAATATATTTCAATTACTGACAGATACACACTTTGTTAGATAGGATTTTTGTATTTATGATTTGTATCTGTGCCATTTGCAAGAAAGTTAAGTCTCTGAATGCTTATTATCTCTTTATTGTGACATTATATATGGTTGTCTCATTTGTTAGATAGGATTCTTTTACTGTGGAATTATTGTTTTCATTACCAGTACTGATTCTTATTTACAGATATTGACGTTCCAAAAATCATAATTAATTATGGCTTGACTTCTATTTTGCTAGTCATGTAACTACCTTTGGTTTGTGCATGGCCTGTCCTTCATAAAGTTTGTAAAAATTATCCATTTGCAACCCTGACATAACAGTTTCTAACACAACATTCAACAGTACTAATTTTTAAATCAGCACCAGTACCATACTATTGCTGGAATAGTACTGACATTGTTGACCATTCGTTTTATTAATTTGATTCATAGCTCCAATGTCTCAATCTCAATCTCATTCGCAAGCAAACCCTGATGTCGGAGAGTCTCAAAGTGGAACAATCGGAGTAAGACAAAATCGAAAAAAAAAAGAAGAGATCCAATGCATGGGACCATTTCAAGCAAAAATGTGATGGCTCGGTTGCGTGCGTGCATTGCTCTAAAGTGTTATCTCACGGTCCTACTTTGGAGACTTCTCACCTAAATCGGCATATCACTAATGCATGCACACAGATCAACGAGGAAGCAAGGGAGGTGTTCTCGTCGGGTAAAGGAGGTGACTTCTCTAGTTTCAAATATGATCCCGATTTGACCCGTGATCTAATGACGATGTTGGTCATAGATGCCGAAATACCATTTTCGGTCATTGAAAAATTATTTTATTAAAAATAATCAGAGTCCAACTGAAATTTTAAAAATACTCAAACCGTGGATTTTTTTTTGCGATCCGGAATTTTTATTCAGGACTGTGGAAAAAATCCGCGCTCCGAATTTTTTTTTTTTTTTAGATTTTTTAGAGTTTGGAGAAAAAAAATATTCATGGTTTGATCTTTTTTTTCATATATGTATAATATACATATGTGCTTTGAATGAGAGAGAGGGACCATATAGAAATGACTTGTGCTTTGAATGAGAGAGAGGGACCATATAGAAATGACTTGTGCTTTGAACGAGAGTGAGAGAAATCATATAAATAGCAATAATTCGGTCTGAGCTGTTAAAAAAAATTCTGATCTGGATGTTCAAGGCAATCAATTGAAATAGTGAGTAATATCAAATCAGTCAAATAAAACTAAAAAAAATTCACTAATTCTAACTCATGAATCAATTCAAATAAAATTATGTACATACGAATAATATTTTTTTTTTTTTTTTGAGAAGTCCCGTGAGCCCCCGTCAATTCTTTCTCGTTACACATTTGAACGTAAACATGGAAGTACAAATGAAGCATAGCTTGATTGGGACCCCAGGGCCCCACGCTGTCTTTCTATGGAATTCGTACCCTCTGCATTAACTAAAAAAATAATATTTCTATGTATGATTCAGCACACACCACGGGTCGACCTAATTCGTATACTCTGAGATATCTCAAATTTTACGCGACCTTATGGAAAATCCAAACCGTTTAAATACGTTCTGCACGAATCTCAAAGTACGCCTAATACTGACCCCCTACATCATCCCGAATAGACACCGGACACGTCGGTCACGCAAAAGCTGAGATATCTCAGAGATACGCACTCCGCTTTCCAGCTTTCATTAATGCTAGGCTGGACATTCTGTTGCCAAAAACTCTATAAATTTGTGTAGAAAGCTCTAGAGCATGGTGACAAATGAATTATTCGGATTCGGTTGTGAGGTTAAAAATTCGTGATTCGAAAATAATTAGGATATAATTCAGAAATGATTCATAATTATTTGAACCATAGATCTCAGTCATGCAAGAGAGAAAAAAAAATGTCCTATGAAAAATTCAAGAAAAAATCGCAAATAATTCGTAAAATGGGAAAAGTTCGCAAAATTCGCGAATTATTCGGATTTAATCTGGTCAAAGTTCAGTCAACTGAATAATTCAATGTTCGGTTTGGCATCACCAAAAAAATGAATTATTCGGGTTTAATTTGGATTTAATTCGCGAATCTTATGCTATGCTCTAGAGCATTTTCATCCTAAAAATTATTTCAGTTTCTAATCTCACGGTGTAATTTTGAATTCAATTTCAGAAATGATCGAATTAATTATTTACCAATTATTCAATTTTAGAAACTCTAAAACCACGCTGGACAAAATAATTAATCTCATATACTATCAGAATTGTCATTTCTCTCTTCCAACTGTTTTTAATTTATAATGAGTTTCTGGGATGGAGATGCTCTTAATGGGTTAGAAATTAAGAGAATATATATTTTTAAATAATTGTTTTTAATTTCTAATGAGTTCCTGAGATTGAGATGCTCTTGTTTTCTAATAATTTGTACGAGCTTTAACCTATATTTTTTATTTCATTTTAATCCCTACAAATGTGATTTATTCTGTACATATATGTATCATTTTCTAAAATTTTGAATTTCAAAATTAATTTTATGCTTTTATTGGAAAGAAAATATATTTGTTAATTTTCTACAATTTGTTAAAAAAATCACTGAATTAGTTGATATAATTAAAAGTATACTATTTTGTTTGTATTTTCCAATCGTTTAATATCTTCACTTAATTTGCTGTATCACTGAAAATTTTCCAAACTAAGAAAATATTTTAGTGTTTTTAATTTTTTTTATGACCTTTTCCGTCTCATTTCCGTTTAATATTTGTAGGAGTTTTTGCATTGTGTTTTATTAATGTTGAATTTCATCCTTATTGTTGTTTGTATCTTTAATTTAAGTATGATTTACAATTGAATGCCGTAATATCAAACGGTCCTAACCTAGCATACATGTAGACTTAAATAGAAAACGCAGCACGCAATTTTATATTTATGTAATATCACACGTACGGTCTATATCAACCACAGTTCGACGCAGCATGCAATTTTATCTTAAATAAAAAGCGCAGTACGCAATTTTATCTTTATGTAATATCACACGGTCTAGTCTATATCGGTAGGACAGTAGAGGATAATTTTGTGGTGATCGATGGATCTCAGTATATGTTAGACTATATCTTCTTCAGTTGTTTGTTTGTAACTATATAATAGTGTTTGGTAAAAATTTCTACGGGCTCAACTCGGATCGGTCTGTCTGTATCTGTATCTAAATCGGATCGTGCCTGTTCTACGGATATACACTGGTACACTGGCACGGTTATCAAAACAGACCTAATCCAGTTTTTTGAAAAAAAAAACCGTGCTTACCCAGGCCCCGTACCCGTTAACCCGTACTCAGAGGTTGCTATTTTCTCTCTCGTCGCGCGTCATCAGAGGAGGAGGTCGCGCGTCGGGTTTAGGTCTAGGGTTAGGTCGCGATTTTCTTTTCTCTTTTTGAAATGGAGAGAAGCAGATCGCGGGAGAGGAGGAGGTTGCGGAAATTACATTCTTACCCTTCTGACAAAAAAATGGAGTAAAAATCTATGAATGCAACAAATTAGTCTAAACCGTTTCATCAACAAGAAATGAACAGTGCTGACTAAAACTTTGTCCTATAGAAGCATTTGTCTAATTTTAATGGTACAAGTAATTGTCATTTTCATCTCAAATTTTATTTTTATGAAGTGATACTGTTGACTGTTGTGGCTTTTCTTTGTTTTTATTAATACTATTTTTTTTGCATTTCTGTTAATTATGAAAAAAATTCAAATTATTTAATGACTGTGTTGGCTTTTTATTACACATCACTAACTGGAAATTAAACCAAGAAATTTCACTACTGATACAAGTTCAATCCATATGGGTAAAATGCATCTGTTTTTGTTCAATAATTTACAGTTCTCATTTTAATTACCTGATTATGTATAATGCATCTGTTTTTTTGTTTAATACATGATGTTTTTCTCATTTACATCAATGCATCTGTTTATGCCATGCAGTAAGTTCACATTTTAAAGAAATATTGTGCTTTTTTGTTGCATTAGATTGGCAACAGTAAAAAGTAATTGCTACATTCAAGTTCATACAAGCTGTGATTAATCATTACACTTCAATTGCTGCATTCAAGCTACAATACTAAACCATATTAATGATACATCATCATTACTAAGGTTGAATCCTAAATACAAGCTAAAGCATACTGAGTACAACAATGACACTAAATCTGATTGACTCCTATTTTTCATCTTCATTATGTAACCAAAATTTCAACAAAAATATCAAAATAGCCTTCTTAGCCATATAAGTCTGAAGTTTCATCCTTCATCCTTGCTTCAGACACACTTACATTTTATGCATAAAAAAAAAAACCAAAATTACCAAAACAATACTTATATTATCATAATTATTGTACTTATTACAAAGATAAGGAAACAAAAGTTTACCATAAGATAAGTATGAGTATTGTGTGCATCTTTTTTTCTTTTTCAACCAAATCTAACAATTAATGACATGTTTGGAGAATAATCTGGATTTGAAGTTGCAGAGTTTTTTTTTTATTTGGTCACTGTTGAAATTTATTGTATTTTCAGTAAAATTTAAATCAAAAATCTGAATTATATGTATAGTTGTGGCAATTTTCTTAATTTATAAAATCAAAATTTCTTACACGTTGGACTAAAATTAAGATAATTCAAAATTTTATTTCTTTAATACGATCGAACCAAGGCATATTGACGACTGTAATTATTTTTTATGGAAATAAATCTCCTGTGATTCATTGAAATCACGGGACCCTACAATTTCAAATCTATCTATTAATTTCTCTTCATAAACGGATCTAAAAACAAATAGTTTTAATACACGAATCTCAAACACAGAAATAATTGATTTAAAATTGCAGTCATATGATTCTTTGAAATCACAGCAGATTTATTTCAATTTTTAATAGTTATATAATGCCATAATTACATCCGCGTACCAAGACCAGCTTCTTTTTGGAATCCGCATCACCCAGGTACCTGAGGTGTAAGTGATGAATCTGGATCATTCATTTCACTTGACATGCACGAATCTCAAATCAGACCCCATAGCATTAACAGTTACCGGATTGAGTTTAGTATGGATGGAATTAATCTGGACCGTCCATTTATATTAATTGCACCTCAGATAGCTGGAGGGATACAGACTCCTTTTTCACAGTTGTTTTAATAATGCCAAGTGCCAAGTATTAATCTCCATCCTCCAAACATATGTTTTTTCTTCTATTTTTTCATGTCAGACAGAGGTATTTCCTGTCATGTCAATCATGGCCCTTTTTTATTTTTAATTTTTTTCTTACCACGCCCGTAGTCCGTAGACTAGAGGTGAAAGTAGTACGGACAAATTGTCATGTCAATCAATTTGGATTCCCTTGTTTTTTTATTTTTTAAGATATATTGTTTTAATGAGCAGGTAAAGTTATTCGTCCATGGATAAAAGGAAAGATAAATTAACTGTTTGTTTGTTATCAAATTTTATAGTTATGATATATTGATTACAAACTTAGTGAAGTAAGTAATGATTTTTTAACAATGATATGTTGATTTTTTGCAAATGAATATTTAATTTTTAGTTGGTTAAATTAAATTATAATAATTTTTTATGAGGTGGGCTACGGTGAGTTGCAAAGTAAAACGTGTTTCTACTTCATGCCGTATTTTTATTTTGAAAGTCCAAACGACTGATCCGAACCGTTAGATGTTTAATCCATATTGAAATGTACTTGGAGACCAAATTTTACATTTTTTGGAATTTTTTTACTATTTATTAAGTATTTTCGAAAATTGCTGTTTTGCTGTGAACAGTGAAAAACAGTAAAATTTTCTAGACCATCAGATCAGCGACTTTCAAAATTGCTTAACAAATAGTAAAAAAATTTCAAAAAATATAAAATTTGGTCTCCAAGCACATTTTAATATGGAGAACAAGATGAACAGTTCGGATCGACATTTTGAACTTTAAAATTGCAAAATATGAGCGTAAAATAAAATAGTCGTTTTACTTCGCAACTCACCGTAGCCCACCTCATTTTTTATTATAATTTATTCTTAATCTTGCATGATATGTCAAAACATGACTAACTAAACCGTGTTGTGTTCATCTCTGATATTATGTAGCGTGGCATGTCTAAATTTTTTAATGTATTGGCATAGCACGACACGCGTTTCGGACACTTTGATACACGTTTGATGTGTTTCGGATGTGTCGTGCCATGTTTACAATATGTATAAACATGACACAAGGAGTGTCGTGTTTCGGATATTATTACTAAAAGCTAAGTATTTAATTTAATTATTATCATTATTAATAATTTAATTTAATCAACTAAAAACTAAAATTGTTACAAAAACAACACATTAAAATTATCAAACTAAGTTAATTAAAATATATATTTTTATTTTTATTATTTTATTTTATTTTATTTGATTTTATTTTATTTTTATAATTAGTTAAATCACACGGTAGTTAATTAAATAAATGTTCTAAAATCAAGGGATAGATATGTCATTACAAATATACTGATTATGAAATAATAACTTGTTATTTGAGGTATTATTTCTTATCTAATATTTACTATTAGCTAGACATGTCATTATAATAATAATAATAATAATAATAATAATAATAATAATAATAATAATATTATTATTATTATTATTATTATTATTATTATTATTATTATTATTATTATTATTATTATTGTCTGAATTTAAAAAACTTTTAGTCCAGCTCATCTATTTAGAAAACAAAGTTTAATTCAAATAAAAAAAGAGGACAAAGTTTAATTTAGAAATGATAAACTAAGAGCCTGAGATGGGAGACAGCTAAGACCTTTCATTTCACCACACAGTAAATAAAATAGTTGATTGTTAGGACAAACATGTCATGTGAATTGTTTCTGCATGCAATCAAGTTCCACGTAAAAAAAAAAATCATCCTCTAGTAAAAAAAAAAATCTCTCATGAAAATACAAGCTTTAGTTAATAGAGAAAATAAAATTCATCCTCTAGTTATTTTAACGAAAGGTTACAAAAAATATTAAAATTAATCTCAAATGATACAACAAAGGCAAGATTCAGTAACGAATCGTGAGCTCAGTTTCCTCAAACACTATTGTAGTTCAATAATATATCGGTTAGATATTGTTATTTTCTCACTTTTTTAAGCCTGTTAGGATATTACTTTTTTTTTTCTTTCTATCTTTCTATTTGGAACTAGGGTGTTAACTGATTTGGTTTGATTAAAGCCGAAATAAAATAAAAATAATAACGGTAACAAAAATACAATTTTAAAGATCATTTATCCATCCTTCAAATTTTATTATGTAATAAGACATCAATCATGAGCAGCAAGAACTCATTCATACAAAATTAATAAAAAAAAAAGAAAAAAAAAGGTTGGCAAGAATCGGTGCTCCTAAGCATGTTCCTAACAACATAGACTTGTTATGCCTTGACTTGGTGGCTATAATAGTCCATGATGACTTGCTTCCTACTTAACTTCCATCCCCTCATATAAGTCTGAGCATGAGGCACATCATCATGAAACTATTATATCCACCACATCCACATATGGTTATCAATGATGAGTGAAAATAGAGAGAACGAGAAAGAGAGAGATCATATAGAAATGACTTGTTCTTTGAATGAGAGAGAGGGATCATATAAATAGCAATAATTCGGTCTGAGCTGTTTTCAGAAATTTCAAAAAAATTTGACCTGGATGTCCAAGGCAATCAATTCAAATAGTGAGTAATGTCAAATCAGTCAGACAAAACTCAAAAGAGGTTCACTAATTCTGACCCAAGAATCAATGCGAATAAAATTATGTACATACAAATAATACTTTATTTCTTTTGAGAAACCCCGTGAGCCCCCATCAATTCTTTTTCTCTCTTCTCTTCTTTAAAGAGAGAGAGAGGAACCCATGAGTCATTCACTACTCAGTACTCACTTGATCATTGCTTCATTGGATCCAGGAGATAGGATAATTATCAAAAGAAATTAATTACGTTATGTTCCATTTATTATTAAGGACAATAACATATTTTATACTAATAAAAAATTATATTTCTTTTTTTCTGCTTTTAGAAAATTAAAATTTTTAATATAATATTTTTGTTCAACAAAACTGAACTTTTTTTTTTAAATTAGGGACATTAATGTCTACTAACAGTTCATTTGATAAAAGAACGTATTTATAATTTGCTTGTGCCACATCTCTACATCTCCAAAGCAGACCTAGAGAAGAGTAATGTCAAGGCAGTCAATTCAAACAGTGAGTAATGTCAAATCAGTCAAACAAAACTCAAAAGAGGTTCATTGTAATACTGTTGCTTCTCCGAACCCGTGAAATAAATAAACAGAAACAAAACTGATTTGACATATATTATAATGTCCAAGGCAATGCATTAGTTTTAAATAAATGCAATATGAATAAATCACCGCTAAATGTGCATGCTAGCTAGCTAGTTATCTTACGTTACACTAAACCTGCTTTTTTTTTTCTTTTTCTTTTTAAGTGTATAATATCGTAAAAGATATTGGATGTACCACAATATATATACTTCACAAGTAATATATTTGCATACAAATTTTTAAAATTTTAAAATTAATTTAGTATAAAGTCAACTGGTTAAAATCAGTGTTGTAAATGACAGTATGCGGTCATCGAATAGACATGGTACCACCAAGTTATTAATCTGGAATAATCGGCCATAATTGGAAATAATCGGTTGATTAGTCGGATGATAGTTTGGTCACTGCCAACGACTAATCGGCCAATTAATTGGCCTAAACGAACGTTTTTTACAACACTCATAAAAATATAATGAAAATGAATGTATTAAAATCAACTTATAAATCTTTTTTTTTACCACTTGACTCTGTACTAAATTAACTCGAAAATCTATAAATATTAATTGAATGTAAATACAAGGCATACGATATTCTTATTTGGTTGTGGTTAAAGTTAAGTTGTAGATTAAACCTGAATAGATGGGTTAAATTAAGAGGAGAGACAACCTAAATAGATATGTTAATTTATAATTGATTTCTTATGCTATACTATTCCATCACATTTTATCTATATTTGACAGCATAAGTGCAGAATAAGATACTTATTCCAAAACTTATGCCACAACTAATTAAACATGGCTATAAAAAGTGGAATAATTCCGCCGCTAAGTTTTGGAGACTAAGTTGGGTGATCGCCGTCGGGTGATCAAGCGGCTGATTGGAGATCATATACTCAGCTACTACATATTGCTCTAATTCTCAAGACGAATCCACTATATTATTGCATTCATGTAAAAAGGGAAGAGAATGCAAAGGCCCATCTCTTAGCTAATTGGGTACGAAAGGACCAAGCTCACTATGTTGGCTTCACCTTTCCAACCTTCTCTCAGTTGCAGTAGATAATGAGAATACAGAGCTAGTGCAGGGCAGCTTTTCTCTTTCAAAACAAGTACAAATGTTGTAGTCAAACCCCTGCCAAGATAGGGCTTGTAATGCTACTGGTCTGATAATAAAGCGCCTACGGGCTTCAAACCAAAAAAAAAAAAAAAAAAAATCTTGATTATCTTATGCATGTTTTTTTTATTTTTTTTTATCTTTAAATTTTCTTCATTTGTTTGTTCCAACTATATCTTACGTACTTACACCGACCAAGGACTTATTGTGAGATTACTTGGTTGAAAGTGTCACAAAACGACGAGCCAAACGAATCATTCCATCCAACCCGGCCCCAACTTCTAACCATCACAATTAATCCTTACTTATGCTAACCACCTTGTAAATTTAACTAATCCTCGTGATTACCTACTTAATTAATTCATTATTTCAAGATTATGCTCGCCTTTACTTTCTTATTATTTTCCGCTGTACGGACATCCAAATTGATGTCTGACAAACTCACAACTTCTCCTGTGGTGATATCTCGATCTGTGTTGAGTTGTGTAACAAGTGCTTCAACAAAGAAAAAAATGATTAAACAAACAAATTAGGAGTTACGGTGCTATGCGTAGCATAGAGGGCCTCCGTGCAACAGTTCAATATTTGAGTTTTCAAAATCCTAATGGTCCATTCAGATCAAGTGATTTTCTACCTATCTAAAAAAATAGTAAAAAAAATTCTAAAAAATGTAAAATTTGATTTACAAGTACATATTCATATGGAGATCATGTTGAATAGTTCGGATTGATTGTTAAAATTTTTAAAACTTAAATATTTAGCTGTTGCACGAAGAGTCCTTTGTGCTACGCATAACGTATTAGCATTTTCCAACAAATTAATAAATGGGTAAAGGGCTAAAGGCCTGGCCGATTTTTTTTAAAATACCCAAAAAAAATTATTTTATTAAAAATAATCAGGGTCCAACTAAAATTTTAAAAATACCTAAACCGCGGATTTTTTTCGCTACCCAGAATTTTTATTTCGGGCCCCGAAAAAAATCCGCGCCCTGAATTATTTTTTTTTTAGATTTTTTAGAGTTTGGAGTTTGGAAAAAGAAAATATCCATGGTTTGGTCTTTTTTTTAATATATGTATAATATACGTATATGCTTTGAACGAGAGAGGGATCATATAAAAATGACTTGTGCTTTGAACGAGAGAGAGGGATCACATAAATAGCAATAATTCGGTCTGAGCTGTTTTCAGAAATTTCAAAAAAATCTGACCTGGATGTCCAAGGCAATCAATTCAAATAGTGAGTAATGTCAAATCAGTCAGATAAAGCTCAAAAGAGGTTCACTAATTCTGACCCAAGAATCAATGCGAATAAAATTTTGTACATACAAATAATACTTTATTTCTTTTGAGAAGCCCCGTGAGCCCCCGTCAATTCTTTCTCTCTTTTCTCTTATTTGAAGAGAGAGAGAGAGAGGAACCCATGAGTCATTCACTACTCAGTACTCACTTGATCATTGCTTCGCTGGGTCCAGGAGATAGGATAATTATCAAAAGAAATTAATTAGGTTATGTTCCATTTATTATCAAGGACAATAACATATTTTATACTGATAACAAATTTTATATTTCTTTTTTTTTCTGCTTTTAGAAAATTTAAATTTTTAATATAATATTTTTGTTCAACAAAACTGAACTTGTTTTTTTAAATTAGCGACTTTAATGTTTACTAACAGTTCATTTGATAAAAGAAAGTATTTACAATCTGCTTGTGCCACGTCTCTACATCTCCGAAGCAGACCTAGAGAAGAGTAATGTTAAGGCAGTCAATTCAAACAGTGAGTAATGTCAAATCAGTCAGACAAAACTCAAAAGAGGTTCACTAATTCTGACCCAAGAATCAATGCGAATAAAATTTTGTACATACGAATAATACTTTATTTCTTTTGAGAAGCCCGTGAGCCCTCGTCAATTCTCTCTCTCTCAGTCACAACTCAGTACTCACTTGATCATTGCTTTGCTGGGTCCAGGAGATAGGATGATTATCAAAAGAAATTAATTAGGTTATGTTCCATTTATTATCAAGGACAATAACATATTTTATACTAATAACAAATTTTATATTTCTTTTTTTCTGCTTTTAGAAAATTAAAATTTTTAATATAATATTTTACATTTTTACATTTTTGTGCATTGTAATGCATGGAGGGATTTGTGCATTGGACCATAAATCTAAAATTCAAAATCCAAATGGCCGATCCAAACCGTTCATCTTGTTCTCCATATTAATATGTGCTTGGAGACCAAATTTTACATTTTTCTGATTTTTTTTACTATTTATTAAGTATTTTACAAAATTGTTGATTCAACGGTGGTTGCTGATTTTATTATTTTGTTAAGCCACCGCTGGATCAACAATTTTGTAAAATACTTAATAAATAGTAAAAAAAAATTCAGAAAAATAAAAAATTTGGTCTTCAAGCACATATTAATATGGAGAATAAGATGAACTGTTTGGATCTGCCATTTGGATTTTGAATTTTAGATTTATGGTCCAATGCACAAATCCCTCCATGCATTGCAATGCACCATAGCCCATCTCTCTCTCTCTCTATATATATATATATGACGAGGGTTCAAATGCACCCAAATTTTTGTGCACCCAAATGCACCTTGTCTTTTAAATCATTTTTCTCCGTTTTAAAAGTCTGAATAGCCAATCCGAACTATTAGATGCGATCTGTATATTAAGATGTGGTTGAGGACCAAATTTTATATTTTTTGGGATTTTTTTACTATTTATTAAGCCACTTTGAAAATCGCTGATTTTACATTTTCTGGACCATTGGATCAGCGATTTTCAAAGTGGTTTAATAAATAGTAAAAAAAATTCCAAAATATGTAAAATTTGGACTCCAAGCACATCTTAATATATAGATTGCATCTAACGGTTCGGATTGACTATTTGGACTTTGAAAACGGAAAAAAAAAGATTTAAAAGATAGGGTGCATTTGGGTGCATTTGAACCCTACAAAAACAAACCATGGATATTTTCTTTCTCCAAACTCCAAACTCTAAAAAACAAAAAAACAAAAAATCGGGGCGCGGATTTTTTCCGCGGTCCGGAATAAAAATTCTGGGTCGTGGAAAAAAATTCGCGGTTTGGGTATTTTTAAAATTTCAGTTGGACCCTGGTTATTTTTAATAAAATATTTTTTTGGGTATTTTTTAAAAAATTGGAAGGCCCGGAGTTTAGGGTTGGCAAAAAAATTCGTAGTTCGTGATTCGATTCGGATTTGATTCGGTTTGATTCGAGTTTAATTCGATTCAAAATTGGTTCGTATTGAAACAAACCAAACCAGGTTTGGTTCGAAATTAATTCAAACCAAACTCAAACCTAACTTGGTTCGATAAAAATGAGTTCGTGTTTTTTTTATGGTTCGAATCTCATAAAATCACTGGCCATTCATATGAAAATATATAAGTTAGAAAATAAAAATAAAAAATAATTATCTCCAATCATATGAAAATTGAGTTTCATATTTGGTTATAGTAGTGATTGGTAAACGGGCCGGCCCGGGCGGTCCGGGCAAAACCCGGGCACGGGCACGGGTAGCCACGGTCACGGGCGTCACGGGCACACGGGCACAACGGGCCGGGCGTCACGGGTTTTTTTTTCAAAAATTCTGCCCTGCCCGTTTAATACCCGTGCCCGTCACGGGTTCGGGGGCAGGACGGTCCGGGTACCGGGGGCCGGGCGGTCCGGTCCGGTCCGGGTCCGGACCGGTTTTTTTTTTTTTTTTTTTTCTGTTTTTTGTTTCTGTTTTTCTGTTCTGGTTTTTTTCTTCTGGTTTTTTTTTTCGATTTTTTTGGTTCTGTTTTTTTGGTTCTGTTTTTTTGGTTCTGTTTTTTTGTTTCTGTTTTTTGTTTCTGTTTTGTTTCTGTTTTTCTGTTCGGTTTTTCGGTTCTATTTTTTTTTGTTCTGTTTCTTTTTTCGTTCTGTTTTTTTGTTCTGTTTTTTTTTCTGTTTTATTTTGCTGTTTTTTTTTGCTGTTTTTTTTTCTGTTTTATTTTGCTGTTTTTTTTTGCTGTTTTTTTGCTGTTTTTTTTCTGTTTATTTTTTTTTAAAAACCAATAAATTATAAATATAAATTCATACCAATTTAAACTCATTTGACATGGTTGTATATTTGAACTCAATAATTTTTGTTATAATAAAATATAAATCAAAAATTTCTTAAATCAATTATTTTAAAAATAATTAAGCTCTTATTTTAAAACAATAGATTAAAAAATAAAAGTTACCCTCCTCTTTTATTTCGGGCTTGGGACCGGCTATGTAAAATAACATAGGCAGAGTTCTAACTTTTTTTTTTGTTAGTAATTTTTCATTAAAATGAATAATTTAAAAACTAATTGAAATATTTAGAAATTTATAATTTAAAAAATAACCATAAAAATTAAAGATGTTAGAAATATATACCGACACTACATATCTAGAAGTTCGCATTCCTATACCATTGTTCGCTCTCTTCTGCACCGTCTGAATCCGAATTAGCCTCGCCCTCGTGCCGCACCTCGGTACCACTTTCTTCAGTGTTGGCTTCGGGTGATGACTGTTGTTGAGGCAGATGTTGTGGGCGCTCTTCAGCATCAATCCAGTCTTTCAAGCACACAAGTCTCTCAAAGACATGTGCACCCAACTTACTGCGTTTGTCAGAGAGGATCCTGTTCGCCGAACTAAAACAACTTTCGGAAGGGACGGTTGACACCGGCACGGCAAATACATCACGGGCCATCATCGCCAGGATTGGATAGATCCTTGCATGCCTCCTCCACCACCCAACGATGTCAACATCTTCGGGTTCATTCAGCATCGCCATATAGCTCAATATCTCGTTTGTGGATGTGTGAGGTTGGCTCTCCGACTGGAAATCTGCTAACAATCCACCACTGCTAGTGCTCCTAGAAGTGGAACTATTAAAAAATAAAAATAAAAATTAGCGGACAAATAATGTAGATATTATAAATAATAAATATTAAAAACACATGTATATTTATATTTATACCTAGGGCCAGCACGGGACGAAGACGGGTTCTGATTGCCGCTCATTCTTGAGCTGTATGTGTTAAACATCTCATTGAACTTCGAATCCACGTATGCCTCCACCCCGGTTTTGTCTAAATGTAGATTATCTTTGTACCTTTCAATAAATTTGATCGTGTAATACTTCTTGTATGCCGGGTTAAGGCAGTTTGCGATAACGGCCAGGAGGGGTACATCTTCCCAATATTTTAGGAATTTTTGTTTCATGGCATCTACGATCGGTGTGAGAGATTTATCGTGGATTTCAGCTTGTTCCAATTCACTATATACCTTGGAGATGTTATAGAGATGTTTGAGCAACTCAAACGACGTTGGTGAGTACGAGCAGGATAGTTGAACAGTTGCTGTAAAAAAAGTTTTTAGGAACTCTTTAACCCTTTCTAGTTGCTCCCATTCTCCGTTGGTGAGTTCCAATGACAATCCCTCGGGGATGGAGCCTCTCAAAGCCTCCCCTATGACAGCTTTGTAAGGAAGACATCGGTTTAACATCCTATAGGTAGAGTTCCAACGGGTATCTATATCCCAAGGTACTTTCAACTTGCTCATTTTATAGTGGACACATAATCTCGCAAATTTCTGTTTTCTTTCTTGGCTCGAAACAATGTGGTTGACAGCATCTTTAAATTTAATTATCAATAGCTTTACGGCTTCTGTTTTAAGACCCGCCTTCACGAGGAGGTTAAGTATGTGGCAAGCACACTTTTGGTGAAACATTTCACCGTTCATAATCGGGTTTAGTGACCGTTTAAAAATCTCAATGGAAGCTATGTTGTTGCTAGCATTATCGAATGAGATAGAAAAAATCTTATTATCCATATTCCTCTTAAGGTTATAATCTTCTAAAACCTCAATAATTGATTTAAAAATTACATTTGCAGTGTGCGGGGATTCCAACACTCGAAAACTCAATACCCTCTTTTGTAATACCCAATTATCATCCATCCAATGCCCGGTAATACAAGAGTACCCGAGTCCATGTTTACCCGCAGTCCATATATCGGAGGTAATTGAGACCTTATTGTTTTGGTATGCAAATGTAGCTTTCAGATCATTTTTTATGTTGGTAAACTGGTTTTTTATTTCACTAACCATCTTTTTATGATGAATCCTCTTGTACATTGGTTGAGCACACCCCCGAATGACCAACCGGGCAAAACTCAGGCAACCACCCATACTTATTGGTTGTTCTTTATGGGTAATGTACCGAGCCAATTCACTAAGCATTTTTGATTCATCGAATTTTGGGTTGGTTCTAGTACCATCCGCGTTCAATAGGGTTTGGATTTGTCTCGATCCAACATTTTCACTTGGTTGTTGACCCTTTTTTTCGTGCATTTCGGCATGTCTCTTAAAACTAGTCATACCAATATGTTTTTTATACTCCCAATTTGGTTTCTTACATTTTTTTACCTTACATTGTAGATATTGCATGGTGCCCTCCTCATCTCTTGTCCAATCATAGTATCTCAACCACGGTTGATTGTATTCGGGCCATTTTTTAGCCTTCTTTCCTGCTGGTTGTTGTGGGGGCCCTTCTTCTGTCGAAGGAGGGACATCTTCTTCTTGAATTTCAGGGACACTTGTCGAAGGAGTTCCTCCTATAGGGGCAGTGTTCGTGAATTGACTTGATGCTACAGAAGAAGTGCCTCCATATGCATACGGTGGTATCGGTTGATGTGCTTCTTGTGGAATAAACATGTTTGGATCATTTGAAGTATAATACGGTGCGGTCATTTGAGGGGGTTGTTGATAATTTAAATCTAGCATTTGGTCCCTTCTTTGATAATTTTGTGGATAATTAGGTGGATAATTAGATGGTGGCATTTGGGAGGAATTATTAGGATAATTGGGTTGATAATTTTGTGGATAATTATGTGGCATATCGGAGCCAAAAATATCGGTCGAAAATCTTTGGATGGTTTCTTCCACCGATTCGCGATGAGGAGTTGTCATTTTTTAAACCTATTCAAAAAAAATAAATGTAAATTACTTAACACAGAAAAAAAAAACAGAAATTAAAAAATAGAAATAAAAACAAGAAATAAAATAAACAGAAAAAAAAACAGAATTAATAAAACAGAAAAAAAATACAGAATTTAAAAACAGAAATAAAAAACAGAAATAAAAAAAACAGAATCAATAAAACAGAAATTAAAAAACAGAATTTAAAAACAGAAATAAAAAAAACAGAATTATAAAAAAACAGAAATAAAAAAAAACAGAATTAAAAAAAACAGAATTAATAAAACAGATATAAAAACCAGAATTTCAAATACAGAAATAAAAAAACAGAATTATAAAAAACCAGAAATAAAAAAAAACAGAATTAAAAAAAAAACAGAATTAATAAAACAGATATAAAAAACAGAATTTCAAATACAGAAATAAAAAAATAGAAAAAAAAAGAAAAAAAATCTAACATCTTTATTTAACCTATTAAAAATAAATCCGAATTTCAAAAATAAAATCTAACCTATTCAAAACAAGTCCAATTAGTTCACATGTTCAACAAAATAAATCTAACATCTTTATTTAACCTATTAAAAATAAATCCGAATTTCAAAAATAAAATCTAACCTATTCAAAACAAGTCTAATTACTTTACATGTTCAAAAAAAAAAAAATCTAACATCTTTATTTAACCTATTAAAAATAAATCCGAATTTCAAAAATAAAATCTAACCTATTCAAAACAAATCAAATTACTTCACATATTCAAAAAAATAAATCTAACATCTTTATTTAACCTATTAAAAATAAATCCGAATTTCAAAAATAAAATCTAACCTATTCAAAACAAATCAAATTGCTTCACATATTCAAAAAAATAAATCTAACATCTCTTATTAACCTATTAAAAATAAATCCGAATTTCAAAAATAAAATCTAACCTATTCAAAACAAGTCCAATTAGTTCACATGTTCAAAAAAATAAATCTAACATCTTTATTTAACCTATTAAAAATAAATCCGAATTTCAAAAATAAAATCTAACCTATTCAAAACAAATCAAATTACTTCACATATTCAAAAAAATAAATCTAACATCTTTATTTAACCTATTAAAAATAAATCCGAATTTCAAAAATAAAATCTAACCTATTCAAAACAAATCAAATTACTTCACATATTCAAAAAAAAAAATCTAACATCTTTATTTAACCTATTAAAAATAAATCCGAATTTCAAAAATAAAATCTAACCTATTCAAAACAAATCAAATTACTTCACATATTCAAAAAAATAAATCTAACATCTTTATTTAACCTATTAAAAATAAATCCGAATTTCAAAAATAAAATCTAACCTATTCAAAACAAGTCTAATTACTTTACATGTTCAAAAAAAAAAAAAATCTAACATCTTTATTTAACCTATTAAAAATAAATCCGAATTTCAAAAATAAAATCTAACCTATTCAAAACAAATCAAATTACTTCACATATTCAAAAAAATAAATCTAACATCTTTATTTAACCTATTAAAAATAAATCCGAATTTCAAAAATAAAATCTAACCTATTCAAAACAAGTCTAATTACTTCACATATTCAAAAAAATAAATCTAACATCTTTATTTAACCTATTAAAAATAAATCCGAATTTCAAAAATAAAATCTAACCTATTCAAAACAACTCAAATTAGTTCACATATTCAAAAAAAAAAAAAAATCTAACATCTTTTATTAACCTATTAAAAATAAATCCGAATTTCAAAAATAAAATCTAACATTTTCAAAACAAATCAAATTGCTTCACATATTAAAAAAAAAAAAATCTAACATCTTTATTTAACCTATTAAAAATAAATCCGAATTTCAAAAATAAAATCTAACCTATTCAAAACAAGTCTAATTACTTCACATATTCAAAAAAATAAATCTAACATCTTTATTTAACCTATTAAAAATAAATCCGAATTTCAAAAATAAAATCTAACCTATTCAAAACAAATCAAATTACTTCACATATTCAAAAAAATAAATCTAACATCTTTATTTAACCTATTAAAAATAAATCCGAATTTCAAAAATAAAATCTAACCTATTCAAAACAAATCAAATTACTTCACATATTCAAAAAAATAAATCTAACATCTTTATTTAACCTATTAAAAATAAATCCGAATTTCAAAAATAAAATCTAACCTATTCAAAACAAATCAAATTACTTCACATATTCAAAAAAATAAATCTAACATCTTTTATTAACCTATTAAAAATAAATCCGAATTTCAAAAATAAAATCTAACCTTTTGAAACCAAGTCCAATTAGTTCACATATTCAAAAAAATAAATCTAACATCTTTATTTAACCTATTAAAAATAAATCCGAATTTCAGAAATAAAATCTAACCTATTCAAAACAAGTCTAATTACTTCACATATTCAAAAAAAAATATCTAACATCTTTATTTAACCTATTAAAAATAAATCCGAATTTCAAAAATAAAATCTAACCTATTCAAAACAAATCTAATTGCTTCACATATTCAACAAAATAAATCTAACATCTTTTATTAACCTATTAAAAATAAATCCGAATTTCAAAAATAAAATCTAACCTATTCAAAACAAATCAAATTACTTCACATATTCAAAAAAATAAATCTAACATCTTTATTTAACCTATTAAAAATAAATCCGAATTTCAAAAATAAAATCTAACCTACTCAAAACAAATCAAATTACTTCACATATTCAAAAAAATAAATCTAACATCTTTATTTAACCTATTAAAAATAAATCCGAATTTCAAAAATAAAATCTAACCTATTCAAAACAAATCTAATTACTTCACATATTGAACAAAATAAATGTAACATCTTTTATTAACGTATTAAAAATAAATCCGAATTTCAGAAATAAAAGCTAACATCACATATTCAAAACAAATCTAATACTACACATCTAACAAATATAATATAAACTAAATAAATCTAACAAATCTAACATAAAATAAATCTTATAAATCTAATTACTTAACAAATTTAATAAATCTAACATTCAATAAATATAACAAATCTAATTACTTAACATTCAATAAATCTAACATAAACTAAATCTAACATTCAATTTAAATTCTAAATTTTTTCTACAAAAATAAATCTAACATTCAATATTTCAATCTAACAAAATTTAATCTAGCAAAATTTAATCTAACAAAATGTATTCTAACAAAAATTAATATTACCTTTTTAATTTCGTGGGAAAATCTTCGAGAATACCTTCGTAATTCCCTTTCCGTTTGCGTGTTTGTGTTTGTGTATTTGTTAAATTAACAACTATTTTTTTTTAACAATAAAATTAAAATTGGAGAATAATAAAAATATTGAGATTGAGATTGAGAGAATGAGAGATGAAAATATTGAGAGAGATGTGAAAATTTGTAAGGAATGGGTGTATATTTATAGAATTTTGTTTGGAGGGATTAAAATTTGAATTTAAAAAAAAAAAAAAAAAAAAACTGAAAAAAAAAATGGGTAGGGGTCCGGGTAGAAAGTGGGGATGTGGGGCATGGGGGGAATGGGGGGGAGAATTTGAGTTCAAATTTTGAATTTTACACCCCAAAAAAAAAAAAAAAAAAAAAAATTCTGCCACGGGCTCACGGGCACGGGCGTCACGGGCACGGGCGTCACGGGCACGGGTTACGGGTACGGGGGTCCGGGTTCTCACGGGTATTTTTCAAAAAAACCGGGTCCGGCCCATTTAATACCCGTGCCCGTGTGCCCGTGTATCCGTGCATACCCGTGGCATGGGTACGGTCCGGTCCGGGCACGGGCACGGACGGACCGGTCCGGGTTGGGTCCCCGGGGGCATTTACCAAACACTAGGTTATAGGCTCAAAACTTCAGTCCCATTTCAATGAAAGTGCTGAATGTTGATCACGTGTTGGCTGCACGCAGTGCAGGGCACAACTGTCAACAGCACATGCGGTCCGGTATGCAGTTGAGTTATTTAGTCCTACATCTTGAAATCAACAAAAACAAAATGCTTGGGAGCCTGTAAAAGAAGTGGAGACAGGTGAAATAATTTACTTGATTGGATTCACTCCGGATGAGTAATTGGAATGGATTTCGTATTATAACGGATATTCGATCCATACTGCAAAATTATTTGGATCCAAATTATTTTTTTTTACTATAATTTGAATCATTTTTGAACCAAACCGAACCAGTTCGAATTTGTACCGAACTAAACCCGAACTGGTCTATTCAGTTTGAAATCCAGTTTCAATTTCAAACCAATTTGGTTTGAAATTATTTCGAACACGAACTCGAACCTGGAGTAGGTTTGGTTTGGTTCGTTGCCAGCCCTACCGGAGTTGTTAGAGAATAATATTAGGGCGTGTTCGGCCGAATCATTGTTCACGTGGGAAAAAAAATTCAGTTCAACTGAATTTTTTTTTCTCACGGGAATAGTGTTTTCAGTTCAATTTCCGTGCCCGTACCCATTCCCATTTGTTGGCCGAACATGCCCTTAAACTGAGAATAAGTAGCTTGTCGGGTCCCACAATCACAATCAAGGTTCTAAATAGCGTTTATCGCGTCATAGCGGGAAGCCAAAAAAAAAAAAGCTATAGCGAAAGCTATGCCACATAACATTTTTTTTATTTTTATAAAAATTATATCGTATATTTGTACTAAATATCAACATTATCTAAGTCTCATAGAATAATAAATAACATCAAATTGATTAAAAAATTATAGTATTCATATTGAACCAATACAAAGTCCAAATTGCGACTCAAAATATCAATATATTACTAATATCATAAACTATTGATTTTTTTCTATTCAAAATATATTTAGCATCATGACTTAATCTATTTTTTTTCTATTTAAATTTCAAAATAACCTAGACATCATGGCATAATTAATTATCTTAATCTATTCAAAATATTCAAACTACCATATAGTAAGTATTATTTTGTTACTTCAAGAAATATCTTAATATATTTAATCTGAGCCTTTATTTAAAGCCCATATAAATTAAAAAAAAACAACTCATGTTGCATAGCGCGCTATAGCTTCCTTATTTGATCTCATTTAATAATTAATAATTTAATATAAAGCTTAGTACGTCAATTATAAAAAAAAATCACGATTAAAATCCAATCCGAGCCTTTATTTAAAGCCCATATAAATTGAAAAAAGAAAAAAAAATAACATGTTGCATAGCGGGCGCTATTTGCGCTATAACGGACCGCTATAGTATGTAGCTCAAATAGAGTGTTTTAATTGTATAGCTTAGCGTTTAGGGTCCAAAAACACTATAGCGGCGCTATTTAGAACACTGATTACAATAAAAGATCTTCAATTGGGACGCGTACTCGGTTTGGCCCCACTGATCTACCATTTTCTAAATATAGGAATCCATAAATTAGATTTGGTTCAAGAGTTTAGTGTTCTTCCTTTATGAAAATAAAATAATAAAGCTATGATATAATATTACGTGTACTGCACTACTGCAGCAATTGTTTTTCCTCGCTTTTTAATGTAATAAGAAGTACTTGATTGCGTGGCCAATTATTAGTTGCAAGGAATCTTTTTTATCTTTCCCATGGTCTAATTATGGGAAAAGGAAAGAATACTCGAGATTTCAGAAATCATATCTTCTCAATTTTTTATGTTTTCCTAGCCTTTACTTCTCAGAGTTCAGAGTACCGATTAAGCCTTCAACTTATCCTATTTTATAACATGCGTTCCAAAAAATAGTTAATAATAATAAAATATAAAAATATATAATAATAATTATTATGATGATGATGATGATCATCATCATCTCCAAGATGTGAACGAATATGAATATGGGTGGTGAAGGGACAGCGGCCATGGCCATGCCTCTTAATATTTCGTTAGTTCTTTAAATATGTGTGCTGATAGTTGGGCCAATGATATTTGGAACTAAAGAAATGCAATTAATGGGCCTGACAAATTATAAGCCTGATATAGGCCCTTAATTGCGCTGAGCCCATAATAGGCGGTTCTATCTCAAAAAAGAAATTCGGGCTGAATAAAAATTAATCCAAAAGCATTCTAGTGACCCTTTTTTTGTTGGGAAAGTTAAGCATCCAAGAAGAATTGCAATTGGCATGATAATTGAAGCAATGGTCTGCTGAAGTACCAATTCAAGAATTTGCTCTCTCATGTCAAAGAAAAACCAACAAGTAAACAAGGTGCTGCAGAACGATACTATCTCTCTGCTATCATGTCCCACTGTCAGTGGAAGCGCATGTGTGCTAGATGACCGGGCAAACCATTTTATATAAGCCTGGTATTCTGCCATAATACTTGGGCTGGCTTTAAGTCATATAAGCCTCTGCCATTTCATTTACGGCCTTTTTTCTTATTTAATATTTAAATTGTAACTCAGACTCAGCCACACCAGCCTCCCCATAGCAATATACTCTGGTTCTGATTTTAACATTACACATACTACTCCATAACAAGCTTTTATCCATGCAAACATACAGTTGAACTAAATGAAAAACAAAGCAGAAAGTGAGAAGTCTAAACTATTACTGTTAAATACTATTTGCATACAACAAATAATCCAACAACAAACAGGCTACAAGCCTACAACTATTTTTTTTTTTTTCATAATATATCTGCATGTTGTATTGAGCATTCCGCAATTCTAGTAGCTAGGTGCCATTTTCCTTGCAAATTGTCTGCATAAACAAAGGTGAAAAAATCAAGTTCAGCAAGAGAAATAAACAATGGAGACTAAAGTCCATTCTTCACAAAAGCATGAATCAGTAAACTGTACAGTAGCTTAAAAGGATCCAGAGTGGTATTTGAAACCAAATTCAGACTGACAAGTACTTGTCAGTAATTTGTCCGTTCTTCATCATTGCGGACAAGTAAATAAAAATTGAGCAATGGCATGCTGAATGGTAATACATTGGAAAACTCATATTTTAATGTCATGGAGTCGTTAAAAACTGAAGTTTTAGTATCAAATGCAATTTTAAGAGATCACTTGTTATATGAAATATGAACTAGTGAAATCAGCTAATCCAAATGTGCATCCATGAAATGAGAGTAATTTCTCATTAGCCCTCCAACCATATTTAGATTTTTCCAGTTCTCCTTCAAATCAACATCTTATATTTCCTTCTCAATTCTTCTAACTCTTTCTTACTTATGGCCAATTTAATAGTTGACCAATTATCAAAATTTGATGCAAAATCTGCTCCCTCAAATAGGAGTCAAAGTGTTGCAGCTTTCCATATAGGAGGATTCTTTGAGGTCAAAGTAAGTTTAGTGATACTTACTTTGCTAGAGGCGCGGCACAAACCAGAAATCTCCTTTCTTAAAAGGTGAGGCAACTTTCTCTGTCAGACCATCCTCTATGTTGTACTTTTACACATCACAAGATTCAAAACTCAACCGGGGAAGACCATCAAAGTGACTCGTCAAGTAATAGATATAGTTTCCCATTAATTTGGTAGTCTCATTAGCAGTGATAGAGATACCATTGCGCCAGTCCAGAAACAATATTTGGTTACCAATGCTACTGGTCTTTACCCATCTATACTCATGATTTTTAACTCTGACATCAAGCTGATATATATCGAAGACAGCTAAACCAAGATCCAATTTTTTAACAACTCTCAAAATCTTTCCTGCCGACTCAACAAAGTACACATGGTCAGAACTGTAAAGGGTCTCAGGAGGTTGTACTGAGATAGAAGAGCCACCAGCAATATTAACAACCAGAGTATTGCCTGTTCCAGTTTCATTCATGTAGTAAATCCCCTTAAAGCATGCCTGCCCCGAGTTTGACAAGAGATGGGGCGCTTCAACATAATCCCATTCCCAATTGCTGTTTTAATTTGATTGTTTTAGATGTTAGCTTTGCATGTGTTTTGTATTGTGTTTTAATTTCATGTACAGTTTGTTAGGGGCAGTTGTAATCAGCAATCTCTGAATTAGTCCCCCAGCTTATTAACGGTTCTGTAATTATTTGCTAACTAATTAATTACTTTAACTAGTTTAACTAGTTATAAATACTTTAAAGTACTTTAGGGGACTTTAAAGTAATTTATAATTATTAGCTCGGGTACAGCTCGGGGGATTGGTTTTAATTATTTGCTTCGTCTCTTCTCTCTCTATTTTCTTCCTCTTCGTGCTTTATCTATTTTTATTGAAGCTGAGCTTTCCGATGAGCTTGTCTTCTTCGAATGGGATGTTCATTGATCTTGTTTCTCCATTCTATTGTCGGTGGCATCGCTACTTATTCCGATATGTTTTTTGATAGGTGTATCTTTCTCAGATCTGGAGTTGCTCTGGTCGTATTATAATTTGAAATCGATCTACTGTGATAATTTGGAAGCGATCTACTGTGATAATTTGGAAGCGATCTATTGTTCTTCGATGATCTGTTTGTGCTCCAATATTCTTGAATTATCTATTCAATGGTACAATAAATGTTCGTATTGTAAGTCTGTATTTTGTGTATTTTTGTTTTATTTAATCTGATTCAGTTACTTATTTATTACTTTTTTTTTATAGTGGTTTAGTGTAGATTACTTTGATGCTTATTATTGCAGGTTGATTTTTGATGATGATTTGTTCGAGATTTGAAGTTCTTATAGTTGATTGATGATATGCAAATGCGTAGTATGTATGGTTAACATCCTTAAAAATGTTATTTATAAATTTATTGATCCGTGTATGATAAATTGTTTTGTAGTTGATGCTCAATATGTCAGGTTTGTATGCTTAACAATTGATATTTGTGTGTATTAAATTGAAATGAGCATTATTACTTTCTTGTATTTTTTTTATGTTTATTGGTTTAGAATTACATGCTTATTAATTGATATTTGTATGTTTCAATTGAATTATATGAAGTGGGAAATGAAGTGTTATTCATATTCTTAATAATTGATAATTAAATGCTTAATAATTGAGATTTATATGCTTAATTATTTCACTGATATTGTATTATTGTTATTTGTAAGTATTTAGGGTTGTGATATATTTAAATGGTTCGTAATTAAGGGTTATGTCATTCTTACATGATTATTAAATGTTTATATGAGTTAATTATTGCTTTATCTTATTGTTTCATTTATGTTTATGACATAGGTTCAATTTCTATTACAAGTTTACTAGTTATCAATGAACTTTTTGGTCATGCTGTTGACGATTTTTTAACAGTGAGAGGTTTGTTAAACAGTAATTTCGTTCTCATTAATTCATATTTTAATAATTACTAAGATATAATTCTTACCAGAATAATATATTTTCTTATAATTTTAAATTAATTCGATTAATCAATCAGGTTTGCATGTTTAGTTAGCAGGTTCAATTGCTTTATCTTATTTTTCTTTTTTGTTCGTTTCTGACATAGGTTTAAATTTTTTCACAGGTTTACCAGTAATGAATGAATTTGACTTTCAGGCTACTGATGATTCTTTAACAGTGTTAAACAGTAATTTTTAATAATTTTGAATTTACTTAATATGAATAGGCACGGGGAGACCAAATGGTAATAAATTAGAAATTGAACATCATTAAGAAATGAAAGTACATAACAAAAAAAAAATATATAATATATAAAAAACATTCCCTATTTGTTGGCTTTTTTTGAATTTGATTCATCTTTTTTGTGTTGCTTGTTTTCTTCTTCATTTTTTTTTTGTTTCTTCCTCACCCTTTTCTTGTCGTCCTCGTCTTCCTCTTCTCCTTCCTCTTCATCTTCCTCCTCATCTTCCTTCTCACTGTCATGTTGTTCTTCCTCCTCCTCGTGACCATCCTGATGTGCATGTTCATTTTCTTCTTCTTCTTGCTCTCCTCCGGCCTCTTCCTCTTTTTGATCCTCTTCCTCATCTTCTTCTTTATCGTCGTCTTCATCACCATCTTTGTCTTCTTCTCACCAAGGGCAGATCCATGAATTGTATCTTGGATCTCTTCTGCCTCGGTAACTTTTTGAGTAGATGCAAAACGAGTGGTATGCGTCTTGACAATGTTTGCAATGGAACAACCACTCATATTTGCCGGCCTCTTGGAAAATTGTGCACAATATTCCTTCAGTAGGTAATTTGTTTTGTGAGTCGTCTTAGTCTGAACCTTCACTTTGAAAGAATTCACATTCAGAATCAAAGTTTGAGTAGTCATTGTTGTTTTGTGAGTCATCGAATGAGTATGGATCCATTTTAGACTACAATTTTTTTTTTTCTGGAAATAGAAGAAGTAAATTCAGAAGGAGAATTGTAGAATTAAGATTGTTTTGTGATGGAGTAGTAAAACGAATTGGCTTTAAATAAGCAGAGATAAGTCTATTGGCAATAAATATGACACTAATACTGAAGGGTTAGGCAATGAATATGGCGCCTTTTCAATTTTCTTTTATTTAACAGTCATTATTTGGAACGTTTCTATACATCCTAATACATGTGAAGTCAATTAACACGTTCAAAATTCAAGATGTATTGTTTACTTGCTATTGACAACAATTCATTTGTTTTTGAGAAAAATTTATTTCAGGGAATGCAGTGGTTAATAATGCTAATGAATTTTTTGTTGTAGCAACAGAAAAAGGTATTTTAAATTCATGTTTTTCCTATTATATAAAGGCTGCTTAATTATCTCATTTGAATTATTTTAAATTTTATATGGCATTTCAAATGTTAATTCTTATAGGGGAGAACCATACAGATCAAGTCCCTGTTTCATCAATGTTCAATATTTCAGAAAGTAGGAATAACAATGGTAGAGCAATAGGTAAAGAATTTAAATGTAATTAAAGTTTGTTTTTTCATTGTATTAAATTGCTTTGCTTGACAGGTTTGCATGCTGTTTATTTAAGGTTTAAACGTTGTTGTATCAATTATTTTCCAGGGGTTAGCAATATTGATGAAGGTTCTCTTTACTCAATGTTTGGCATTACAGGACAACAAAATATGATAGGTAAAGCAAAATGTAATATATTTGAATAATATAATTTAATTGTGTTCCTATCATAATTTTAAGAGGTAATTTACTAAATTTTGATGTATTTTTTATTTTTTTTAGTTACAGGAGAGAGAGTTCAATGAAGTTGATGGTGACACGATGATCAATCAGTTTCAGTGTCCAACAATGTGTGATGACTTTACTGCAACAAAATAGTATATTGTTAAGTAACAATGTACCTCCCTTTTGTGATAACTATATTGTTAGGAGAACAAAAGGGAGGTGCATTTTATGTGATAACAGTATATTGTTAAGTAACAAAAAAACAACAACAACATAGTATAACATAAAATAATTTTTTGAAAGTGCTTATGGCCTATTGATTGGAAGATTGTTCATAACTTTACTGCAAAATTTAATTTCTATATCATGTAACACAACTTAAGATAAAATTAACAAAATATGAAGATCACATTTCAATTAATTACTAAAATTAAATATGCATAATAATGAACAGAAGGTATTCCAACCTATCTCATGGTCTGTCTTTGGTCACAATAACTTGCTCAACTATTAGTGAAATTACCCTATCCCTATCTCATGGTTTAGATCCCATGGTTTAGATTAGAGAGAAGATAAAACCGCATTAAATTTTCATGTTAAAAGAGCGGTTGAAATTTGAATGGGAGTTATATATCGCAAGTTTTAACTCATCTTCAAGTAGCTAGGTATATAACAAGGATGAGAAATTGCATGACATATCTAATATCTAAGTAAAAACTCCATGCAAATGTAAATAAAACAAGCGTGACTTAATTGTGCCCATCTTTGGTCTTTATATATAAGTAACCATTGTTTTTCCGTTTGAGGAAACTATCCGAGAGATATACAAATATAATTTTTTAACCAATTATTTGTTTATTTGATTCCAAATTACTAATATAGCTAGGAAATTATCAAACAGATAACATATATAATTATGATATTGGAGACAACTATATTTGGGCCTGTCCCCTTCTCAAGAGCAATGATTATGATAACTGTCACAAAGCGGAGCAACAGTGCGACTACCGGGAGAGGCACGCAAGTCATAGCAGAGAGAAACACATTTCTCTTTTTTAGGCTCTCTCTTCCAGTAGAGCTTTATCTTCAAGTGGAAATTTATCTTAATTTTTTTCTAATTGCAACTTATAAATTCTGATTACGCAATGTTTGTTTCAAGTGGAGATATCTGGCATGCCAAGTGACACAAGGGACAAGGATGATATCCTCAAGAGTGAGTTCCTTGCTACAAGGAAGACATTCCTGTCTCTATGCTAGGGCATTCCTTGCAAATCCCCAACAATTGTGTATCATACGCTTGGGCTGCAGGGCTGGTACAACCATAGTACCAAAACGGGCATATCTTTCAAGTGGAGCAGGATAAGACTTACAAAAAAACTCCGGAAATATCTAGATGTGTAGAAATCAGATTTAGATAACAGTTTGTCGCTTTTTTATTCAATAAGTAGTTTAAATTGTGTTGTAATCTGTGATAACAGACATTTATGAGTATTCAATTATATTTTGTAATAACTTATTTAACTTGTTAAGATGTGATGTTTCTGAGATCATTTTTCTTTTTTTTTGTAAATGCTAACATGTCAAGAATATTTAATTATTTATAAAATAGGAATTTGATGATAAGTTATATGCCGTCCATTTTATTAAACTTCATAGCTAACTTAAAACATAATATATAATTTTATATAAAAGAATTCGTATGTAAAATGCATAATTTTACATGAGTATTGAATTGGGACCCGTATCATAAATATAAATATATTATTGGTTTACTCAAGTAGAATAATAAAAATGTAAATTTTTGAATAATACTGTCAAGTTCTAAATTTTAAGTTTCTAATAAATAGTTGTTATAATAATCAATCACTTTGAGTCCGCTCACAACTTTACAGTCACTACAAATATTTTCCAAAAAAAAAAAAAAAAAAATCAATCACTCATACCTACAGGTTTAAATCACAAAAAAAAAAAAAATCAATCACTCAAAATATCAACTAATTGGACAACATATTTTAGTTTATGAATTAAATATTGCTTTCAGATTTGAATTACAAAAAATTATCCATATAATTATGATTTTTTAAGTAGCATTACATCAATCAAACATTAAAATAGCGAACATTATTCGAAAAACAAATCTCTTTTTTAACAATCCAATCAAGCATAGACTCCATTATTCAAAAGTTGAGTACAAAGCATAAAAAATAAGCATGCATGCCAACATGAGTACCATGTATGATTGTATTATTACAAAAACTTGAAATATCCTTAATAACTTGTTCAAAACTAAGCTGACTAGGTGTTGTTTTGAAAACTTGGTTTAGTCTTTCAAACCAGTGTTGTAAAAAACGTCTATTTAAGCCGATTAATTGGCCAATTAGTTGTTGGCGGTAGTTAAACTTTCATAGATTTTCCTGATTCATCAGCCGATTATTTCTGATTATGGCTAATTATTCCTGATTAATCACTTGGCGGTATCCTATCCATCCGATAACAGCATACAGTTATTTACAACACTATTTGAAACACCAATTTTAACATTTTTAATTTAAATGCCAATGCTCATATCAAGTATCGATCACATAAAACCCGGCCTAACATTCAAAAACACTTTGAAATTTTTCCTTTTCTCTTATGTGTCATGATTGGTAAAGTATGGATTATTTTTTAAAACTGATTTAGGGTTTGGAGATTTTCTATTGAGCTTCTTTTCATTTAAAATAGGGAATAATTTCCATCACATAACCTTTGCCGATATGTTTTCTGAAGAAGTATCTCATTTCATTGATGCAATGTCTGTTCTAAATGAGTAATTAGATTTAATCTGGAGTTAGATCACATCTTCACCAGTTAATCATAACAGTACCAAATTTGTATATATATTTTTTATTTTAGGGGACAATAGATGAAACAAGATAAAATTAAGCAGGGCAAATAAGGAAGAATAAGACAGTGCAAAGATGAAGATTACAAGCACTTCTTAAAGATGATTTTGAAGAAGCACGACATAATGATGCCTAGAATCAAGAAGATGCACTATGCGAGAAATCCTAATAACGCCTTCAAAGATAGGAGAAAAGAGGATGGCGAGGAGGCTCCAAAAATTTACCTTCTTCTCTGCTTCTTCGGGATAATGACAAATTTTCTCAGAAGTAATTGATACTACGTACTGTATTTTCTTTGACAAATTAAATCAATAATTTCTGTGATTTCTAGCAGAATTTGTGCAGTTTATTTTTTCATTTTGGTTTAGAATTTTCTCTTCTATTTTCCTTCTAACATTCTCTTATACTTTTTCTTACTAATTATGCCTTTAGATGGCCAAGAACATGTGCTAGGGAGTACTTCATTCTCTGTTAGAATTCGCATCAATTTTGGGCATTGTCTTACAATTCGGGTCAGGTATTTTTAAACTAATTAACTGATCTTGTCTTCCAGTTTTGTGGTGAATGATTAATACCATAATTATTTCCTTGGACTGATTAAATAAGAAAATGGGCACAACTCACAGACAATTAGTTCACTACTCTTCTTAACTTTTAATGACAATTTCCTTATTGGTCACATTGAATGTTAATTTATGTGTATCTAATAATTTAGTTCTTCTTTGAGTTTGATGTTTTTATTAATGAAAAGAAAATCTAAATATGAGTTATTATATGTTTTTATTACTAAGGGCACTGAATATAAATTTTATTGTAAAAAATATTCTCTCATACTAAAGGTTATGGTTAATGGATCATTGCGTTTTTCTGTATCTATTGTTTTCAAAGGTATTCTGTTGGATGCTTTTGTGATAGTATTTTTATGGTATGAATAAAGTCAAACTCTAAAAGGATTTGTCAATATTTAGATGCTTATTTTTAATACATTAGCTAATTAGATGCTTTTGTGGTCTTAATACATTAGCTAATTAGATGCTTATTTTTAAACTGCATTTTTCATCCAAATTCTCATTTAATTTGCACTGATTTATTTATTATTCACTAGTGGAAAAACTGAAATCAGGATCGGCTGTATGAACCAACCGATATTAATACCTATCTGGATTGGTTTTATCAATAAAACTGATACTAAAAGCTAATGAAAACACAGCACATGAACTAATTGGATCGGTTCCTAGTTAAGAACCGATCCTAATACTTGATAATTAGGATCGGTTCTTAGCTTAGAACCGATCCTGATTTTATTTTATTTTTCAAAGATGGTTCTGCAAAAAAAAAAAAATAGTATCAGGACCGGTTGTTTATAAACAACCGTTCCTGATACTATTTTTTTTTTTCAAAGTTGGTTCTGCAAAAAAAAAAAAATAGTATCAGGATCAGTTGTTTATAAACAACCGTTCCTGATACTATTTTTTTTTTTTTGCATAACTATCTTTCAAAAAAAATAATATTAGGATCGGTTGTTTCAAAAAACCGATCTAGATAGTCCATTTTAGGTTTTTATTTTTCCGCGCTCATCCCTTCTCTCCTTGTGTCTCTCCATTATTTAAAATTACAACTCTCTCAACTCCTTGTCTCCTCTAGCCGCAAGTCTCCTCCTCTCCCTCCGTCTTGCCGTCTCCTCTCAGTCCGATTGGCTCAATAAAAAGAGTGCTCGGTGCTAAACGCAAGTGTGCCCGGCGCAATAAATCCACTCACTCGCTCGGTGCTCGGTGCTCGGCCCTCTCCTCTCAGTCCGCTCACCTCTCAGTTTAGGTAAATTTGCTAGATTAGTTTTGCTAGTTTAAGTAATTTCAAATTATCAAATCAATTCAATTCAGTTTCAAATCAATTCGGCTAGTTTAGTTTTGGATTGAAATTACATGGGATGGTATTCTGTTTTATCAAATCAATCCGGTTTCAATTCTTTGGGTACCATAAATCCTAAAAGAATAATATTGCAATTTTTCTTCAATGAAATGACAAATAGAAGCAAGCCCGATTGTGTGAATAAATGGATATGATATATGTTTTTGGGTAAATTGATATATATATCTTTGTGTTTAGATAAATTATGATCTGTGTTTTTTGAAACAGCCGATTCTAATACTATTTTTTTTCAAAGATGGTTCTGCAAAAAAAAAAAAAATCGTATCAGGATCGGTTGTTTAAACAACCGATCCTGATAGTTTCTATTTGGATCGGTTATTTAACCGATTCTGATTATTGTAGTATCAGTATCACCTTCATCAGGATCGATTATATTCCGATACAAATATGCGTATATAACCGATCCTGATTTCATATTTTCCACTTGTGATTTTTAGATGGTTCATGTACCCTTCAGATTTTAAGAGTACAATGATGTATGTAACTTTTGCCTTAGCGAGGTACCTGCATTCTCTATTCTTATTTATTTATTTATTTGACCTAGATAGCAACAATTTGTATATGGCAAGGTTAGGTTTCAGAAATATCGACTCATAAATGATGTTAATGTATATAGAGCAATAGGAACATCTCCAATTTTTATAACATTCACGTAGGTTTTACTTCCACTTCATTTATGAGGGGACTGATCTTACAAATGATGCAAAAATTCACTACTATTGAAGTATCAACAAATATAAACCTAAATTTTTCATATTCCATTTTCGCTTTAAAAAAAATAAAAATAAAACAGTTGATCTATATGGCTCCATGCACATACACTTTTCGGTGAATATTGGTTGGCAAAAGATAAAATTTGTATTTTTCTCAACATTTGTGTTGTTTTCTCTGTTCAGGACAGTGTCAGTTGTTAGCTGAGTTTCCACTTGTCTCTTTATCACTCCTTGTTTGCACAGAGGTAAAATGCTGACTTCCTTTTTTTCTTAGCTTCTGTTTTTTAGTTGATGGAATTATTGCTTGCTTTGTTTTCCATTAAAGTCAAGTTGGGCCTTCCTTTTTTGTCAATTGACATGGCATCTTCAAATTCAACTTATCCTTCGCTTGGTGTTCCTTCTGGTTGTTGGAATTAGTGTGTAGTTTATTTTTTAATTAAGATGAAGTTTGTTGTTCATTTTTCAACAAATTTAGCATGCAAGGGTGAGAGAGCACATTTAGCAGATAGGTTGTACTTCGTTCCTTCTAGCTTCACATTTTTCATTTAATCCTAAATTGTACATAAATTATGATTTACTATTTTCACATAACTTTAGGAGAGTTGCTTAGATAGGGGTGTAACTAATGTGACATTGAAATGTCACATTAGTTACAACAAAAATATTTCAGCATTACTAACCAAAAATATACTTCATCAACATTCATGACCCTGTTAGGTTTGTTTTGCACTGTATCTTTTGCACTTTCTAATCATTTTTTATGATTCCAATTCAATTTTATTCTGTAAGATTTTACGAATTACTATGGTTCCCTTGTTATTACCTTTTTCTAATGTAAACAGTAAGCCTAATAATGTACCATTCTAAACTAAATACTTTCGAGACAAAAAAAACTCAATTCATCAAAATTCATCGATGACTGTGTTTGTGTGTTTCAGCATTTGAATTTTTGGTTCTTTGTTTTGATTTTCTTTTCAATTTCAGATTTGCTGCTGGAGTTGTTGCTCTTGCTTGAACTGTTTCTTTCCTAAATTGCAAAGTTTATGGTTTGTTATCTACACCCCTTTCTATAATTATTAGCTTTCAATATATCTCATTTCTCCATCAACATAAAAATGAATTGCTCATATGCTCAGCAAACCTTGTCTTATTTTTCAACTTTTCCACCAAAATCTAATTATATATTTTTTTCTCATGTAAACTTCAAATTCTTTACTATCTATCCTCTTCTTAGTCTATGTTTCCATTTTATCAGAAACAAAAATATTATATAAGTTTACCGAGTTAGAGAGACTGACTAAAGATTACAATATTGTTCACACCATTCTACGGTCCTCAAATTTACTCTTTTATTTGTCTGATGAATTTAGTAGTAGGGACATTTTGGTCATCACCTTCACAACAATTGGTTTTTGACTCTCATAATATTTAACAAGGTTTACGAAAGGTGTTACTGTGCAAATTAAGCCCGACAAGGTTCTATGAATATAAACGTTTTGACTTTCTGAGGGGCTTTTCTGCATATTTTACTGACGAGTTTCCTAATAATTTTTTCTGATTTGGTTTTGAAAATAAGAGATGATGTAATGGATATGGGAACAGTTCATTCTTATTTTGACGGGAAAATAAGGTACATTGAAATTTTAATGGGTATGTGAGCAATTTATCTCAAAAAAAATTCTGATCCATATCCTTTGCAAACTATTTTATTTAACTTATTTTTTTTGGGAAATAAAAGGCCACATAGGCCTCCATTACAAGTATGTATATAAACATATATCTGTTACAAAACAATCTATCTGGTCAAGCTACACATAAGTAGCATATTGCCTTGACCATTATGCTGGTAGCCTGGTATACAAGTGTAGGTATGCAAGGTATTAGGAACAAACTAAGTGTCCAGAAAACCCAAAAGAAAGAAGAGAATCAAAACTCTGAAACCTAACCCTGCATCCAAGACGTTACAACAAGAAGTCCACAGTATTGTTCCTTCAAAATACTTTACAACGCAAATGGCTAAGAAAACTAATTTACATCTTCATTTTAAACAGTGTTGAGAGCAGCTAAGGAAAGCAAGAGAAATAACCAAACCGACTTTTTTTATTAAAAATAATCAGGGTCATTTGAAAGTTTCTAACACTCAAAATTTCAGTTGGATCTTGATATTTGGACTTCAAGTGTCAGTTTGGGATATTTGTGCCTAGCGGCACATTATATCGATAAGGGATTCAATTTTCAGAAAAAGATTATATCTTTCGATCAAACACCTTATTCACATTCGGGACATACGATTGCATAATCGATTAAGAAAGCTATATTTGAGTGGAAGTTGGATGAGGTGTTCACAACCAATTTTGATAACTGTTCAATAAACAATAATGCAATGACGTTTTTGGATTACATGTTTTGGGACAAGCCTGTTTTTGAGGGTGAAAACATGCACATGAGATGTGGGGCTCACATCTTGAACATTATGGTGCAGGATGGTATGGCAGTCATTCGGGAGGCTTTGACAAAAATTAGAGAGCTGATGCGGTACATAACTTCGAGCGGTCCGCAACTACAAACCTTCAACCAAATTCTAAATGCGATGCAATTACTATCTAAAAAGGATTGACTTTAGACTGCATCACTCGATGGAATTCGACCTATGATATGGTCGTTGAAGCTTTGAAGTACAAGGATGCCTTGCTAAGATATGGAGATGGTAGTGCGATGATTGTTCCGAGTTCGGAGGATTGGAATGTGGCAATAGAGATGGAAATTTTTTTTCAGGTTTTTCGGGATGCAACAAAAAAGTTTTCAACCTTTAGGCAACCTTCTTCATATGAGTTTTTAAAGGAGGTGTGGACTATTCGTAGCACTTTGTTGGAAGAGCATAACAATCCCATTTTGCAAAGCTTATCAACGGAGATGCAAAAGAAATTCAAGAAATATTGGGAAGAGCTGAATGGGATACTAACATTAGCTACTGTTTTTGATCCTCGAAAAAAGTTTGAATGGGTGGAATTCTGTTTTGGTATTGCATATGGAGAAGGCACTGATGCGTACAAAGTAAAAGTTGAATGTGTTAAGAAGTCGCTTAAAAAATGGTACCAGGAATATGAGAGTAAAACTGGCCAAGTGACAACTAGTGTGTCACCGCAAGTGGAACGTCAAAATGAGAAACAAAAGAAGCTTGAGATCAGTTTTCACGAGTTTCGTTCTCAAAATCGTCGATCGCGACAAAAGAGATCTGAGTTGGATAATTATCTGGAAGATGCCGTGGTGGTAGAGTCGGATGAAGAATTTAATATTTTGCAATGGTGGAGAAAAAATTCAGAATTGTATCGACTTTGGCAAAAATGGCAAGGATTTCTTGGAAGTTCAAGTGTCAACAATTGCATCTAAGTTAGCTTTTAGTGTAGCGGGTCGGTTGATAAATCACTTGCGGAGTTCTATGACACAGGAGACAATCGAGGCACTCATCTGCTCAAAGGATTGGTTTATCTCTATTGATGAGAGCTCTAACTTGGACCAGTTTTGTCCATTCATGCCTCATTCTTGATTAGTATTAGAGGTAAATATTTTATTTATAATTTTCTTTAAAATTGAAATCTTATTTGAAATTCACATCTCATCATAACCTTTTATAAAATGCCATAGGATCATCGAGTGCTTGGTTTGGAAAAAGAAAATCGCCTAGCAATTGAAAAAGATGAATGTTACGAAATTTGAGGCATGTTGATTCTCATGAATTTAAATTAACATTTGATTTGTAATGTGAAGAATTTTGTGTCTCTAATTCATGGATTGATTGTCAGTTTTTTGAATTCTGATTATTTGTTATTTTTGAATTCATGGATTGTTTAGTTTATTGCTATAATTTGAACTTATTTGAATTCATGGTTGACAGATTACTTGTTATAATTATTTTTCTTAAAACTAGATTTATCAGTTTCAATTTCATTATATACTTTGATCTGTAACTGGGACGGATCCCATTTTCTGCAGTATACATGGTACTGGTACCAAATAATTCAATTACTGTATTTTATAAGCTACTGGTACCAGTTTATGGAAAGTATAGTTTGTTATTGTGCAAAAATTAACATCCAGGTCATACTATTAGTAGGGTATTATATTTTCCCTTATTAAAAATATATGGATACTCAGATACTTTTTCAGTGTTTTCTGTTTGTCATAATAATTTATAAAAATTAGTTCTTTAAATTATGTTAACACAGAATATTTCATTCGCATGAGCACTAATTTAATACCATGCAATCATTGAAAATAAAAGGAAAAAGTCAGATAACATAAAGTGCAAATATTTTCAAACAGAAACAAAAGTCAGATAACACTTTTGAGCCGAGTTCGGACCGAGCCTAAAGAGTCCAATGGACTGAGCCGAGTTCGAGCCGAGCCTAAAGAGTCTGATAGACCAAGCCAAGTCGGGCTTTACTCTTCAAAGTTGAGTCGAGCCAAGTCAGATTTTAATGAAAGAATGAATAGGCCGGGCCGAGTTTTGAGCGAGTTACTGCCCATTAGCAGGCCTAGATGGAGGGATGCATAACTCAACCTGTCGCATGTATAAAACGATCTCCACCAATTTGGCTCTCTGCGCTAGTCTAGATGAACCTAATCAAGATCTCAAATTCCTTGTTCTCCAGGAAACTTATCCTTACCCTTAGGATGAAAATCTGTATATTCTTTTCATACCAAACTTGAAAACTAGAAATTAAAATACCCAAACTAGAAATTCAAATACCCAACACTATCGCTTCTAGTCTACTATGTCCGAAAAAGTTTGTACCTTGAGACGAAGAAGTGGAGGGGCAAGAAGGCGAGATGGAGGAGAGGTGAAGAAGTGACGGGACGGAGGTACTGCAACGAGACGGAGGAAGGCGGTGACGCGTGAGAGAGAGGGGGCAAATTGAGAGTGGTGGCGCGTGAGAGAGAGAGGCTGCGGCGGCGCGTGACGGCGTGAGAGAGAGAGGGTGGCAAGATGAGAGAAGGCTTAGAGGGGAAGAAGAACTCGCTAACTCACTAAATTTTTTTGAACGAATTGATGATCAGATCCATTGGACAGATTCATTGGACAGATCCATTGGACAGATTTGAGCTGTTCAACGAATCATCCAGGCTCGTCCAATTTCAGCCCAATTTAACAAATATCAACTGAACTGAACCGAGTTTTGGGCCATGTTCAGATATAAATTTGTTCATTATTTGTTCAGCTCTGTCCAGCCCGTTTGTTCATGGACACAGCTGTTCAATTAGCACCCCTACATCCATCCATCTAGAAGGCCTAAAGCTGTGGGCAGAGAAAACTTTATTTTGGACAGGATCAGGCTCATTATAATATGTATTTTTTGGACCGAATAAGTTTGGATTTAATTCCTACATATCAACTTACAAAATATGGGCGTTACCGTTACGTAGTGTTTTTGGAAGCTGAGCTTAACTAGCTAGCTAGCACCTGACTGGTATATATTGTGATGATATTTTAAGGTCCGCCGATCACGTCCGAACTGGCTTTATGGATACATAAATCCATTTACAGAATCTATTTGACAAAATCTAATCAAGTAAATTAGGGGAAAATGTTAATGTTGCAGTGTGGGTTATTTTATATTGAGTCTAGCTAGAACTTAATTAATGCAGTAGTGTATTCGAATTTGTGTTTTATGAGTATAATCGCTGATCGATTTGAGAATCAGCCTGGTTTAATGGCAAAGGTAGTGCTCTGTGTGTAAATTCAAATGAGAGATTTTTTTTTTGTAAATATTAAATAGTTTGATAGCTTAATCTTAACTATTTATTAAAGAAATGACAATTGATTTGAAATTTAAATCTAATAAAGTTTTCTTACATAGTCATCTTTTTTTGCTCTCATTAATTTATCATTCTGTAATATGACGATAAGATTGAGAAAGGTTCAGTCTTTGTTTTATTTTAGAAACTAAACATAAATAACTCAAATAGTTTATTAATTATCTTATTTGATAATTATTGATTTTGGCTCATCAATAATATGAATATTATATTTAAGTTCTACACATAAAAACAAACACTTTATATGACACATTAATATGTCCAAACTAAATTATATTGATCAATTGTAATTGAACATAAAATTAAGATAAAAAATACACAATTATTTTATATAATAGTCTAATATCAGATTAACGACCCACAGGAAAGTGAAGCATCTTCTTACCACATATATATATATATATATATATATATATATATATATATATATATATATTTGGGTTGATAACCATAAACAATTGCATTGATTCAAAAAGTTACAATCAACTGTTACATGATATTACACAATGAATGTCTTTGAAAGTATTCAACTGTAAAACAAATAAAAACACATAGAAGTGTATGCATCATGTGAATACAAATTTGATAATTCTTGCTTGATTAGAATTATAGAATCCTATTCTCTGTACATTTATTTGTCTTGTAAATGAAAATATTACGAGTCTGAAATTTTTTAAAAATTGAAAAGAGTATATCATGAGAAGTATGAAATTTATTATTGGGTTCATATGGGCTGTACCTAAACAAACTCTTTTAGGTTGGCAATTCAAATTAATTCAAGTCCTGATCCAGCCCGCTCAATTCTCTATCCATATTCCATCCAACAAAACCCAATTCCAGTTATAAATGAAAAGAATCACGTGCCATAAAGTAAGAGAGATTGAAAGAGATAAGTCATAATGCTTCTAGAAAGTCAGTATTGTTAGTAAAAAAAATACGGAACAAGTTGCCTTTGTCCTTTCCTTGCCTTTCAAGTTTGGATGCATTTCATGGAGATGTAAGAGAGATGACTAGCTACGCGTGAATGTGATGCTCCTTGTTTGGTCAATTACCAGTTTACCACCAATTTGTCTCTCCATTTGAAAATTACCTTTTTCATGCATGTTTAATACCAATTAGCAATTACGTACACCCATATACAAAGAGAGCCACATCCACATACTATATATACTATACATGATTTTAGTTTGATATATATTTCGTTTTAGGTTTTACAAAAGAAACCAACAAAAAATCAGAACTCATCCCCTGTTGGCTGTTCCCTTTCAAGTGATGTAACAGTGATATTCAACGCTTAACTTTTGTTGTAGTACATGAATGAATGATCAATAATATGATATCTTTCTTTTGTTGTAGCTTTCAAAGTAACCTCATCATATGGCCACTGCCGGAAGCATCTTGAAACTAATATATATATATATATATATATATACACACACACACTAAATAACATAAGTAAATGTCATTGGTGGTTGCTGACAAAAACTAAGGTCAGCAGCACATCCCTGCACGTTTCAATTTAGAAACTGTATTTTCCTTTCAGAAAAATAAGAGAATGAAGTTACACAGTCTTCAGTGCATGGTCTTTTAAAGCTATACACAGTCATACATACATACATATATATATATATATATATATATGAGGAGGGTTCCAATGCACCCAAATTTTTGTGCACCCAAATTCACTCTATCTTTCAAATCCTTTTTCTCCATTTTCAAAATCCGAATAGTCAATCTGAACCGTTAGATGCGATCTATATATTAAGATGTGCTTGGAGACCAAATTTTACATTTTTTGAATTTTTTTTTTACTATTTATTAAGCCACTTTGAAAATCGCTGATTTTACATTTTTCTGGACCATTGGATCAGCGATTTTTAAAGTGGCTTAATAAATAGTAAAAAAATTCTAAAAAATGTAAAATTTGGTCTCCAAGCACATCTTATTATATAGATCGCATCTAACGGTTCAGATTGACTATCCGGGCTTTGAAAACGGAGAAAAAAGATAGGGTGCATTTGGGTGCACAAAAATTTGGGTGCATTTGAACCCTCCTATATATATATATATAGAGAGAGAGAGAGAGAGAGAGAGAGAGAGAGACTAATGTGCATTCGTATGCATATGGCCCGATATGCATACGGTCCAAATTTAAAATTTCAAAATCCAAAACGTTGATCCGAACCGTTCATCTTGTTCTCCATATTAATATGTGCTTGGAGACCAAAGTTTACATTTTTCTGAATTTTTTTTACTATTTATTAAGCCACTTTGAAAATTGTTGATCCAACGGTGGCTTAACAAAACAGTAAAATCAGCAGCCACCGTTGGATCAACAATTTTCAAAGTGGCTTAATAAATAGTAAAAAAATTCAGAAAAATATAAAATTTGGTCTCTAAGCATATATTAATATGGAGAACAAGATGAACAGTTCGGATTGATATTTTGAATTTTGAAATTTTAAATTTAGACCGTATGCATATGGATCATATGCATACGAATGCACATTAGTGACTCTATAACGGAAATCTTTTATAATTTCAAAACCTTTCTTTATAATGGTATGATATAAAAGAGAGTCACGTTTACCAAATTTTAGCTAAAATATTCTCTCTCCATTTGGAACATCTACCGTCATCTCATGCCAAAAATAAAAATATATATAGTATGATATAATTGTTTTTAGTTATATCTTATATGTGCATTCAATACAATATATACTTGGAGTACGGTAAAATAATTGAGATAAATTTGAAATTGGATTTTTTTTTTTTGTTTATGAGAAAGTATTATTTTTAAATAAGAATTCATTCTACAAGATAAAAAAAACCATATATTTGTTCCATAATTACCTATTGTTGTAGGAAAGGCCATAATTTTAATTTTGACGTGCATTCAATACATATAACATAGAATTTTTTTTTTTTAGATTGTAGAATTTAAATTTATCAAGTGAAATTCTGATTCGATTATTTATACGCAAAACTGTAAGATTAAGATTTGAGTTGATAATTCAAAATTAATTGTTTAATTTATTTTTTTCCCTTTTATTAAAAATATTGGTGTTCAGTGTTCAGTGTTCACTGAAGATGTTATGCAATTTTTTTAGTAATAGGAAAACTAGTATGAAATTAACCTTATAAAAAATATTTGTGCGTTTAGTTCAAAAGTTATTGAATTTATTAGAGAATTTATTTTTCTAAATTCTTAGTAAGTCTGGAATTATATATGTTTTCAAGTTTCTAATTTTTTAGATTTTTTTATTCTGGAATATTAATTTTTCAATAGTTACCAACCTTTTAATTACTCTTATACAAAATACAGTCAATAGATTACAAAATTGAAAAAATAAATGCGTGGCCTACGATTAAAAAAAATCAACTATTTAAATTCATTGTTTGATGTTTATTCAATATATTCTAGGTTAAGCCCATGAGTCCATTGTGAACTTAAACTCACAGAAGCTTTACATGTAAAATAAAATATTTATTAATCTAATTTACAATTTTACAGAAAAGCTAATAATTAGAATTTCTTTTTAAATCTAACATCATAATACCTAAAATTAAATGTATTAAACAAAAAAATTATAATTTTTTAAAATAAAAATTATTATGTTATTTTTTTAAAAAGTTGGATAGATACATAAAAAAAAAGTTCTTAATGATAAAAAAAATATCAAATGGAGAAAGCGAAGGGGGGCATGGTACAAAGGACAAGGGAGTTGTCATTGAATTAATTTTGGAGGGTTTGAATAAAAAATGGACCGTTGATTATGTCACTCTGTGGTGTCGTGAACGATCTTCCCAATCCCTCTCTTTCTCTATCAGGAGAAACAAATTGCCCTCTGAAATATTTTTTTAATTAAGGTTTCAAAAGTGTTTGTTTAAAATCAAGGGTTTTAAATAATGCGCTATAGAGCTGTTACAATGTTTTTGAAATAATTAGTTTTATAAATATAACAAATTGATTATGTGAATTGTCTAAAAATAAAATAGGATATATTCATAAATTTGATCTTTTATGTTAATGATTGTTTAGTAAGCGGCAATACTTGTCTAATAAATTTATTGTCAAAATAATATATCTCGTACTTTAAATATAATCTTATTTTAAAATAATAAATTCAAGGTTCCTAATCTTTTAGTTACTTATTGTATGATGAAGAGACTATACATCTTTAAAATTGAACACACAATGCATTATTTCCAATTCATTTTTTTTTATAAAAGGCAGCTTTTTAATGTAGAAGATGAGAAGTAAACCAATAGATAACTTTTGTGCAAACAAGAAAATTGCAAGGATTGAAAAAGATGAATATATCTATATTTTACATTTTTCTTCTTTTAAACTTAATTAACTTTACAAAATATTGACTGATAATATTAATCGCTGAAATTTTTATTAATATCCAAAAAAAAAATTCGAATTCTACACCATGTTTGACAAGATTTCGAAAAATACTCAAACTATAGTTTTAATTCACGGTTTTAGACTCCAAACCCTCAAATTTAATTTACGGTTTTAGTCCTCTCAAAACCGCTGAACAAATCCACGGTTTTGTAAAACCAGCAAAAAAAAATTGTTACAATTTTTCAGTTATTTTCAGTTTGATTGTACGAAGAATGAATAATTAGATTGTAAGACATTGTAGAGAGATTTAACCGTGAGAATTTGATCTGAATTAGGTTACGGTGTGTAAAGCACCAATGGTATTCTAAAAACTAGACTTACAAGTAACTCTGGTCGGCTTAATTTTTTATTCTTAAATTTCTGATGATTGGGTCTCTGATTCTGTTTTTTTATTTATTTATTTATTTTTATTATTATTATTTGGTTTCTCGATTATGTCATTCATCTCACGTAACTTGCTTCTCAACCAATTTTTTATATCTTGCTTCTCCTTCTTTTAGGGCCTTTTTGACATTTCTTTAAATTCGCCTTTTGAACTTTTTTTGTGCAATCTATTTCTAAGCTATGTGAACTTTTATGTAGGAAGTCGCATTAATTGAGCTTGTGTCACAGCCCCGAAGTTTTTATTAATACCATCTCAAAAGAAAAAATAAATTAAAACACTAATGAAATTAGAGAATTCAAAAACTATATATCAGGGTCTTCAATACAATATGTGACTCCATTCTTGAGGGCCGTAGATTGAATTAAAGGCCTCTTTCATAAATCTAAATATCAGTATATTACAGTGTATTTTTGAATTTTTTAAAGACTTCCAATTAAATTTGCGCCCTCTAAGAATAGAGGCCCTGGAATTTTCCGAGTTTCTCATAATTGTGGTTTTTTTTCTTTTCTATATTAAGAAAAAATTTGGTGTCACAGCTGTGCATTTAACTTACAAGACTTGTAAATCCATGGTGTTGTATCTTAAATAGTTACATCATGATATGGATAATGTGTCGATGTTATAAAAAAAAAATGATGAAAATAAGAAGAAAAACATGTGCGAGCTTTAAATTTTTTCGAAAATTTAATGTTATGAAATTATCATGAAACAAATTACCGTACCACGCCGAGTTTCGTGCCATTTTGTGTTGTAGTCAGACTGATTCGCATGCCAATTTGTGCAGTGTTATTTTTCGCATCATGATATGACTTTAATTATACAAGTGTTACATATATGTTTTTAATTTTTATTTCAAAGAATCAATATTTGATTTAGTAATAAAGACACATATTCTCTAATGTAAAAACTCATAGTTCAAAATCTAAATGAAAAAAATTATTTGTTGTAATAACATAATTTGAAAAACATATTGGGTGATATGAGCCCACCCCTCTGATTCAAAAAATTAACTTTCAAAATGAAGCATGCAAACACTTGGTAATGTGCATCACATAGATATGTGATGATATGTATATAAGTTAAATTTCAAAATTGAACTTACTTTTTAAACTGTCAAAAATATCAAATAATTTCTCTTATTTATTTGGATGTGGAATTCAATCATTCATTATCACTGCAATTAATAGGAAAAAAGGAATAATTAATATGGACAAAATATATTTGCATCACAATCAATTCAGACCGAAACAAAAGTAATATTTTTTTTGTCCATAGCGCCGTCCAAAATGAGAAGTACCAAAAAGAAAGCTAAACAATTAAACTTGCGTGCCATGAAGGTTAAATGTTAATTAATATACCAAATTTATATGACACTATATGATTGATTTAATATGGCTATTCCAACTCCGAATATAAAAATTTGAATGTTAATTAATATTAGATTTGTTATATTTATTGAATGTTAGATTTATTAAATTTGTTAAGTTATTAGATTTATAAGATTTATTTTATGTTAGATTTGTTAGATTTATTTACTTTATATTAGATTTGTTAGATGTGTAGTAATTAGATTTGTTATAAATATGTGATGTTAGATTTTATTTTTGAAATTCGGATTTATTTTTAATAGGTTAATAAAAGATGTTAGATTTATTTTGCTGAATATGTGAAGTAATTAGATTTGTTTTGAATATGTTATATTTTATTTTTGAAATTCGGATTTATTCTTAATAGGTTAAATAAAGAAGTTAGATTTTTTTTTTTTTGAATATGTGAAGTAATTACACTTGTTTTGAATAGGTTAGATTTTATTTTTGAAATTCAGATTTATTTTTAATAGGTTAATAAAAGATGTTAGATTTATTTTGTTGAATATGTGAAGTAATTAGATTTGTTTTGAATAGGTTAGCTTTTATTTTTGAAATTCGGATTTATTTTTAATAGGTTAATAAAAGATGTTAGATTTATTTTTTAATATGAAATGTTAGATTTATTTTTTGAAATTCGGATTTATTTTTAATAGGTTAATAAAAGATGTTAGATTTATTTTGTTGAATATGTGAAGTAATTAGATTTGTTTTGAATAGGTTATATTTTATTTTTGAAATTCGGATTTATTCTTAATAGGTTAAATAAAGATGTTAGATTTTTTTTTTTTAATATGTGAAGTAATTAGACTTGTTTTGAATAGGTTAGATTTTATTTTTGAAATTCGGATTTATTTTTAGTAGGTTAAATAAAGATGTTAGATTTATTTTTTTGAATATGTGAACTAATTTGATTTGTTTTGAATAGGTTAGATTTTATTTTTGAAATTCGGATTTATTTTTAATAGGTTAATAAAAGATGTTAGATTTATTTTGTTGAATATGTGAAGTAATTAGATTTGTTTTGAATAGGTTATATTTTATTTTTGAAATTCGGATTTATTTTTAATAGGTTAAATAAAGAAGTTAGATTTTTTTTTTTTTGAATATGTGAAGTAATTACACTTGTTTTGAATAGGTTAGATTTTATTTTTGAAATTCAGATTTATTTTTAATAGGTTAATAAAAGATGTTAGATTTATTTTGTTGAATATGTGAAGTAATTAGATTTGTTTTGAATAGGTTAGATTTTATTTTTGAAATTCGGATTTATTTTTAATAGGTTAAATAAAGATGTTAGATTTATTTTTTTGAATATGAAATGTTAGATTTTATTTTTGAAATTCAGATTTATTTTTAATAGGTTAATAAAAGATGTTAGATTTTTTTTGTTGAATATGTGAAGTAATTTGATTTGTTTTGAATAGGTTAGATTTTATTTTTGAAATTCGGATTTATTTTTAATAGGTTAAATAAAGATGTTAGATTTTTATTTTTTTGAATATGTGAAGTAATTAGACTTGTTTTGAATAGGTTAGATTTTATTTTTGAAATTCGGATTTATTTTTAATAGGTTAAATAAAGATGTTAGATTTTTTTTTTTGAATATGTGAAGTAATTTGATTTGTTTTGAATAGGTTAGATTTTATTTTTGAAATTCGGATTTATTTTTAATAGGTTAATAAAAGATGTTAGATTTATTTTGTTGAATATGTGAAGTAATTAGATTTTATTTTTGAAATTCGGATTTATTTTTAATAGGTTAAATAAAGATGTTAGATTTTCTTTTTTTAATATGTGAAGTAATTAGACTTGTTTTAAGTAGGTTAAATTTTATCTTTGAGAGACTTGTGTGCTTGAAAGACTGAATTGATGCTGAAGAGCGCACGCAACATCTGCCTCAACAACAATCATCACCCGAAGCCAACACTGAAGAAAGCGGTACCGAGGTGCGGCACGAGGGCGAGGCTAATTCGGATTCAGACGGTGCAGAAGAGAGCGAATAATGGTATAGGAATGCGAACTTCTAGATATGTAGTGTCGGTATATATTTCTAACATCTTTAATTTTTATGGTTATTTTTTAAATTATAAATTTCTAAATATTTCAATTAGTTTTTAAATTATTCATTTTAACAAACAATTACTAACAAAAAAAAAGTTAGAACTCTGCCTATGTTATTTTACATAGCCGGTCCCAAGCCCGAAATAAAAGAGGAGGATAACTTTTATTTTTTAATCTATTGTTTTAAAATAAGAGCTTAATTATTTTTAAAATAATTGATTTAAGAAATTTTTGATTTATATTTTATTATAACAAAAATTATTGAGTTCAAATATACAACCACGTCAAATGAGTTTAAATTGGTATGAATTTATATTTATAATTTATTGGTTTTCAAAAAAAAAAAAAACTGCAAAATAAAACAGCAAAATAAAACAGAAAAAGAAACAGCAAAATAAAAGAGCAAAATAAAACAGAACAAAAAAGAAAGAACAAAAAAACAGAACGGAAAAAAAAACATAACAAAAATAAATAGAACAGAAAAACCGAATAGAAAAACCAAAAAAAACAAAAAAAAAGAAAAAAAAATAGAACCAAAAAAACCGAAAAAAAACCAGAAGAAAAAAACCAGAACAGAAAAACAGAAACAAAAAACAGAAAAAAGAAACAGAAAAAAAACAGAAAAAAACAACAAAATAAAACAACAAAATAAAACAGCAAAAAAAAATAGAACAAAAAAAAATTGAACGAAAAAACAGAACAAAAATAAATAGAACCGAAAAATCGAACAGAAAAACCGAAAAAAAACAGAAACAAAAAACATAAAAAAAAACAGAACCAAAAAAACAGAACCAAAAAACTGAAAAAAAAACAGAAGAAAAAAACAAGAATAGAAAAACAGAAACAAAAAAAAAAAAAAAACCTGTCCGGACCCGGACCAGACCGGACCGCCCGGACCGCCCGGCCCCCGGTACTCGGACCGTCCTGCCTCCGAACCCGTGACAGGCACGGGTATTAAACGGGCAGGGCAGGATTTTTGAAAAAAAAACCCGTGACGCCCGGCCCGTTGTACCCGTGTGCCTGTGACGCCCGTGACCGTGGCTACCCGTGCCCGTGCCCGGGTTTTGCCCGGACTGCCCAGCCCGGCCCGTTTACCAATCACTACTTTTACCCTCGAATTCCAGCTAGGGGTGAAAACGGAATTCCTATCCTCTCCGTTAAGGCGTTAAAGAAATTTGAGTGAGTCTTTGGTACTATGCATATCACATGTTGTTACTATATTACGGTTCTATGTTTGAGTTTTTAAATTCTAACGGTCAATCGGAACCGTTCATCTTGTTCTCCATATTAATATGTGTTTGGAAACCAAATTTTACATTTTTTGAAATTTTTTTACTATTTTTTTAGATATTTAGAAAATCACTTGATTTGAAAATTCTGGACCATCCAAAAACAATGATTTTCAATAAATCTAAAATAATAGTAAAAAAATTAAAAAAAATGTAAAATTTGGTCTCCAAACACATATTAATATGGAGAACAAGATGAATGGTTCGGATCAACTGTTAGGATTTGAAAACTTGAATATAGAGCCGTAGCACGGTACCAAATCGTAATATGCATAGTACCATAGACTCACTCAAGAAATTTTTTGAGTTAATGTATATGACCATCTGATCTGTTTTAAGATACGTACATATTAAATCTGTATTAATATTAAAGACTCTATATTATAAACAGAGGCGAACAAAATTCATTTATATTCAGATAGCTGAGTTAATGTAGACGATGCAGACTCGTCAAAATAGAGAGAGCGGATAGTAGTAAAATCATATTGTATGAATTTTAAACTTCGAACTAAGTAGCTAAGTAAATTAGTTATATAATGAACTTATATAACATTAATTAAAAAAAAATCACTATTTTTTATGATTTAGAAAAAATAACAAAAAAATAACCTAAAATATTATCATTTTTTAAGCTAATTTTTATTATTTTTTATAAATTATAAAAATAGTAAAAATTGCTATTTTACAAGTTAATTGTATAATCAATTTAAAAAATTACTTAGATCGAAATTTAAAATTTACACAATAAATTTTTACGGCATTAACACAAAAACTTTATACTATCTATAGCAACTTAACCTTACTCATATTTTAAATACTAATAATCTAGAAATGTAAGGATGACGTCAGCAGCAATCACCTCGTTTGACCAAGTCAATGAACCCCAAGTTACCAACAACCACATCCCAATCATGGTGTCTTAGTCAGATGGGAATGTGACACCTCTTTTTCTCTATGAGTGCCATCTCAAGCACAAAATCTATGCAAATATTCTAACCCAAGATAGGCCAAATTCAAGTAGGGCCCAGATGCCTTTGACTATTCAACCCTAGTTATATTTGGGTCCCACATTACAGCTGTTTCAGCTAAGGCTCTCGGTTGGGAGACCACAAGCATCTCTTTCATTCTTTCTTGCTTTCTCATCTCTCTTTTCCAAGCATCGGATCCCCTTTTCTACGTGAAAATAGTGTTTACTTTTTGGTACTTACACTTTGTGAAACACGAGTGGTTAACCGCATTGCCAGGTAACCATCCACTTAACACCTGCTGTCAAATTGTGACATGTCCGTCAAGGAGGGAAATAAATCTGGTGTGATTTTTTGGGATCGCAGGAACCTGCAATTCCACATCCGTCCTTTTATTTATTTTGAGATTCGTGCAAAATAATTGCTTTTAAAATTTGTAGATTCCACAAAATAGATGGTGAGATTTGGAATTGCAGGGTCCTGCGATCCCAAAGAATCGCAGCAGATTTATTTCCGTCAAGGAGAAACTAAAAGGAGATATTGTAGATCATTAAGTTGTAAAACATATTACATGTTGTTAGTAACAACTATGAATTCAGATATTTTCTGAAGCGGAAATAGAAAATTAATATTAAAAATACTAAAAGTATAAATACGTATAAAAATAACAAAAAATTTAATTTTTAATAATAGGAATAATTTAATTACCTCAAATTATGTTTTTGATTTGCTCCAAGATATGCTTACGGGTATTTACCAAAAAAATAAAGAAAATGAATTCATATATGTAACCTTTTTGTTGATTTACTTGATTAGCTACTAAAGTGTAAAGTTTAAATTCCCCAAAAAAAAAAATTATTGATCCTATTGGAGTCAGAAGACAACTCATCCTTATTTATAATAAAAAAAATCAGAGTTAATTTTACTATAATAAAAAAATCAAATTTATATAAAAATAAATTCCAAACTTTATTTAATAAATGTACATATGTTGTTTGTGAAATTTTTTGGCAACTTGATTTATGTGAGAAATTCAGTCTAGAAAGCATTCAATCAAAGGTAAAGAGTTCAATAAAAAAACTTGATGAAACACTTACAATAAAAGAAGAGGAAAAACTTACTACACTCAAGTTAATGGTAACTATAGTCTACTGTTAGGTTAAATGACAAGAGTGTCTCCAAATGACAAGAGAAATGGATAAATACAACCCTAAACAACACTCTAATTGAAGGTGTTTGGAGTACTCTAGTAGTGTCTCCATATAGCAAGATAAGTGGGTGGTCATAACCCTATTACAACACTCCAATTGAAGGTATTTGCGGCACATATGGCAAGAGAAGGGGGGTGGTTGCAAACTTAATACAACAATTGAATCTGTTTGTAGCACTCTAGTAGTGTCTCTATATGATAAGAAAATATAGTAGTTGCAAACCTAATACAACACTATAATTGAAGGTCTTTGCAGCACTCTAGTAGTGTCTCCAAATAGTAAGAGAAGAGTATAGTTGCAACTCTAATACAACACTATAATTGAAGGTCATTGCAGCACTCTATTAGTGTCTCCAGATAGCAAGAGTGGGTGGTTGCAACCTTAATACAACATACTAATTGAAGGTCTTTATAACACTCAAGTAGTGTCTCCAAATGACAAAGGAACAAGGTAGTTGCAACCTTAATACAACACTCCAATTGAAGGCATTTGCAACACTTTAGTATTGTCTTCATATAACAAGAGAAGATGGTGGTTGCAACCATAATACAACACTCCAATTGAAGGCCTTTTTAACCCTAATACAATACTTTAATTGAAGGTTTTTTGCAACACTTTAGTAATGCAATAGAAGAAAGTGGTTGGAACTATAATAAACAACTCTAATTGAAGGCTTTTATAGCACACTAGTAGTGTCTTTAGATGGCAAGAGAAGTGGGTCATCGCAACACTAATACAACACTCCAATTGAAGATCTTTGCAGCAAACTAGTAGTGTCTCCAAATGATAAGGGAAGATGGTAGTTGCAATCATAATACAATACTCCAATTGGAGGTTTGTGCACCACACTAGTTATGTCTACATATGACAAGAAAATAGAGTAATTGTGACCCTAATAGAACACTCTAATTGCAAATCTTTGGAGTACTCTAGTAGTGTCTCCGTATGGCAAGAGAAAACTGATAAGCTGAAATTGTATCTATTTAAACATAGGGTTAGGTATGTAAATTAAGCCAAGTTTTGATTGAATTAGGTTTAATTAGGTTAAAAATGTCCAAAAGTTCAAGTTACTGCCCTAGTTATGTTTGTTCTACAGGTAACCAAGTGTTTGGAGCTAAAACAAAACAAAATGGGTGAGTTAGCATGAAGAATGGAGCTTCTGCCACATGCATTGTGGCCCGGAAGAGATCCTTTGCGGCCCGCAACCAAGCAAACCAGAACCAAGCAAGTCAGAGCATTTCTGCACCTTTATTACGGTCCGCAGGATCTTTATTGCGGTCCGCAAGGACCTTTATTGCGGCCCGCAAGGACCTTTATTGCGGACCGCAATGACTCTTTAGTTTTTTTTCTGCGCAGGCTGTTAACTTTCTCCATGTCCCGCGGCCCGCAATGAATGTATTGCGGCCCGCAATTAAGTCGGTTCAGAGCCCGTTTTAGATATTTTTAGTTGGTTATTTTGGGATTTTGGAGGGGGTTATAAAAGGAATGTTGCAGAACTGTTTGAGGACGTTTTTTAGGCAGAATTTCTAGGGTTTCAACAAGAAAGAGCAAGGAAAAACTAGAAGAGAGAAGAAGGAAGAAGAGATCATCATTGATCAATCGGTTTTATTATTTTATTTCCTTTGGAACTCTTTTATTCATTTGATTTGATTTGTATCTTAGCCATGGCTGGCTAAAGGCTTTTCTAGGGTTGATTAGGGTTGTACTTGAAACTTTTGTTATGATTTAATTGGTTTTATTTTATATGTTCTTGTTCTTTGTTGTGATCTATTCTTTATTTTAATTGATTGTGAGGACTTAATCGAAATCGCATGAAACCCTAGGATTTGGTATTTGCAATTGAGAAATTGAATATTAGGTCCAGACCATAAGGAATAGGGTATTTGATAGGCTAAGTACCGAGAGGTGATGCTTGTCTTATACGGGCTTTACCTAATAGTTTAGACAAATTGTGCCAAGTACCGAGAGGTGAAAGATAGTTTTCTAGATCAATTGGGACAGTAAGAACTTAATGACTTTAGATTGGAGTAGCCAAGTACTGAGAGGTGACGTTTATTCTAATTTAAAGATGATATTAATATAGAGATATCTCTTTGTACCTACAACATCCAACTGTGCCTTCATAATTAAAAGAACAAATTTAATAAACCAATTAGTCATAACACTAGTGGATAGGAACCCTAAGAAACCCTAATTTCTCATTCTTGTTAAAAACCTAATTTTGCTTTGAAGACTTTAGTTTAATTCAACTTTATCACAATCAAACCAACCTTTGAACAAACAAAAACCTTTTTACTTTCTTTTACTAAGTTAAATTGTTAGGTTAGAGTTAATATTCCAACTTGTCCCTGTGGAGACGATCCTTAAGTATTACTTGACAAGGTTGTACACTTGCAACCAAATTGAGTGCAATTTAGGATTTATTACTTGTATTGGATAATTCACATTAAAAACGGTAATTATAACCCTATTATAACACTCCAGTTGAAGGTCTTTGGAGCACTCTAATAGTGTCTCTATATGGCAAGAGAAGATGATAGTTGCAACCCTAATACAACACTTCAATTGATGGTCTTTGCAACACTCTAGTAGTATCTCCAGATAGCAAGAGAAGAGAATAGTTTCAACTCTAATACAACTCTAATTGAATGTATTTGTAGTACTCTAGTAGTGTCTCCAGATGGCAAGAGGAGAGGGTGGTTACAACTCTAATACAACACTCCAATTAAAGGCCTTTGCAGTACACTAGTAGTGTCTTCATATGAGAAGTGGGTTGTCGCAATACTAATACAATACTCCAATTGAAGTTTTTGAAGCACTCTACTAGTGTCTCCAAATGGCAAGGGGAAAGGGTAGTTGCAATCCAAATACAATACTCCAAATGAAGGTCTTTTCAACACTCTAGTAGAATCTCCAGATAGTAAGAAAAAATGGTAATTGTAATCCTAATACGACAATCATATTGAAGGTATTTTGTAGCACACTAGTAGTGTTCCTAGATAGCAGCAGAAAAGGATGGTTGTAACCCTAATACATCACTCGAAATGAAAATTTTTGTAGCACACTAGAAGTGTCTCCATATAGCAAGACAAGTGGGTAATTTCAACCCTAATGCAACACTCCAATTGAAGGTCTTTGCAGCACACTAGAAGTGTCTCCACATGGTAATAGAAATGGTAATTGCAACAATAATATAACACTCCAATTGATGGTATTTGCAGCACATTAGTAGTGTTTCTAGATGGCAAGAGAAGTGAGTGGTCACATCACTAATACAACACTCCAATTGAAGGTCTTTTCATCACTCCAGTAGTGTCTCTAGATAGTAAGAGAAGATGGTAGTTGTAACCCTAGAACAATACTCCAATTGAAGGTCTTTGTAAAATACTAGTAGTATCTCCAGATGATAAGAGAAGAGAGTTGTTTAAACTTTAATACAACACTCTAGTAATGTCTCTAGATGGCAAAATAAGAGGGTGGTTTCAACCCAATACAACACTCCAGTATAAGGTATTTGTAACATACTAGTAGTGTCTCTAGATGTCAAGAGAAGAGAATAGTTTCAACCCTAGTACAACACTCCAATTGAAAGTCTTTGTAACAATATAGTAGTGTCTCCAATACAAGAGGGTAGCTGCAATACTAATACAATGCTCAAGTTGAAGGTCTTTGTAGCACTCTAGTAGTGTCTCCATATAATAAGAGAAGATGCATATGATAAGAGAAGATGATAGTTGCAACCCTAATACAACACTCCAATTTAAGGTCTTTGCAGCACTTTATTAGTGTCTCCACATGGCAAGAGAAGTGGGTGGTTGCAACTCTAATACAACACTTCAATTAAATGTCTTTGCAGCACAATAGAAGTGTTACCATATGACAATACAATAGGGCAATTGCAACAATAATACAACACTCACAAGGAAGGTCTTTGAAGCACTCTAATAGTGTCTCTAGATGGCAAAAGAAGAGGATAATTGCAACCCTAATACAATACTCCCATTGAAGATATGCATAACACCCAAGTAATGTCTATAGATGACAAAAGAATAGGGCAGTTGCAATCCTAATAAAATACATTAGTATAAGGTATTTTGTTACACCAAAAGGTATGCACAAAGTTTTAGTATAGCTTGCTATACTTTTTAACCTTGATTACACTTTCGACTCAGATTGCAACTATACAATCATGTCGTGTAGTATTATCAGGTATCGATCCTCAGAGACGGTTTGAATATTACCGGACTCTACTTAAGTTAATTACTCTAGAAGTGAGAAATGGTAATTTGATTGTACTTAAAACAATAAAGATTTTTGGCTTTAGTTTTAGAAATAATAAAAAAAGAGTTTCTAGGGTTTCTGACTTCATATCAGCTTTACCTCTCGGTGCCCGATCCGTAAACTCTCATGCACAGGTTGTGTCCAATGTACAAGGGACCTCAACTCTCGTTTGTTGGTCCATGCGGCCCTCAAGTTAATATAGTAGCTATTTGTTTCTATGTCAGCAGCTTTGTGTAAGGTTCTATTGACCGGACCTAAACCTCAACTCTCATTTGTTGGCTTAATTAACTTGTTATGGAACTGCAATTTCTGCCCTTTTAGGGTTCTAAACCTCAACTCTCGTTTATTGGTTTGAATGACCTAAGTTACTTGTTAGGTTTACTAAAGATATCCACCATCTCTTGATGCATGGAAAGTTCACATCTCGGCTATTAATTGATCTCACTTCTCGGTTCACAGACCTACCTCATATACTTAGTCTAGTTGAGTGAATGTGCAGGGTCTTAATACATGCTAGATATGGTCATTCATCTAACAGTAAACCAATCAGAAACAAACAAGTCAAACTAAGTAATTAAAATACTACACAAACAAACAAACACAAATTTCAACAAAGACTCAAATAACTAGCATACAAAACAAAACATTCGACTACATTATAACCTTAAAAACTAAAATGTATAGCCTAACATAGTTAAAGAGAAAACAAAACAAATAGAAAGAAGAAAGAAAGTTCAAAGAAATGATAAAACTCCAAGAAATCAAGCTCCAAGCCGAGCCTCCTCTTTCCAAGCCCTCAAAACAAAGTGGAGAAAAATGGTGGTATCTCAGAGATGACCTCCCTAAAGGGGAGATATCCTTCCTCCTGCTGCCTCCCTCTCATTTATACCTATTTTGTGACTTGGGGGGCAAGTAACCAAGGATGGAAGGTGAATCAATCAAGATCTCATGAGATATGGCAATAAATTTCAGCTGATGCCTTTCTAAAAAGGTTCCTGCGACTTGCACATTACAAATCATGATTTATAACCTTCCTAAAATTGTAGATCTCACTATCCTCTTTCCAGAAAGATTTTATTTGCCTAAAATAAAATTCGTATAGCCAAGATATGGCCAAAATTCGAAAAGATGTCGAAAGCTAGAATTTCTATATTCGGCCAGGGGTGCTCTGTTTGCTTTTTGCATGGTCTGTGTACTGTCTCTATTTCAGCTATGAGCCAAACTTCAAATGGGCATAACTCATTATCTGTAGCTCCGTTTTCAGTGTTTTACCACTTTTTAGAAAGCTTGCAAGAAGATCTGTAATTTGCTTTATTTCTTGAAATTTAAATAAACTTGGGCAGTAACTTGATTCTTAATATTATTTTAAACTAAATTAACCTAAATGCATAGAAATTGGTCAAGTTAACCCTAGGCAAAAGTATACATAATTTATGATCATCAAATTCTCTCAAGCTTAAACCTTGCTTGTCCCGAAGTAATATCTAAACTTGGACTACAATTCGATCTCCTATATCAAGTATATTTCTCTATTGAAAAATTTGTGTGATCTTGCCAAAATTTAGAAACCTCCATGTAAATTTCTACGAATCTAAAGTTGAACCCTTGGCTAATTATGCTTCACCCCACAATTATATTACTCTAACTTTTATTTCCTTAAAGGTGTATAATTTGTAAACTTCAGTTATCTAAATTTGTTACAAAAAATGCACTCTTTTTTGTGAAAATTCTTTTAAAAATCCCCCCAAGCTTGGATCTAGATAAGGTTAGAAAGTGCGGAATTCGTGTATTGATACATGCAAAAATTTACTTCTTTGAAAATTTCGCGAGCTCAAAGGCATCCCATGGGATTTGTGCTAGTACTCTTTTTTTATTACTTTGGGAGATGAGCTCAAAATCATCCTGTAGGATTTAGTGTGCCAATACTCTTATTTATCTCCATCTTTTCCTTTGTTATATTTTTTTCTTTTATTCATTTGCATATATCATGAATACACACATCCTTAGGCATTAAATCATACCCATGGATATCTCGATCTTTCTAAATTCATTTTTCACATATAAGTTACATAAAAAAATAATAAAGGATCATGATAACAATCCTCGCAGCTTTATCCCCAAAAAAAACCTTGCACAAAATGCTCAGTCATTAATAAGCTATGTTTCATGGATACGGATACGGTGATATGTGAATTTTCAAAAATCATGGATATGATACAGCCACTAAATAGATTTTATTTTAATTATTTTGTTGATATAACACTTGTATATATAATTCAATATCAAAAATAAACTCAAGTATACTATAAATATCAAATCTAGTAGGTTGATACATCAAAAGTAAGATGGTGCAGCGGGAAAGTTGCCTTGTGAGGTGCACAAGACTGTATATCAGTCCGTTTCAGTTCCGTATCAGCCCATTTCAATTCCGTATCGGTGTTGTATCAGATGATTAGAGATATGCCACATCATTCGATACGCCAGCTGGCGTATCTAGTACTTATCGGGCCCGTATCATACCTGTATCTGTATCTGATACGCACCTGATATGGATACGGGACCTAGTTTGAAGTATCGGAGTAACATAATTAATAAGCGATTCATAAACTGTTAGTATTTAACTTAAAGCATCAAAGTATTTATCTTGAATTTGCGAAGTATTTATCTTGAATTTGCAAAGTATTAATCCCTATGCAATGATCTCTATTTATGAAAGAATAAATCAATCCATCAATTGTCCTCGAACAAATTTTTTTTTTGAATCATCCCCACACAACTAGGAACCATTAAATAAACAATCTCCTCATAAATACTTGTCAGTTATCCCCGCAAAAATTTTTTTTTTTTTTGGATTGTCCCCATACAATTAGGAACCTTTAAATGAACAATCCTCTTATCCAATGATAAATAATTCTCAGACATAATGATAAATAATTTATATTACATGGATAAGTACTTTATGCTTCATGGATAAATGCTTCTCAAACATAATTGCAACTTTCAGTAAAACATCAATAATAAATACTTAGATATAATTACAATTTTCTTACGTATAAATATCTTCTTATAATTTTGGACAAAAATTTTAATTGAGAATTTTTATTCTCTATTATGTATGTATGCATGCACATTATAATTTTCTTATGTATGTATGCACATATATGCACATTATAATTTTCTCAGACATATATTTTGTTGGAGACCTTTAACCAAAATGCATCATGTCATGGATCACATGCATACTCCTTTTCTGATATGTTGGATATAATACAACTAAGTATGTATGAAATTTCGATCCAAACTAGATCATAACCAAGCGTTTTGGCAACATGAGCCCAATTTTACAAATTTTGGGCCAAACCTTGATCATATAGTTACTTGGTAAGGACATAATTTCTATACAAACATTGCATTGAATCATGAGCAGTACATGTTATGTTTTATCACATGAGATTGCATGTGTACAAAAGACAATATGTATATATATTGAATGAATTGAAATATGTTATGGTTTTATATGAATTCATATATATTAATTGGTCCAACGAAAGTTTAATATATATTTTTCATATAAATAATTTAAACCATATAACGTTATTTTTTTTAATAATTGGTTGTTATAAATTTTTATCAACTTTAAATTGCAAATTTTCAGTAAAATATATATATGCCAAAAACAATGATAAATACTTCTCAAAAGCAATGATAAATACTTTATGTTACATGGATAAATACTTCTCAGACATAATTGTAATTTTTAGTAAAATATATGTACATCAAAGACAATGATAAATACTTTTGTTCTTGAACTTGTCAATAAGTAATGTTTAATCAAATCAAAGTATTATCATGTCAGGGACAATGAGAAATATTTATGAGATATAATAATAAATACTTGTCAGAACAATGGTAAATACTTTCTTCAACATCAATAAACAGATAAATAATTCTTAGCGGGGATTGTTATTTAAGGACAGTATAATTAATGCAGGGATTGTTATTAGAGGACAATATAATTAATGAGAGTATTGTTATTAAAATGACAGTATAATTAATGCGGGAACTGTTACTAAATGACAGTAATTAATGTGAAAATAAATAGAAATTCTTAGCGGAATTAATTGGGGGGGGGGGGTGGAAGGAAATTAAGGAAGTCAATTTGGAGAGAGAGAGAGTAGGGGATAAATGAGGGGAATGATATAATTATTCAAACATAAAATAAAATAAAATAAAAATAATAAAAACAAATAAAAATAAAAATTAATATAAATTCCTAAATTTTCAATTTCTTAAACCTTTATTTCCACAAAATATTTCGCCAAATTATGTGGTTATTTCTAACTTTTCGACAATCACACAAATTTGTTTTTGCTCACTTTTAACACAAAAATTTAAACATGAGTTTTATACTTTATGCATTTTCAGACGATCAAGTTTTAATTATGCAAAACTCTATTTTTCATAACCTTGTAAAACATCTTGACAAATTTGTAATCTCAAGCAATTAAGTTCAAAATCACAAATTCTATTTAAGGTCAAGTAAAAATCAAGGTTATAAATCCTAAAAAATTTGAAAAATAAACAAAAAAATAAGCATGACCTAAATGCAGATACAATTTTCTTCTATTTCACCCGCCAAGCTTGAATGAAGCATTGTTCTCAATGCTTAAATTCAGACAAGAAAAAGTAAATAGAAGAAAATATGAAAACTTACAAGACATGAAGTGAGGGATGAAACGGGGGATAATTGGTGAGGGCAATTGCCTCCTTATCGCCAATGTGTTTCTTGTGAAAATAATAAAAAGTAAGATACAAATTAAAATCTAAAATTTAGCAAAGATAAGCAAAATCTAGAATTTTCGATGCCGTTCTCACCAACGGTGCCAAAAACTAGTTACACCAAAGGTATGCACAAAGTTTCAGTATAGCTTGTTATACTTTTTAACCTTGATTACACTTTTGATCATATTGCAAGTATACAATCATGTCTCGTAGTATTATTAGGTATCGATCATCAGGGACGGTTTGAATATTACTAGACTCTACTTAAGTTAATTAGAATCTAGAAGTGAGAAATGCTAATTTGATTGTACTTAAAACACCTTCAATTAGAGTGTAGTATTATGGTTGCAAATGCCCTATTATCTTCCCATATAGAGTAAGTACTAGAGTGCTCCATACACCTTCTATTGGAGTGTCGTATTAGGGTAGTACATGCTATATTATCTTGCAATTTGGAGACACTACTAGAGTGGTCTATAAACTTTCAATTAGAGTGTTGTATTACGATTGCAAATTCCCTAATATTTTGCTACATAGGGTACCTACTTGAGTGCTCCAAATACCATTAATTGGAGTGTTGTATTAGAGTTGTAAATGCCATATTACCTTGCAATCTGGAGACACTATAAGAGTGCTCCAAATACATTCAATTCGAGTGTTGTATTAGGGTTGTGAACGTCATTTTATCTTCTTGCCATATAGAGACACTATTAGAGTGCTCCAAACACCTTCAATTCGAGTGTTGTGCTAGGGTTGTAATTGCCCTATTGGCTTGCCATCTAGAGACACTACTCGAGTGCTCCAAACACCTACAATTGTAGTGTTGTTTAAGCATTGTAAATACTCTATAAACTTGCCATCTGAAGAAATTACTAGAGTACTCCAAATTCCTTCAATTGGAGTGTTGTATTAGGGTTGTAAATGCCCTATTATCTTGCCATATAGACACTACAAGAGTGCCCCAAACACTTTCAATTGGAGTGTTGTATTAAGGTTGTAAATACCATATTATCTTACCAACTCGAGACACTACTCGAGTGCTCAAAATACCTTATTTGGAGTGTTGTTCTAGGGTTGCAAATGCCCTATTATCTTGCCATCTAGAGACATTACTAGAATCCTCCAAACACCTTCAATTAAGGTGTTCGGGTTGTAAATACAGTATTATCTTGCTATATAGAGTCACTACAATAGTGCTCCGAACACCTTCAATTTGAGCGTCCTATTAGGGTTTTCAATGCCTTATTATCTTGTAATGTAGAGATACTACTAGACTGCTCCAAACACTTCAATTAAACTGTAGTATTAGGGTTGCAAATGCCATATTATCTTGCAATTTGGAGATACTACTAGAGTGCTCCAAACACCTTTAATTGGAGTATTGTATTAGTGTTGTAAAAACCCTTTTATCTTGCCATCTGGAGACATTACAAGAGTGCTCTAAACACCTTCAATTGGAGTGTTGGATTACGGTTGCAAATGCATTATTATCTTGCCATTTGTAACCACTACTAGAGTGCTCCAAAGATCATCAATTGGAGTGTTGTATGAGGATTGTAAATACCCCATTATCTTGTCACATGGAGACAGTACAAGAGTACTCCAAACATCTTCAATTGGAGTTTTGTATTAAAGTTGTAAATGCCATATTATCTTGCCATCTGGAGACACTACTAGAGTTCCCCAATACCTTCAATTGGAGGGTTGTATTAGGGTTGTAAATGCCATATTATCTTGAAATTTGGAGACACTACTGGAGTGCTCCAAACACTTCAATTAGAGTGTTGTATTAGTGTTGTAAATGTCCACTTATCTTGTCACTTAGAGACCTTATTAGAGTGCTCCAGACACCTTCAATTGGAGTGTTGTATTTGGTTTGTAAATGCCATATTATCTTGTCATATGGAGGCACTACTATAGTGCTCCTAACACCTTCAATTTGAGTGTCGTTTAAGGGTTTTAAATGCCCTATTATGTTGTCATCTGGAGACACTACTAGAGTCCTTCAAACACCTTCAATTGGAGTATAGTATTATGGTTTCAAATGCCCTATTATCTTGCTAAATAGAGTAAGTACTAGAGTGCTCCAAACACGTTCTATTGGAGTGTCGTATTAGGGTAGTAAATGCCATAATTATCTTGCAATATATAGACACTACTAGAGTGCTCCATAAACCTTCAATTGGAGTGCTGTATTACGGTTGCAAATTCCCTATTATCTTGCTATATAGGGTACGTACTAGGTTGCTCCAAACACAGTCAATTGGAGTGTTGTAATTAAGTTGTAAATGCTATATTATCTTGCAATCTTGAGGGCACGATAAGAGTGCTCTAAATACCTTCAATTTGAGTGTTGTATTAGGGTTGTAAACGTCCTTTTATCTTCTTGCCATATAGAGACACTACTAGAGTGCTCCAAACACATTCAATTTGAGTGTTGTATTAGGGTTGTAAATGCCCTATTGGCTTGCCATCTGGAGACACTACTCGAGTGCTCCAAACAACTATAATTGGAGTGTTGTTTAAGCATTGCAAATGCTCCATAAACTTGCCATCTGAAGAAATTACTAGAGTGCTCCAAATTCCTTCAAATGGAGTGTTCTATTAGGGTTTTAAATGCCCTATTGTCTTGCCATATAAAGACGCTACAAGAGTGCCCCCAAACACTTTTAATTGGAGTGTTGTATTAGGGTTGTAAATGCCCTATTAACTTGCCATCTGGAGACACTACTAAAGTTCCCCAAACACCATCAATTGGAGAGTTGTATTGGGGTTTTAAATGCCATATTATCTTGCAATCTGGAGACACTACTTGAGCGCTCCAAGCAACTTTAATTGGAGTGTTGTTTTAGTGTTGTAAATGCCATATTATCTTACCATCTGGAGACAATTAGTAGAGTGCTCTAGACACCATCAATTGGAGTGTTGTATTAGGGTTCTAAATACCTGATTATCTTGCCATATAGAGCCACTACTAGAGTGATTCAAACACCTTCAATTAGAGTACAGTATTAGGGTTGTAAACATGCTATTATCTTGCTATATAGAGTCACTACAATAGTGCTCCAAACATTTTCAATTGGAATGTTGTATTTGGATTGTAAATGCCCCATTATCTTGTCATCTGGAGACACTACTAGAGTTCACAAATACCTTCAATTGGATGGTTATATTAGGGTTGTAAATGTCATATTATCTTGAAATTTGAAGACACTACTAGAGTGCATCAAACACCTTCAATAGTGTTGTATTAGTGTTGTAAATAACCTTTTATCTTGCCGCATAGAGACACGACTAGAGTACTCTATACACCTTCAATTGGGGTGTTGTATTAGAGTTGCAACTGCCCTCTTCTCTTTTCATCTGGAGACACTACTAGGGTGCTCCAAACACATTCAATTCGAGTGTTAGATGCTCGATTATCTTGTCATCTGGAGACACTACTAGAGTCCTCCAAACACCTTCATTTGGAGTGTAGTTTTATGGTTGCAAATACCCTATTATCTTGCTATATAGAGTAAGTACTAGAGTCCTCCAAACACCTTCATTTGGTGTGTAGTTTTATGGTTGCAAATATCCTATTATCTTGCTATATATAGTAAGTACTAGAGTGCTCCAAACATGTTCTATTGGAGTGTCGTATTAAGGTAGTAAATTCCATATTATTTGCAATTTGGAGACACTACTAGAGTGCTCCAAACACCTTTTATTGGAGTATCGTATTATGATAGTAAATTCCATATTATCTTGCAATCTGGAGAAACTACTAGAGTGCTCCACAAACCTTCAAATGGAGTGTTGTATTACGGTTTGTAAATGCCTTGTTATCGTGCCATATAGAGATACTACTAGAGTGCTCATAACATCTTTAATTGGAGTGTTGTATTATGGTTTGTAAATGCCTTGTTATCGTGCCATATAGAGATACTACTAGAGTGCTCCTAACAACTTCAATCGGAGTGTTATTAGGTTCGTAAATGCCATATTATCTTGCAATTTGGAGACACTACTAGCGTGCTCCAAAAACCTTCAATTGGAGTGTTGTATTGTGGTTGCAAATTCCCTATTATCTTGCTGTATAGGGTTTATGGTATAGGGTACGTACTAGAGTGCAAACATCTTCAATTAGAGTATTGTATATGGGTTGTAAATGCCATATTATCTTGTCATATGGAGACACTACAAGAGTGCTCCAAACACCTTCAATTTGAGTGTCGTTTAAGGGTTTTAAATGCCCTATTATCTTGTCATTTGGAGACAATACTAGTAATCATGCTCTCCAATGAATGCTTGAGGAGAGATTTTTCTATATTGTCTTCATGTGGAGACGTCAGAACAAGTGTAAATGAAGCTAATTTAGGCTCAAAGGCATCAATTAGCACTGCAGTGCCATATACATTGAATAGAATCGGTGTAACATGGACCACCTTCATTCAATTGTCCTTCCACCTCTAATACACTGCCCTAGTGCATGTGTAGCATATAATTAACATGTTCAGGGGAGCATTGGACCATTCCAGTCACCAATTTTGCATTTGGGATTAATTACACCTCTTTTCTGCATGACCAGTAGTGTCAGTATCCCATTCGGGTTCAATCTGTGCATACCCATTAACTGTAGCTTATCAATAGCTTTATTGGACCTCTAATGGTCCATTTTAAGCATTCAAAGAGCCTTGATTCATTCTCATTACTCTCAATTTTACAAACCCTATAATTTGGGTGTTCTGAGTTTAAGTCCTTTGAGACCGTTTCTCTTCAAATTGATCATTCAAAGGTCATTGTTTATAGGTGAGGAACTCATTTATGCCCTCAATTTATTAATTCCCCTCCTAATTTCTCTGTATTTTGTTTTCTTGCTTGCCGAAGACGAGGAAGAAGAGAGGAGAGACTGTCAGGCGGGGCCCGCATGTCAGCTCTCCTCTGCGCTCCTTTATCTTTTTTACTTGGGCTCGGCATAGTATAAACCATGTGCAGGTCTCAGCATGGTGTACAGAGCACCGAGTGCATACACCCTAGGGTCAAGAGCGGAGCGCTGAGGCATTAATTTACCTCGGGTTTGCTTGGTCTTAGTGCATGGCAAACCAAGTCACTGATATCTTGGTTCACACATTATCCTTTAGCAAACCGAGTTCACTTATCTCTGGGCTCCAGCGAAAATAGTCTTGAGAGACTGGCTGTTGGGCCTAAGGTGTAAGGTTATATTTTCATGCTCTAATTTGCACACAGAGGGGTTAGGGTAAATGCTATGGGTACCCAAAGACACGTGGCTCTCATCAGAGGCTTCCATGTCATCAAAACCTTTGAAAATTCATAACTCTTCAACCATTTTGAGTTAGAATCTACATAAGATATCAAAATTTATGGTTTTGCATGTAGAATATTATCATGAATTCTAACATATTATTAACCTTGGAGAACTTTCATGTAATTTGGCACATTTCCAAGTGTTTAAATATTACCAATTTCCCATTTGTTTATTTAGCACCATTTTATGGTACAAAAGAACTAACTCAATAAGAGAATTAAAGTTTTATGAACCGATCGTAGAGTAAAATACTTGAGAAATAAATTCGGAACATATTTAAAGGAGTGTGGCATCTACCACAGCTCACTCCACCTTGGACACCGTAATTTTCCGATTTCTTCTATTTTGAGATTATGTAGGTCCAAGAAGAGTAAGAACTGCAGTATAACATGCTTGGACTGGAGAAATCACGAAGACCTTTATTAAGAATATAAATTGTAAAATCAGAAACTTGATAAAGTATGTGTGAGGTTGATTAAAATGGGATAAAACGTTGTAAACGTTTTCAAAACGTTGTAACATTTTACATTAGTCTGAAACAATAAACTGATCAAAAGAAGAAACATTGTTACAGCATTATAACGTTCTACAAACGTTGTGACGTTTTACAAATGTCATAATGTTATAAGAATGTTGTAACGTTTAACAGCTACAGAACTACTGAATCACAGCTGTACTGTACCAACATGAAACGTTGTAACGTTTATAAATCGTTATAACGTTTATAAATCGTTGTAACGTTTCAAGGAGATTTAAACAACAAATAACTTCTATTTTGATCAAGTTTGTACAGGTTAAAACGTTGTAACGTTTGAAAAACGTTATAACATTTTACTAAGATGTCAGAGAATTAAAACTCTAAAATCGCATTTGAATAAAACGTTGTAACGTTTTATAAAACATTAGTAACGTTTTATGTCAAACAGCTCATTTTTGAGATGACACTATAAATAGAGTGATGGGATCTCTTCCTCATTATCTTAGCCGACCCTAATTATTTTAAAAGTGATTTGCTGAGAGCTTAGCCCACTCCATTGTTGTAAGAGCTTAAAACTTCAAAATCCCTCAAGCAACCTCAAACCTACTTCACTAATCTTGATCTATATTAGGTTAGAGTGATCTATTGAGTATTTCTCTTGTGTTCTAGACAATCGAGACCTTGTTCTCATCTCTTTGAGTTGGCCGTTTGACTTCCCACTTAGTGTGTAAGGGCTCAACAGTTCACAAGTTGTAATCCTTTCGTATTGAGTATTAGAAAGGCGCACCACTCAAGGTTGCGAAGCCCCAGAGATGTAGGCCTTTGTTTTGCCGAACTCCGTTAACATCCCGCGTGTCAAATTTCTCTAAACTTATATATTTACTTTCAATTGCAATTTATTTTCAGTTTCTTTGTTCAATTAGAGGTGCCCCTAAGTTCAACACTACTTACATTTATTTTTATACTTAATTCGTTATCTTTTACAAATATGTTCTGAGAATGGTCACTTGAAAGTGATAACTCCTTTTTAATTTACACACTCACAAGAATATTCTCCTCATCTAATTTCACAATCAAATCTATGACATTAAATTATCTTGAAGTGTGAATTTTACATGCATGTCCAATTTTATATGCATACCCAATATGTCATTTTTCACATCTATTAGAATTGTTAACATGCTTGAATGAATCTATGTTGTCTATTGGATTCATTTTGAATGATGTGATTACTTATTTATTTCCCTCAATTATTGAATTAAGAGTATATTTTGAATTACAATGTTTATTTTATTGAGGGGAGCACTCTTTTATTGGGTTATTATTCTCCCTTCCGTCAATTTTCAGAAGGGGGAGAAAGTGCAAGAGACAGAAACATGACATTGGGCAAATTAAAAAATTTCGAGTTAAATATGTTTATGCACTTTCTTATGTATATGTTTTGCAAATTGTCAAAAAGGGGAAATTGTTGGTTGTATGCAATCTTCTAAAGTATATTGGAGGTTTGTTGATTTTCAAAGCATCTATCCTGAGCGGACCAAATCAGATGGAACGAATTTAAACAAAATAAATCAGAGAGTTCCAATATGGTTCCGTCCAGGTCGGATGTTATTTGTATGGTAAGCTTGTCAAGTTGTGTGGGATAAATTGTACTAACAATTATGGATAGGCATAAACACTCAGTACAATTAATATCAATTTGAATTATTGCGGAAACCCTAACCTTAATATTCGTATAATCCATTGTAATGGATCTTTTTCGGTTAAAATGGATTTGACAAATATGAATTCCCCACTATATAAAGAGTTATCTCATTTCAGATTTGCAGGAGAAGTCACCTCCCACGTTTCAAAAGGCATTAATTTGCAACTCTTGAAAACTTCCATTGTTGAGTGTGTTTAAACTTCAATATCTTCTTAATATTCGTATAATCCGTTGTAATGGATCTTTTTCGGTTAAAATGGATTTGATAAATATGAATTCCCCACTATATAAAGAGTTGTCTCATTTCAAATTTGCAGGAGAAGTCGCCTCCCACGTTTCAAAAGGCATTAATTTGCAACTCTTGAAAACTTCCATTGTTGAGTGTGTTTAAACTTCAATATCTTCTAAATACTCTCAAATCCACTCAACTTATATTTTAGGAGATAGTTTAGTGTCTATGATTTAGTTCTATAGCCTTCCCGTCCTAACTAGTGTTACCTAGTCGTAGGGCATGAAGGGATACACTTGCTTGAGTGTTTCCGCTCACATATATTCATAGTTGTGTGACGATCCTTCACGTAGGACTCTCCAACCGTGGCTTTTGGGCCTAATCTGTACACGAGTTAGGCCATGACTTCCTACCATCATTGGGATCACATGTCATGAGTTGTATATTTTCTCTTTGGGTAATAGGAAAGGAGTGCTGACGAGGTGTCTCTACCCCAAAGACATAGGCATTTTAAGCCGAACTCCGTTATCATACTACGTGTCAAATTTTTCTAAACTCTTATCTATTTACTTGTACACATATGTTTTGACTTGTTAGTTTAGAGGGCTGAACTGAAAAACATGAAAAAGTTTCTAAATCTCCCTTAAACCTCTCTCTAAGTGTCGTTAGGGGCTACAGGAACTGCACTGATGACATCCCAACAATTTTTGGGCAAATTGCAATTTAAAAAAAAATTAGGATCAGATTTAATGTTTGATAGAACTGCACCATTGGTGCAGTTCTAGAAATCTATCATTAATGTTGTTCCATCTATTTTACGAAGAAAAAAATCTCATTCTCTGAAACTTTGATTTTCTTAATTTCTAAATAATAAAAATCCAATTTTTTTCTAGGCGGTGAAAATATAATTTTAATAAGGTTTATGTAAATATAGGTGTATATATATACCGTATTGTTTGCACTAATTCACGAGGTATTCTTCAGATTTAAATATTTCTTTTTCCATGTTTAAATTTCTAGATGGTTATCATTTATTTACCCCGGTCAAGCATTTCGGGCCAATACAAATATTTTCAAACCGAAAGCACTTTATGTCAATTTTAACGCCAATTACAGAGTTTAGAGTTTGAGTCACTCATGCGTTCTTTCTCAATTATAGCGCCTACTTGAACAAATTGAATTAATGGGAATCTCCTTTAGAATCCAGTCTCCACATTGGAGACAAAAACCACATGTTTCATGAGTCTCAAAATATGATTCTACGTAGAGCAAAAAAAAATTTATCCTTAAATTTTTTTTATTTACCAGTCAATTTTCGAAATAAAATAGATAAGTCCTTCCACTTCTCTAGAAAACAAAACTATGGTCTTTTGTAGGTTAATAGAAGGACTAACATTCTTGTTGGAAAGAAACTCAAGGGCTACGTTTTTTTTCAAGTTAAAAAAATTGATTTATTGTAAAAAAAAATAAAAAAGGGAGTTCAGAGATAAAATCCGAATCTCTTATAAAATCAGTGCCAGAGCCATATTGAATAAGGGGTATGCAACTATTTATTTCTGGGTTTTGAAAATCGGATATAAGTCTATGTATATCGGGCTATTACCTACTACTAGAGAAAATCTTAACAATCTACAGTTTGAATTAGTTAATTTACAAATATTTGTAACTATTTAGTTGTCCAGTAATTTTTTTTTCCTACCCCAAATAAAAATTCTAACTATGCTCCTACCTTATATAAATATTGAATCGTTTATGTTTGACATTCTATAAACCTTACCCAAATTATGGGGTGAGAATTTTAACAGCAAAAAAATGACTCAATGTAGGAATTAGGTGAGATAATTTTTTTACTTGGACCATTATGTCCATGTTTTAAAAGAGTTAGACTAATATGACATTAGTGTTATCTGAAACTAAATAAATCTTAAATCCTTAGATCTGCTTTAAGATTCGTACAAAATAAAGTGTTTGAACAGTAAAAGCGGATATTACGAATCTTAAAGCAGATCTAAGGGTTTAAGATGTGGTGTTATTTAGTTTCAAATAACACCAATGTCGTATTAGCCTAACTCGTTTTAAAAGGGAAACTAAAATAACAGCATATTAGAAGACCATAAGCATTAATGGAGCATCACCACTTAATAAAAATATTTTCTTTAAATAAATTCAAAGATATATATGAAATGCAGGATATTGTATTTCCTTTTTTTATTGTTACAAAATAAGACGTTATTTTCCTAGAAAAAATGACCTGTTTATTTTATATTAAATATTGTGTTTCTGCATTTGGAATTTTATATTCTGATTTATGTTGTTATTATTTTCAACATCATATAATAACACGTCTGATTTTTATATATCTTTTTTTTTGTACAATTCAAAATTTCTAACTGGTCCTATTTTATTGGTTTTTATTTTTTTATTTTGGGAACTACATAATTAATTATTGAAGATACAAAAGTTAGATTATGAAGTAAATAAGCTGATTTAAAAAAAAAAAAATTTAGGACTGCATGCCTTTGCTTCTCTTGATGGAACTATTATCTCAAGAATCTGAGTCTATTTTATATATATATATTTTATATCAATAATGAGTTTAACAATAGATCAATCAACATACCACATACAGATCAGTGTTGTAAAAAACAGTCATGATGGCCAATTAATCAGTGACGGTGGCCAAACCGTCACGCATACCCTTAACGGAGGCATGTTTGTAGTGAAAAACATTTAATTGGCCATTTTTCCTGATTAATCGGCCGTTTTATCGATTAATCGATCGATTATTCCTGTTTATTTCCATTTATTCCTTTTATTTTAGTAAAAAAAAAATTCACATTGACTTTTATTTTATGTGATAGTGTGTGATAATAAGTTTTATAAATCATGTATTGCAGTTTTATTTGTGCTTGGACATACATTCAATATTTTTATATATGTTTTTTCTTCTTGCTTACTTTAAAATTGATTAATTATTCTTCTATTTATTTATCATATATTTTTCTTACTAATTACTGATGTAATTTTTTAATTAGTACAACATATTCATTTATAAAACTAAGTTGTTATTATAAACTAAAATTAGTGGTTTTATGTTGGAATGTTTCATTTCTTTCACATAATATGTTATTAGTATTTGAAAAATGTTTAGCTGTTCAATTTATTTTTTCATTAAATAAATGTGTTATTGACACATGTAAAGTGCTTATGTGTTAAAAAAAAAGAAGTGTAGTGTCATGTTATAATAATGAAATTAAGTTAAATTAAGTTTATTTGATAAGTTTAATGAGTTAAATAAATTATTTTTAATAAGTTATGATATATATACATAAATTTAATAAAAATGTTAAATTGTCCACATAATTCTAATTAATCGGCCGCATATCAATTAATTGCTTGATGGTACACTGTCCGTCCGACAACCGCATACCGTTATTTACCACACTGATACAGATTTTGAGCCATTGCAATCTAAAACGTAATAACATAAATATAACAACATTAATCCTAAAAACTTTATTTTAACAATAATAACTAGTATAGAGTTTTCGAATAATATTTTATTATTATACTAACCATAAAACTAAAAATTTTAAAAATAGGAAATTCATTTAAATTAAACATAGTAGTAACATTATTCTCAAAGATCATATTAAGATTTTCATTTTCATCCACCTCTATCACATTGTAAAACTAAATATTTCTCTGACTTTGAACTACAAATAGATAATGCGTATTCTTTAGCCGAGTAAAATGCTCTAACACCAATGAGTAGATCTTCACGAGTTTCGTACTTGAAACCGAGTAATTTAAGTTTTTCAGCCTCTTGTTCAAATGTAATTGTCGACTCATCAATATTCAACTATTAAACAAAAAAATAAAAATAAATAAAGCAAGAAATCAAATGACCTCTTAGAATATTGTAGAAATTTATTTTTTTATTATTATGCTAGACTTTCAAACATCAAAATTTAATTAAATTTGCTTAAAAATATAAGTTCCATCGACATCTGATGAAAGAAATTAACACTTATTACTTATGAAAATGAAATTAGTTAAATATTTTAAATTATCTTTGATTTTGATTTGAAAATTTCTGAACAAAGAAGAGGAAATGGCGCACAGAAAGCATGAATAAGTTTTTTTTCATAGCAGCCTTTTTCTTGTTCAGCCGAAAATATCAAATATAATTGACGGGCCGAATAAAGAAAGAGTTATCAATTGATTATACTCAATTAATGAAATATCTATTAAAGAACAAGTAAATAGTTATTTTTAAAAAAAAATTCTAACCTCTTTGCTGCTTTGAGCTAAAACTTAGCTGTTAAAATCTAAGCCCCAAATTATGCAACCAGTTCTCACCAATAATAGTTAGATCATTCAGTTAATACTTAAATATTAAGGTTCGAGAACTGATTTAATGCAAAGGATGTTCTTGACATGAATACTAATAATAATAATTGCTGAGTGGAACCTCCCCAAATAACTTCACATCAATTTGATAGTGCTGCAATTGACATCTTAGAATAAGCTTTTCATTTTCCAAAAATAGATCATTAGACAAACCCTGTTGTTTCAAATCCAAATAATTAATTGAAAGTAGGGTTGAGACTTGGATTACGAAATATTCAAACTGACGATTGCGAAGTATTTATATCTAACTAATAAAATATTTAATATCTAACAAATGAAATATTCATATATATAACTATTCATATCTAATTAATGAAGTATTCACATATGACACTAACAATATTAACATCTGACACTAATAACATTCACACCTGTCCAGATTGGGACAAAAAAAGAAAGGTTGTTAGGGGAACAAAAAATAAAGATTGAAAAGAGTGAATTTTGACCACGTGGGGAAACAAAAAAGAAAGGTTGTTAGAAAAACAGATAGGGAACAGATTCAAGGGGGACAACATCTTTACTCTAATTGAAAGTAGGGTTGAAACTTGGATACGTTTGGAATTATGATTAAAGAATTAGTTATCATTTTTTTAAGTTTGCACCAAGAAATATATAGAGAAATATTTTTTTGTTAAATCCATTTTTTTAGTATTAGAAAGTATGACAATTCTATTTTACAAAGTAATAAAGATGGCTAATTTTATTTTACTTGTTTAGTATCTGAATTTGGATCCCAATCATAAGTTGAGGATTGAATTAAGATAACACCTTATGTTTGGATGGTTTGAGAATAATGTTATTCTTAGAATAGCAGTGCTATTCTAAATTAGGATCATCCAAATAATTTTAGTTGCTATTCGGAACAAGCAAAATAGCATTGTTCTACTGTTCCAACAAAAAATAGGAATAGTTACAAATCCCCTACTTTATTCATTCCCTACAAACTCTACTCCAAACAAGTACATCTAAACAACTTTTTAATTATTCCGAATAACTTTGAGTTAGCACTATTCTCTTTACCATCAAGGTTAGTGACTTAGTGTTATTATTATCTACTATTCTCAAATAGTAACTATTCTAGCTATTCTAGAGTGCATCCAAATAAAAAGAATAAAATCTGAGATTATAGTATTTTATGACTGACGAGCTTATCAATGACACAAAGAAGAGCACAAGTAACATAGCACATAAGAGCTTACATGTTTTTGAGATAATTATCTTGAATAATTAAGATTGAAATTTGGGCACAGAATCAGATTTTAAGCAACAATTCCTTCACTTTGCATTACAGCTCTCTTGCGCTTACAACTTTGCATCTACTTGTTAGAGGGATAATTAAAACAAAAGGACATGATATATTGATGGAATAAGCTACTTATCCCTAAACTCAAAGTACTACCAGATCCGACCGAGAAAGAGAAACTTAAGACCTCACGGTTATACTTGGAATTAGGTCAATTAATCCCTCCCTAATTGTTGTTAAGGCCTCTCGTCCTCGCTAGAGTGCAGGGTAAAACCTCTGCTTGTAGTCTCTTCCCCTTTGCTAGATTCCTCTAACGCCTCAGTAACACATGAATCCGATGAAATAGATTGAGAGGTGCGGATATTACCGTTCTCTCTTTGCCTAAAGAAATCAATAAAAGTGTGATTTCTGGCACCGGTCTCCATCTCGGGTTCGGGTTCTTGTTCATCTTCGGCCTCAACATCCATTTTGGAGGTTCTCTTCTTCTTAAAAATGCGACAGAGCACCCATCCATTGGTTGTCGCCATGGAGTTCTACATGCATAATTAAAAAAAAAAAAGTGTGATTAATAATTTTTCACCTTTAAATTGTTGTTTCTCCTCAACTACACAACTGCAAAAGTAATTAATGCTTGTGGTGTTCTTGAAGGACAACAACCAGAATGACTCGTGAAGTGGTGGTTCAAATTATTCAAGTCCAGTCTGAGCTTCTGACAAGCAATTAAGGTCTTTTATTGTGCCATTTATAGATTTTGTAATATGGTTCAGAGCTTAGCGCTTTATAGATATGCCAATATAAGAAAGGCAAGGAGAGCAAGGTAAACTAAAAAATATTTCAATAGAGTCACATGGGTGTCATATGTGCAACATGTACGAAGGTTGAAGGTACTTGTACGCTTAATATTTTGCTATATTCATGTCATATACCAACCAGAGAAGATAAATTCTCACATGGGTTAGGTTAGGTGCTTTGTTCAAAAAAAATTTTTCTTCCTCTGCTTATCCCTAAGTTATTGGAGGTAGGAGTATTAACTTGTTAATTTACAGGTAGGTTACCAACAAAATATTCATACAGCAACAAACTTGCTATATGGAACTTATTATGCATGATGACTCAAAGATCAATGAGGGAATTTTGTTCAAATTTTACACGTAGAGTAATATTTTAAATTTAACATTTTTATTTTAGTGGTCATGCAGAGGAAAACATGAAAATTTTGGAAATCCACATATGCACATGAGAAACATTTTGGTAGAACTTCTTACAATGGAAGTTGAGTGTTTGGTAGGAGCCACGCAAGCAAGGCGGTACTCATGCATGACCCAGTCAGTACGGGCCCCACGAGGTGGCCGGCCTTGGTAGAACACCAGCACCTTCTTCAACCCCACAACAACCGGGTTACCCCTCGAGTTAGCTGTTAAAATTTGCTTTTCTTTACCAGTCGCCTTCCAATAGCCCTGACTAGTTGCGCGATTAGATCTACTGCCACTCATGTACTTGGCCTCATTTAGGTTGAAGAAATATTTATTCTCTCCAAACCCACCTAATGAGGTTAAAATAAAAAAATCATAAATAAAAGCTGAAGTTGTGCAAGGAATAATGGTTAATGAAAATATAGCAGGCAAATTGACTTCTACTTCTCAAAAAAAAAAAAGGGAGTGCTTATGTATAATTAAATTATAATCAGAAATATTATGATGTTTGGTGAAGGACCAGAAAGATAATCCAGCTTTAATTGTCAACAAGTAGATTGATACTTTAATTATACATAGGATGTGACTCAATTAAGTCTAAGCTTGAGATATAGGTTATATTATTTTACCAAAAGTGGACATATAAGCTCAATTAACAAAGGGTTTCACACTTCATACAGTTGGGTACTTGGGTGAACTTGGAAAATTTTAATTAATGGACTTGACAGCACTCAAAATAAAAGGTTAGCAAACTAACATAAGCACTGTTTAATTGGTAATTATCTTTTATAAAGTAACACAACCCAATAATATTAACTAAGTACTGCAAAATAGCTTTTCTTGAGGATTAAAATAGACAAATATACTCTCCAAAGCCACCTATATTTTATCTTATCTTGGAAAATGAATTAAGGAAACATTGATGTCCCAAAATATCATAAATTAATTATACTTATTGCATATTGCAATTATGTCATTTTGGTAATTAGGTTCAAATAAGTTTAACATATTAGAAACTGGTGACTACAATTCCATGAACGTCTGACAAAATAATAGTCCCAAAAGGTATCCTATAAAGATGCAATTGAATCAACCAATAATATTGCTCTCTGAAAAGTGTTCTGACACACACACAAAAAGCAGTTTCTCAAAGCAAGAAATAAAACTAATAACATGCGTTTTATTGTTACTTTACGAGTTAGAGAAATAATTGTGAACTATTGTTTTCTTCATTCCACATTATGTTTTTGAACAGTATAAGCGTATACACATTTTGACAACCTAGTCTCTGAAACTGATTGCGCTTACTTAAGTTGACTTTCCATTTTCCAACAATAGATTCTCTCCGTTTAACACTGTTAATGAATAAGCCCTTGGAACATGCAAATTTACAAAAAACAAAAATTTGGAAGAAGAAGGAAGTTGAGAATTAAATTCAAACTTACCAGGTAAATCCCAAGGGTTGAATTTCAAGAGATCAATCTCTGGTATAATCGCAGCTGGCAACGGGTACGACAAAGCCTTTCTTCTCAGGTATTGTACCACCAATTCTTCATCTGTTGGATGAAACCTAAATCCAGGGGGCAGCTTTATCACCTCTCTCTTCTCCATTTTTAAAAATATTATACAGGAAAATTGAAATAGAGTTGTGTTATTTATCAACTTAAACTCCCAAATTAGTTTGAATATAACACAGTCTCTAGTCAAGATGGGTTATTCCAAAGAAAACCCATCTTCCATTTTTCTTCCTAGCAGAAGAAAAGATGAAAAACAGAGAGAAGTAAAAGCTAGAAACTAGTGCGATGAAGCGAGAGAGGGGTGGGGGTAAGGGAAAAGGTTTTTGGGGGTTTTATAAGGCTGTTGCGTAAGACAGACTCAAGCTCTTTGCACTGCCTTTGACGCATTTATTTTATTCGAAAAAAATAAAGGTTATTTGTATTTTTTTTTTGTTTGATGGAACTAATAATATTATTTTACAAACTGAGAGAAGGAGAAAATCATGCAGCAGCTGGCGAAGTGGGAGGGGGCAACTTTGGAAAAGATTTTTAAAAAGGGTATGAAGGTCAAAATGTCTTGAGCAGACAGTACATAGTTTTATTATTATTTCCATCAGCAATTTTGCACTTAAGCCATTTAAAACCTTAATATTTAATTCACATTTTCATATTTTTATTCTCTACAGCGAAATTTAAAAAAAGAATAATATTTTGAGTTTGGCAAAAAAAAAAAGAAGTTATAATGGTCCCATGCATATCATTTTGACTTAGAATCTTAATAAGGTGTGGAATTATTTATTGTGATGAACTCCACATGGAATACACAATGATGGAACCAAAAAAATTATCATAGTGTGAACAAAATTTGATAAATACTTTTTTTTTAAAATATATTTAGAAGGATACTTAAATTTAACAAATATTGTATTTTATAAGAGAGAGAAATTATAAAATTTTGTTAAAAGTAACATGAAATATTCCTAAATTTTACAATTTTAGAAATTATATGACTTAATTAATGTGAATTCGTGTATAACTAACTATTAATTTCCTTAAATGGGATGATTCAATATTTTTTTCTAAATAATTTAATTTGTCCAACATTTTAGAACTGTGCATAGAATTAATTTTTTTTTCAGTGTCATAGTGTAAAACTGTAAATATGCTTGAGAAGCGTTTGTGCTACTCTCACAAGTCATAATAGTAGAAAGCAAAAGGATGCGGAAACGTACTGATCTTAATTTACCAAGAGAAACGTCTCTTGGATAAAAGACGGAAAACCCCCTATTTAATTCCTGGTATTACAGGAAAATATTTCAATATTGTATCGTCGTCTGTCGAGGGTAAATAGGAAATTTACGTACAAAATGCTTCCCACGCCGCATGGGGAACGAGCAAAGATTACGTCACGCTTACAGCTGGAGCGCATCAACATTTTCTTTTTATAAATTCTATGGACGATATTGCCCCTTGTTACTTCTACAAGTTACATTTACGTCCCCGTTTCTGTTTATCCTCCCTCCTTTAGAGTGCGTTTCCTCTGAGATATCTCAACTTTTGCGCGACCGACGTGTCCAGTGCCTATTCGGGGATGATGTAGGGGTCAGTATTATGTGTGCTTTAAGATTCGTGCAGAACGTAGTTAAATGGTTGGGATTTTCCAAAAAGTCACGCAAAGTTTGAGATATCTCAGATGATATGAATTCCCCTCCTTTATGTCAAGGGCTACCCTATTGAAAAAGCTAATCTTGATAAACCGGGAACCTCAAAAAGTTGAGCACAGTTTAGCGTGTGGAGAAACAAAAGTAAAAAGTTTTGTGTTGCACAACAGTAGCAGCACAATGGTTCTTAACTTTTAGAGCAATTTCACATATACCCTTCAAAAATCTCGATATTTTGTGTTTTAACTCTAATATTCAAAATATTACATTTACCTTTCTAAATGATAAAAACTCACCAAATTATTTAATTTATTCACTTTTCTATTAAAACTCAATTTTAGTTATAAAGAACTCATTTTATCCTTAATTAAAAAAATAAAACATTAATAGAGTAAAAATATGCAGTATAAGAAAAATATTTTGTCTTCAAATTAATCAATTTTTTTAGACAAATTGTATATCTGAAAATACTTTATAATTACCAAAATAAAAAATTTCGAGATGTATTCACAATTTTTATGATATTATTAAAAATTTTCTGTTTATTTGCCAATTAAATTTTCACAGTTTATACAAAACACAAAAAATACTTCAAAAATCCCTGACCTGGAAAATTAGAACTTGTGAAAAGGTAACTTGAATTTATTACTTATTTTTCTTGAATATTTTTTTCATTTTTTTTACATTTTATAGCTATTTTCCAAACATTATTTTCTCATTTTACATAAAAAGCAAAATAAAAAATAAAAGAAAAACAATAATCCAACACACCTAAAGACATGTAACTAATTTGTGTTTTGTCAATATTCATATTGTGTTCATTTTTTACATTTAACGACATAATATAATTTATTTACTTTTGTGTTGACACGACACGATATATTCCGAACTAATTTAAACATGACACTAAAAAATACAATACATCACGTCTACACAACACTGAAGTTCTCAAGTTTGGGATCGAATCTCATGCCCACATGATCTGGATAGTCATAACTTAATTGTGCAAGTTATAGATGGATAGACGAACGAATTATGTTAACAGGATTTTTCTATCTACATGTAAACAGCTCGAAACATTTTTTTTTAGTTTCAATCAATAGTTTAAGTTATGAATATGTTAAAAACACTAGAGACTCGAAAATGGCAATTGTCTACCCCTATATTGAATTCACAAGTTCAGAATTTCTCATGCTTCCCCCTTTTACTTTTTTTGTGATTTTTTTCTTGCAATATTATGGGATTGATTGCCACTTAGAACGAATATCGCCTGTTGCTAGACTGGTATAAATTGGCCATTCTTATAGGAGTGAGGCTATGGCAATATGTATATTACAAAGCAGTAAACTATGAATTTGTATATTTGTTTTTCAAGTTCAAACAACTTATATAAACGCTCATGAATATGGCTTGCATATGAAAATGTATAAGAATCCAGGGTCGTTTAGAGAAATACCAAGGTTCAACAAGGACCTCCTTGGTTATATGTTATGATGTATTCAGACTTGTATTTGATAAATCAAATAAAAAAAAATTTGGATAGATAGAAAATCACTTTATCTAAAAATTCTGAACCATCCAAAAATAATAATTTTCTCTATCTATATATCTAAAAAAAAGTAAGAAAACACTAAAAAAAATGAAAATTTTGATCTATAAGTATATTTTTGTATGAAAATCATATTTAGCAATTCAGAACTTTGAATCGATTGCTTGAATTTTAAAAATATAATTAAAATTCATAGTAAGAATCGATCTGTAATATGTCTATTACCATATTTTCATTCTTATTATATGGCAAAGGTGTAGTTAGATTTATCCTTATCTTATGTTGATTTGCATTTCACTTCAAAATAATGGAAAATCAAGACCGACCCATCTCTTTCTAAAGCCACATTTAGGAGTTCGTATCCTCTCAGATATCTTAATTTTCAATTTATCAGCCGGGTCAAATTTCTTGTTTGGTGCCTAGGTGTTCGCTGGGTCCGGTTTAGTCAGTTTTGAACCGAACTAAATTAGACTAAGTAATTTGATTTTTTCGGTTTAATGGTTTGGTTCAGTTTGTTTTCTAAAACATAATTATAACTTCGGTTCGGTTCAGTTTGAAAATTTTCAAAACTAAAATAACCGAACCGACCAAACTTTTATATATTATGAATTTGGTTCGGACCGTCCGTTTTATTCTTAATACCCCAGTTTATTTCTTAATCAATTGCTTTAAATATTTTGGTTTATTTATTAATATCCATGTTTTTTTCTTAATATAGTTCGGTTTATTATAAATTAATTGCTTTAAATAAAAAAATTAATATATTTCGATTTGAACCGAACAAATCGAACAAACTGAAATAAAACTTTGGTTCGGTTGCAATGTTAAATCGGTTCGATTCAGTTCTATTTTTAAAACCGAATTATAACTTTAGTTTGCCTAGTTCGGTTCGGTTGAAACCGAACCGAACCGATGAACACCCCTACCTATTTGAAATACAATGAACTAGTATTATTGTACTTTGAGATTTGTGTAAATAAATTATAGGTAAATTTCACTGGAGGTCACTAAACCTTGTCATTTTGTCACGAATTGATCATTCAAATTTGATTTGCCGTTTTCTAATTACTTAATTTTGTCATTTGTTTCAATCAAGTCACTCTATACTTTTTTTGTCTAAAATTTTAACGGAATATGCTCATTCTGTCGAAAATATTAACAAAATGAGCATATTTTATTCAAAATACTAACAAAATGAGTATATTCCGTTAACATTTTTAACAGAAAAATATCAAATGTCTTTATTGAAACAAATAACAAAGTTGAGTAATTAAGAAAAGAACAAATCAAACTTGAATGACTAATTCATAATAAATAACAAAATTTACCCATAAAACTAATGATCCGGATCTTTTTACATGTCAACTAAAAGGTTGATGTCTCTGAGGCTGCAACGTTCAGTACTACTCTTTGGATGTCTTTTTTTTTTTTTTTTGAAAATCTCATAGTGGCTATCAGTATAAATTTTTTTAACAGGTTTTCAAAAAAAAGACATCCAAACCAAAATTTGAACTTTCTAGTGATTAGGATACAAATTCGGGAAAATGGCTTGAAATTTAATCTTTCTATTCTCTCACTATCTTTCCTTAAATACCTCGTCATAATAGCTATCCAAGGTGAACTTCAGAGGATAGCCGACATGCTGCTTGAACTTGATATGGGGCAAATTCTATGGATGTCGGATTCAAATCGGTCGATATCTGATCGGAACAGTGAATTTTCTTATAATTTATATGTGTCGTTTTAATATTCGTACAAATTAAGAGCACACGAATTATCAAACAAATACGACAGTTTTAAGCGGACATGAAATTAATCGGATATCCATCAAACACATTCTACTTCCGAACTTAATTATTTCCTCATTGTGTGCTCTCATAACATAAGTCAAATAAGATAAAACAAAATTTAAGAACAAAATACAAATTTACGAATACTGAAAAAAAAAATATTCTGACCTCTGGACATCAATCCCCAAATATGCATCTCCAAATTCACTTTTTTTTTATTTTCTAAAATTACTTTATTTCTCTCTCCTCTCAAAAAAGAAAAAAAAAAAAAAAACTTCATTTCTTTCACTTATTACCTTCCACTCTTATATTTTTTCTCCTATGTTCAATTTCACACATATTTTCAATAATTTATGAGAAATCTTATGAATTTAAAATTACAAATATTTTATACTCGACTTTCTCTTTTAAATGAGATACATATGTAATTTGATAATAGATTGCTTTGCACTTGTCAACCAACAATGCGCCTCATGTCGCATGCAAAAGTTAATTAGCATTACTTGTGTTAAATTTTATACTCAGAAGTCATATTTAATAAATAAAAAAAAGGTCCATACTTGGGAATATGTATTGTGTATTTATTAGTGAGTTAGGCTAATATGACACTAGTGTTATATAAAACTAAATAACATCACATCTTAAATCTTTAGATCTGCTTTAAGATCCGTAATATTCATTTTTACTATTCAAGCACTTTATTTTGCACGGATCTTAAAGCAGATCTAAGAGTTTAAGATGTGGTGTTATTTAGTTTTATATAACACTAGTATCATATTAGCCCAATTCTTTATTAGTAGACGAGTTGTAAGCAAGTAGATATCCTATTAATAAAACGCGCACCACGTTATAAAATTGAATAATGAACTGATCGATCCAATCTAAAATTGAATGTAAGAAGTCTAACACCAAACTGATCAATCCATAAACTAGTCTTGAATAGTTTTTAATCTGTATATACTTCCGAATCAATTCGGTATGGTGGATTTAAGTATTAATTTAATTAAAAATTAGCATTTAATCTTTAAGCTAATATGACACTAGTGTGATATAAAACTAAATAACATCACATCTTAAATTCTTAGATCTGCTTTAGGGTCCGTACAAAATGAAGTGCTTGAACAGTAAAAGCATGTATTATGAATCTTAAAGCAGATCTAAGAGTTTAAGATGTGGTGTTATTTAGTTTTATATAACACTAGTATCATATTAGCCAAACTCTTTAATTTATATATACTATTCTCCTTTGAGCGATCACATTCTATTCCATATTTCGTTGAATTGGTATCCTCTGAGATATCTCAAACTTTACGTGATTTTATGGAAAATCTCAACCGTTCGAGTACGTTTTGCACGAATCTCAAAGCAAACACAATACTGACCCCCACATCACCCACGAATAGGCACCGGACACGTCGGTCACGCAAAAGTTGAGATATCTCAGAGGATACGCACTCTATTTCTTCTTCTTTCTCCCAAATCTTTAAGCATTTTCTATTGCAAGAACCCTACATCTTAATGTGGAACAGACTGAAAAGACATCGTCCTAGAGGTTAAGTCGACTCGTTACACAATCAATCACATAAAAAGGGTAAGACAGGAAACCTCATTAAATTATCCTCTTATTCTTAGAATTTGTTGTTTTATTTTAGAGAAAATTGATTATTTGTTACTTCAAAACCTTCAAATTCAAAAAATTTTATTCCAAAATTTGAAATTGTAATAATACTATTCTAAACTTCATTAATTTTTAATTTTATCACTCCAAATAATTAATTATTACAATACCCTTCCTTCTTGTTTGTATTTTTTTTTATGACCATGATATCGAGACAAAGGCAAGGGACCGAGAGGACAGGTGTTGCTTGATGGGGAGGGCAAGCTTAAGGGGAGTCTGGCCACCAAATTATACGATGATGCCATCTGGACGCTCCAGATCGATCACATTTAACACATCTTCGACGGTCAGGGGTTCGAAGTAGAGCCGATCGCTGGTGTCATAGTCAGTCGAGACTGTTTCTGGCTTGGAGTTCATCATTTTTGTTTCAATTAATCTAATCAATTGTGCAATGTTTCCCAAACCATATATCTGTACCCAAAACAAAAGTCATCTCAGATAATGAAATAAACGGTATTACAGCTTTCTTTCACTTGGGCTTTTCTAACAGTAGGACAGCAATAGTAAGACCTTTATGATTCTTTTACACGAGAAAAGCAAGTGGTGGACTTTAGTCATCAGCAGTGTGATCATGGTAACTGCATTACTAGTACATAGCGGTCATTAAACTGATTTTCGCTCTCCGATATTGAACTTTTTGATTTGGTAGTATGTTCAAAATACTAAACCAACCAGTTTTTTTTACTAAGAACCTCACCTATTTAGCACTAAGATCTGGCCAGTAACCTCACTACCAATAAAAAATTAACTACAACTTTTCGGTTTTATAATTTGAGAGTTTTTTTTTTTTTTTTTCCATTTTCGACACGGTCATGAACATGAGAGAAGAATATATATAAAGAAGAAGAGTAGGCAAGAGAAGAAGGGAGGGTATTTTAGTAATTAATTATTTGGAATGGTAAAGTTAAAAATTAATGAAGTTTAGAGTGACATTATTATAATTTTAAATTTCGACATGTCATTTTTAAAATTTGAAGACTTTGGAGTGACAAATAACCAATTTTTCTTTTATTTTATCACGTGGTCGTTGGTGTTGAAACCTAATTTTAGTTAATTAGTCATTTACAACACGGAAAAGTTACAAAATGATTATTGTACTAACAATGAAAAGGATAAAATGTCGAAAATTTATATGTAAACCCTTGAAACTATATATATATATATATATATATATATAGAGTAAGGCTTGGGTGCTATGGATAGCATAGAGGGCCACCGTGCTACGGCTCAATATTTGAGTTTTCGAAATTCAAATGGTTGATCTGAACCGTTCATCTTGTTCTCCATATTAATATGTGTTTGGAGACCAAAATTTACATTTTTTGAATTTTTTTTACTATTTTATTAGTTAGGTAGAAAATCACTTGATCTAAAAAATTCTGCACCATTAAGATATTTGATTTTCTACCTATCTAAAAAATAGTAAAAATTTTTCAAAAGATGTAAAATTTGATCTCCAGACACATATTAATATGAAGAACAAAATGAACGGTTCGGATCGACCGTTTGAATTTTGAAAACTCAAATATTGAGCCGTAGCACGATGCCCCTCTATGCTATCCATAGCACCCAAGCCTTACTCTATATATATATATATATATCTCATAACTTCAGTAACGTGTATAACTTTCAATGTATAAGATGTTTTTATTAAAATTAGTTATCCTTTTTTTTTTTAACTAAGTCTAATATTATATTTCTTTGATAATCGTTTATTTTTTAATTGAGACCCCAAAAATATAAAATTGTAGTAAATTTAATATAGGAATGATTATAGTAAATTTAATATTTTTAAAGATAGGTAGAAAATCACTTGATCTGAAAATTCTAGACCATCCAAAAACAGTGATTTTCTATCTATCTTAAAAAATAGTAAAAAAAAAATTCTAAAAAGTTATAAAATTCAGTCTTCAAGTACATATTCATATAAAAATTATTTTGAACGGTTTGAATTAATAGTTATAATTTTAAAAATGAAATATTAATCTATATTACGGATCAAATAGTGATATGCATATTATCATAGACTCACTCTTTTCTTTTTAATCTTCTCAGCAGCATTTTTTACTTCATTAATTGGTTTCTAGTTGTTTAAATTTGGACTGAGATATGTGCTTATCATGGAGAAGAAAGACAACTGGCCGAGAGCAGCTTACAAAATAAGGCACATCTTAACTAAAATATAATTTATAATAACAAACTGATTAGCAAGATTCCTGTATTTATATTTATTTGATTGCAATTCAATCTCAACTTGGATAATTATCAATTTCAACTACCTAGCTTAAAGAAAAAGAAAATATTATATATAAAATTTCAAATGTGCAACCCAAAGTAACTAAACATGTTTGCTTCTGCCACAAATTAAGCAAATGAACTATTCGTTCACAATCCAATGAATGCAAGGTATTCTTTGAACAACTTTCGTTGGCCAAAGCAAATTTTTAAATAAAGAAGACCGAAGAGAAATAAGGAATTGCAACTATAATGCGGGTAAATATTCATAAGAATTTATAGTTATTAGTATTTAATGGTGTCAATTTTGTAATTCAACTTAAATTGTAAGATGTATTTGATAATACCTCACCAATATGCATATTAAAATTTGCACGATATTTAGGCCACGTTCAAATAGCCACCTAAAAATGCAAAAAAATAATATGAAAATTCGGTCTATTCATTTTGTTAGATATCGGTGCCGAAATTTTTATATATGCCAAAAAAAATAATAAATTACGAAATCTCCCTATCAGGTTATCAAATAACCGGATATCAAATAACCAGATTTGGGCCTTCTTTCCGGTGACTGAGTCACCGAATTTGGAGTAGTCCGGTTAATGGATAACCGGAAAATTTAAATGAATTCGGTGCTTTATTAGCCGATTATAAGTCTGGTTATTGAATTCCCGGAAGTTGGAGATTTTGGTTTTTTTTTTTTTTATAAAACAAATTTTTTAAAAATTTTTTGTATTGAAATATTAGAAATGTTGAATATATTTATTTGAAAATAGATGGAATCCAATACAATTTGATTTATTAGAAAGACTGTAACAAATAGCCCGGATCAATATTTTTCAAGCCAGGTTTTTCGTGACTGTAAGAAAAATTAATATATTTCTTTATGTGTTATTGGAAAAAAAATAAAAATACTTAGATTATGAGTTATTGATACTGGTTCAAAAGTCACTTCTAGGTAATTCAGAAAATATTGTGATTCTTCTAGTACATTTAATTTATAAAAAGTTATATATATTTTGAGAATTCCTTTTTAATAACAATTATTAAATAAATTAAAGTTTTTGTTTTTTTTTCAAAAATAGATACACCCTTTTATAAATTAAATGTACTAGAAGGATCACAATATTTTCTGAATTACCTAGAAGTGACTTTTGAACCGGGATCAATAACTCACAATCAAAGCATTTTTATTTTTTTTTCCAATAACACATAAAGAAATATATTAATTTTTCTTATAGCAGCGAAAAATCCGACCTGAAAAATGTTGATCTGGATTATTTGTTGCAGTATTTCTAATAAATCAAATTATGTTGTATTTCATCTATTTTCAAATAAATACATTCAACATTTCTAATATTTCAATACATAAAATAAAATTTTTAAAAAATTTCTATTTTCTTTTTTTAAAAAAAAAGCCAAAACCGGTTATAATCGGTTGGCTTTTTTTTTTTTTTTTTGCAAATCTAAAATTTTTTTATTTTTTTTATTTTATGTATTGAAATATTATAAATGTTGAATATATTTCTTTGAAAATAGATGGAATACAATATAATTTGATTTATTAAAAAGACTGCATCCGGATCAATATTTTTCAGGCCGAGTTTTTCGTGGCTATAAGAAAAATTAATATATTTCTTTATGTGTTATTGGAAAAAAAATAAAAATACTTAGATTCTGAGTTATTGATCCCGGTTCAAAAGTCACTTCTGTTGTTCGTACAATAATCTTTGACGTCTATTTGACTAATTTGCAAAAACATACAATTATTGAATTTTACGATTTCTTCTATTTTTGAGAACATATAGGTCTAAGAAGAGTAAGAACTGCAATATAATAAGCTTGGACTGAAGAAATCACGAAGACTTTTATCAAGAATACAAATTGTAAAATCAAAAGCTTGGTAAAGTATGTTTGAGGTTGATTAAATTGGGATAAAACGTTATGAACGTTTTCAAAACGTTGGTAACGTTTTATAATAATTAGTAGCAACAAACTGATCAAAATAAGAATCAAGTTATAACGTTATACAAACGTTGTGACGTTTTACAAACGTTGTAACGATTAATAGCTTTAGAACTGCTGAAGCACAGCTGAACTGTACCAACATGAAACGTTGTAACGTTTATAAAACGTTGTAATGTTTCTAAAACGTTGTAACGTTTTATAAAACGTTGCAACGTTTCAAGAATAATTAAGCTTCAAATAACTTCTATTTTGATCAAGTTTTTACAGGTTAAAACGTTGGTAACGTTTTACTAAGATGTCAGAGATTTAAAACCCTAAAATCGCATTTGCATAAAACGTTGTAACGTTTAATAAAACGTTGGTAACGTTTTATGTCAAACAGCTCATTTTTGAGCTGCCACTATAAATAGACTGAAGGGATCACTTTCACATCCAACCTAGCCGTCCCTAAACTTTAAAAGAGGCGATTCTCTGAGAGCTTGGTTCCACCATTGTTGATTGAGCTTAAAACTTCAATATCTCTCAATCAATCTCAAACAACCTCAAATCCACTTCACTAATCTCTAATTAGATTAGGTTAGAGTGATCTATTGAGTGTTTATCTTGTTCTTGAGTAGCTTGTGTGACTTCCCTTGGTTGTAAGGGCTCACCGGCGCTCATCTCTCGTTGGCCGTGACTTTCCATTTTGTAAGGGCTCACGGTTCACAATTATAATCCTTTCATATTGGGTAATAGAAAGGCGCACCTAGAAAGAGGTTGCGACGCTCCGGAGACGTAGGCCATTGTTTTGCCGAACTCTGTTATCATCTCGCGTGTCAATTTCTCTAAACTCATCTATTTACTTTCAATTGCAATTTATTTTCAGTTTTTGTTCAATTAGAGGTGCCCCTAAGTGCAACAACTTCTAGGTAATCCAGAAAATATTGTGATGCTTATAGGACATTTAATTTATAAATAGTTGTATCTATTTTGAAAATTCTTTTTGAGTAATAATCATTAAATAACTTAAAGTTGTATTATTGCCGTGTAATTCAAAACTTATATAACTGATGATAGAAATAATTTTCATAATAAAATTCCAAATTTTGTAGGTAAATATAATTGTGTTTTATTGCCGTGTACTATATATCGTTTTTCCACTATCCCGGTTCCGGAAAAATAAGTTGACATAACCTGAGTGGAAATAAATTGTTGATCATGCTCAATCTATGTTATCCTCACACTCCTAGAAAATCATTGTATTCGTGTCTAACATGTATCTGATATCGATACACATACGATACGTATCAGACACGCCAGCTGGCATGTCAGGTGAGTTGGTGTGTCCCTACCAGTCTGATACGGTCTCCGACACCTGGTTGACCCTGTCGATACGGGCGGGGCATGCCAACTTGGTGCACCGTGAGCTGTGAACAGTGTGAATCGCATGTAGACCAGTGAATTAATCAAAAATTGGTGCTAGCTGCAGGGATCAAACCTCGGAATGGGGTTAAATGCAGCAGACTCCGAACCACTGCACCAAATTAATTTTGTATTATAACGCTGCAAGTATTATATTTAACTAAAAGTTATAAGAAATTCTTTATTCAGAATTTTTAAAATTTAATTTATATAGTAATTAATAATATAATTAAAATAATAAATATATAATAGCTGTGTCGTATTCTCTATTTTTGAAAATTGATATGTCGCCGTACCTATATCCATGCAACATAGTGCTCAATCATTATTTATAGAGGGTGTGTTAAAATGTCTAATTTTGAATTCTTCAAAATTGACATCTCTCCTGCCTTTTCAAATATACACTAGCTCGTTTGCGCCTAAAATCCACCAATTAACACGAGCAGAGCAGTGGAAAAAAACGAGGCATGCTCCAGCTCTTTCTTTTGTATAAGACCTCTCCTTTATCATCTGTAGACCGAAGATATGAAGCTGTTCCAAGCTTGTGGAAAATTGAAATTTACCAAGTATATTGAAGCAATGGAAAATTGAAATATTGTCGATCTTTAAAACATAGACCAACTATTATGCGCAATATCAAATAAGAAATATGTGGTGAGTTTTGACAAGAGATTAGTATTCAAAATGGTCATAAAATGAAAAATATCATGTTTACCACTGAAAAAATAATTCAAATAAATCTTGCTGGATGTTTTACCATATCTTACAAACTTCTACAATAGCTATTTTTTTTTTTTTTTTTTTATAAATTAGTTCATAAGTTAGAGAAGATGGCATATTGGAGTTTATTTGCTGTTGTCCTCTAGTGGTCCATTTCAGATGAGCAAGTCACTTGAGGGTTGAATGAAGTGTTTTTTGAGTGATTGGTCTCAGCAATTATTCTATATTATAATTTTACTATTTTATTACAAATATTTATACTTTATTTTTGTCGGTTTCATCTTTGTTCATAATTTTTTTTGTTATGAATTAGTAGTCGACCTAAAAATTTGGTACCGCTACGACATTGCAAAATTTCCATTGATTCAAATATTAAATAGAAGAACTAAATAACAACCTCTATACTAAGTTATAACTCGTTGGTTATTGGTGTGGTGACAAATGCAATGTTTACATTATGGGAAGTCTCAAGTTCGATACGAGTCTGCATTGTCTGCATTAACTCAAAAGAGCGTCTTTTTGAGTTAATAGATATTGGCCGTTTGATTGTAAACGGAGTTTATTTGATCTCTGTCTAAAACATAGGGGGTCTTCAATATTAGTATTGATTTAATTCACATGAATCTTAAAGCTGATTGGACGGTCTAGATGTATTAACTAAAATATTATTTTTTGAGTTAATGCAGAGGATACGAATTCAGTTCGATACTTGGATGGTGAGTCTTTTGTAGATATAAACTTAGTAATTGGATGAATTGACTTTCAATTTTACTCAAAAAACAAAAAAAAAAAACTCATTGGTTAAATGGAAATTGAATCACACAGATCCAGCTTAACTCACTACTGTTGAAGCGACTTAAATTTTTTTTTTTTTTCAAATGTATGGATTTTTTTTTTATTTCTCCATGAGAACTTTGCATCACCATCAGTGAGGATTTAGCATTTTCATCAAGAAGGAGAATCGGATTTAAATAGTAAATCGGATTCAAACTCATTAGCTATTCAAGTACTAGATAAAAACCAATGTTCTAATTTATAATTTTCAAAGATCTAACTTCTAATTTCCAATATTTTGACTTCTAATTATAATTACCAATTAGAATTCAAAAAATTTATCATAATTGTAACTCTAAATTTAACATTAATTACAAACCAAAAGTTCAGAAGGGAGCAAATAAAATTATGGGGGAGGAGAGCAAAGTCAATCCAAACCTATAAATTTATATAAAATTTCAAAATTTAAGAAGAAACAGTCGATCCCCCTGAACTAGGCTAGGTCCACCCCTGATCACCATATCATAATGACGTTGATTTCATGACATGGATTCTAAGGTAAATAAGATGTTTGATATACAATGGTATTGTCGCCAAAGTAATGACAACCATACGTTATCATCCAGATCAGACATTGGTGATGTGAATATTAACATCAACATTAATTCATGTTATCTTACAAACACATAATTCATTCATTTTTAACATATTTTAATTGTATGATTAGTTAGACACAATTAAAAACTTAGGAACCAAAATGATAATTAGTACTAAAAGCTAAATGATAAAATAACCATACTTTCTGGACTATTTGTATAATTTACTTTTATTTTTATTTTATATAAATATCTTTGCATAAAATTAAAGTTACTAAAAGAAAGTAGTGGAGAGCCACCAAGAGGAGAGGGGCAATAATGTCAATACCAAGCAAATGCCATGAATTATGTGGGCCCCTTTTGTGGGCCTCTGATTGGGTCATCATGTTGTTTTGACTTGACAACCCTTGGGCTTCCGTAGAGACGAGGGAAACCATATCCAATTGTGAGAATTATAAATAAATTTTAATTCTAATAATTGTGAAGCACTAGAAAAGTGATCAACATGTCCCCACATGTTATTTGTTTAGTTTAAAAGATTGTTAGTTTGAATTCTTCCAAACTCTCCATTCATCCAATTTCTCTTTGTTTCTTCTTAATGTGAAAGATACTTTTGTTGCTTCTTGGATTAATAAATAAATAAAAAGAATGACCAATACAACCAGGAAATATTTCTTGCAAGTGTCGATCTAGTTTGTTTTTTTTTTTTAACACAGTCAAATAGTTTTGCGTGTACCCCTTTTTGTACTTTACAAGAGCAATGTGAGAGGGTTGTCAAAAAGGCTCAATTATTGTGGTCTCATTTCTTCTCTTGCATGGTTTCTTAATTGGGTTTTCTACATATTACTTTTTTTAGAATAGTTTTGAATAGGTTTGAATGATGAAGTAAATAGAGAGAAGCAAAGGGGGGGACAGGGAAAAGTGGTTTGGATGCGTGGTAGAGATGGTAAAATGAAAGAAGCGTAATAGCATCCAATTAATGTACCAGAAACAGAGTATAAATATGTGTTTGCAAAATATCTGTGGTTAGTTGTTGCCTTATCTGGGGAAGCAACTGATGGTTGGTGCACATGGGACTCATTGCATCTCATCAATTTATATGAACAAAATATTTCCTAACATCTTTTGTGTTTAATTTTGCGTGCAGAACATCCAAATATAATTACCAAGATATTGTATTCAGATTGTATTTATCGAAAGTATAGGTGTTATTTGGAAATTTGCCAATTTTGATTTTTGAGATGAAACTGAACTGCCACAAGAGCTCGAAATATGAGCGAGGTTCAAATATCTATACAGTGCTTTTGCCCAAAGATATTACCGAAAATTAATGACAAAATGATAAATTAAAAGTATCATATGTGTTAATTAATGATTCTATGAAAAATTATCATATCGATTGTTAGAATTTCCGGTAATGGAGATAATATACAATTTTGGACAAATAACTAGGGATTAATTAGATCCGTTGAGCTATACATATCCAAACTTATATACCTTTGTTGAATACAAAGAAATTAAGTTTAAAGGAGATTTTACAAGAAAGTGTAATACAAAATTGTTTTAGAGGCAACTTCTCGGAAGAGGCAGCAACAGAAATGACAAAGTTTGAAAGACAGATTGCTGCAAGTTCGGTGCAATTATCAAATGTTGAAAATAGAATAATTTAGTTATGGATATCAATAGAGAACTTCACGGTCAGGTCGGTCTATCAAGAATTGATGGATAGCCCAAGAATAGAGAATATAGTAAGAAGAATTTGAAAATTGAAAGTGCCACCAAGATTTAAAATCTTCGCATGGTTAACGTTGATATCCTTCAATAAAATTCTCACGGCACATAACTTAAAGAAGAGTGGATGGAGTCTCACAAATAGATGCGTTATGTGCAAGATGCAATCTCAATCAGTATTTCACTTATTCAATAAGTGCATACAGATCAAGATTCTCTACAGATTGATAGAAGTCAAGATAGAGGTCAAACTACGGCACGTTTATCAAACGAAGATGCATGAAGACACCATAACAAATTTGAAGAAACTCAAGTTTAGCTAGAAGGAGAGATGAGATCAGTTTTGTTAATCACAAAATTTATCGTTTGGAGAGAAAGATGTGCCTGAAATTTTAGAGAGAAAATGTATAACTTGATGCAACTGACGGAACAGGTGGAGATGCAATGAAAATACAATTTTAATATAATATAAAAATATATAAAATAATTCATGTCAGTCAATTTTAAAAAAATCTTGTGAAACAATCTACGAAATAAAATTCAAGCCTCGTAATCGTAATTAGGGGTGGCAAAAAAGTTTGTAGTTCGTGATTCGATTTGAGTTTAGTTCTATTCGAAATTAGTTCGTTTTAAAACAAATCATACCAGTTCGGTTCAAATCTTATTCAAATCAAACTCAAACTAGATATAATTCATTCAAAACTGATTTGCGAACTATTTAGATTCGAATATCAAATAATACAACTAATGGACTCAATCATTAATTTTTAAGAATGCAGGAAATAAACTTTACCACAGCACAAAATTGTTAATATAATGATAACTTATAATAGGAAAATATTTCAGCAGCGTAACAAATTAACATTTGAAAAAGTTCCATACGACTAGGTCTATGCCGTGATTTTATTCAATCCAACAAGGTAAAAGATAAGGAAATCTTGAACTGACCCATAATTAATTAGTGTGAATTCGTTAAAGGTAAAAAGAAACCGTGTGAACTTTGTTTCGCGAGAAGAAAACTAATGTATAAACTACTGGTATAACTAGAGCTGCCAAAAAAATTTGTAGTTCGTAATTCGATTGACTTCGATTCGAAAAATGTATAGTTCGCAATTAATTCGATTCAAAATTAGTTCGATTCGAAACAAATCAAACCCAGTTCAATTCAAATCTTATTCGAACTCAAACTCAAACTAGGCTAAGTTCGATTCAGTTTGATTCGTTGCCACCCCTAATCGTAATACATGCACGTAAATAAAAAAATAAACTTGAAAAATTCACATTTATCTTAGTAAAATGGGGCTCAGTCCAGAGAGAGATTGTTGTCTATATATCGAGTTTTAAAATTTTATTACTAATTCTTTAATTGCGTAAACATGATAAACAAAGAAAATATGGAATTATAAATATCCTGGTTGAAAACTGTTGAAATTTCAAGCTGCACGTAGCATAGGTGGCACACCGGATCCAGAAGGGTGAAATCATGAAAGAAATATCAACAAATATCTCTGAATATCAACAAATTTATATTTCCTTATTTGTATTTCCTTTCATGTAACGCTGCTATATTTCCTTTCATAATTAGATAGGGTATCAAGGTGTAATAGGCAGCATATTTTATTTTCTTATTTTCCTAATTAATGCGCTGATAGCAATTAAGCATTCTTGACAGCTTTATAAGGAACCGAGTGTGGTTCATGAAAGATATCAATTCTGTAACTTACAAAATTATGATGAAATAAGGAAAAGGGAGGGTTGGAGGGGGTGTTGTGTTCTTTAATTTTTAATTTCTGACATGGTATCAGAGCTCAGGTTGTAACCTGTTGATATAGTTAGGAGAATCGGAGTCCTTCTTGTCCCCTCTCTGTTCTCCATACTATATTGATCTAAGGTGTTACGCTTCAGAGCGAAACCGATCCACAAAAAAAAATTAGGAAGGAATTTGTGTTCCTTCTAATAGTTAAATGGCGGAATCGAGTGAGACTGCCATTACATCAAATGATGCTGCCCTTACAAAGTCCCTCCTTGAAAAACTGACTGAACTTGTTCTACTACAGAGAACCGCTATACAACAACCACCTATACACCATGCTCCTGCAATAGAAGGCACACTACATCCCAGCCCAATCTCGATCAAGTTAGATGGATCCAACTATGCGTTATGGTCTCAAGCAGCTGAAATGTTTGTCAAAGGGCGTGACAAATTGAAGCACATAAAAGGTGAATTTAACCCACCACAACCTGGTACCCCGGGGCATCCAAAGTGGGACATCGATGACTCGGTAGTCAAAGGACGGCTGCTCAACTCTCTAGATGAAAAGCTGTTCGCAAACTTCATTCGATATCCGACTGCGAGAGACGTATGGGACGCTATAGCAACCACCTTCTATGATGGTAATGACACCGCTCAGGTATTTGATCTCAACAAAAGGGTAACTCGACTGAAACAGTCTGATAGGGCAATTGAGGTGTATTACAATGAATTAATGACTTTGTGGCGTGAAATTGATTTTCGCCGACCTAACCCAATGATTCATATAGAAGATATTGAAAAATTTAATAATTTTATTCAAGAAACTCGGGTGTATACCTTCTTAGATGGTCTTGATGACCGTCTAGACAATGTGAGAGCAGATGTTTTGCAGATGATTCCTTTCCCCACGGTAGAGCAAGCTTACGCTCGGGTATGACGGGAGGCAACCCGGCAGGGAATCATGATGAAAGAAGAGATAACTCACGAGTCAATGGTAATGATGTCAAAAGGGTATAGACAACCATCGGTAAATCTCTCTCTCAACAAAAATTCTTCATTTCCAGATAAATCAAAGTTGAAATGTACTTATTGTGGAGGAATGAGGCATGTTAGAGAGAATTGTTTCAAATTAACTGGTAAATACCCTGACTGGTGGAAAGATCCAAAGAATAAGGCTTCATCAAAAGGTCGGGCCAATTCCATAAATTCTAAAGAAGCCCCTGCTGACCCCAACCTATTAAATTCGGGTTCTGTCCAGTATGCAACCATCAACCTGAGCAAAGGGGCTATGGAGCATGGATCCAATTTGGATCTAGGTTCAACCCAGTGTGTGACTACAAATAGTTCTGAAAATCTTCAATTGGCTTCTAATGCCGAAAATTTTGGTAAGCAAACCGGTCAAGGTAATCTTTCTAACTCAAGTGGCAATTTAAATTTACAAAGATGGGTAATTGACTCAGGAGCTACTGATCACATGACTTATGCTAATAGTGATCTTATAAATCTGAAAAACCCTCGAAGAAATGGTATATTAAATGCAAATGGAATAGCCTATCCGGTACAAGGAGCCGGAGATGTGACTTTTTCAGAATCTTTAACCCTTAAAAATACCTTGTTGGTACCATCATTAGCTACAAAATTGGTATCGGTAGGTCAATTAACTGAAGAACTAAAATGTGTTGTACTTATGTTTCCCGACTATTGTATTGTGCAGGATATCCTCACCAAGGAGATCATTGGCCGTGGTACTAAGCGAGACGGATTGTATTACTTGGAAGATCCGAAAATTGGAAAGACATGTATGGCAAGGGAGGATTCGATGAAATTGAGAGACAAGGTTTGGTTATGGCACAAGAGGTTGGGACACCCCTCGTTTGGGTATATGAGAAAGCTTTCCCCTCATTTATTTTTAGGTTTAAATAATGAAGAATTTAATTGTGAGACTTGTGTTAAGGCAAAAAGCCATCGTACAATTTATCCGAATAGTTTGAGTAAAAGCTCATCTCCTTTTGATTTGACTCATACCGATGTGTGGGGTCCTTCTCCAATTGTCTCTAAATCTGGATGTAGATGGTTCATTCTTTTTACAGATGACTTTAGCCGTATGACATGGATATATTTACTTAAAAACAAAGATGAAGTCCCGGTAGTTTTTCAAAATTATTATAAAATGGTAAAAACCCAATTTGAAAGGGAAATAAAGGTTGTAAGAAGTGACAATGGAACTGAATATGTGAACAATAAATTACAAGAATTCTTTAAGGAGAAAGGAATTTTACATGAAACCTTGTGTGTCGGGACACCTCAACAGAATGGAGTAGCAGAACGGAAAAATAGACACATTCTTGAAACAGCACGGTCTATTTTATTTGAAAATCATGTACCCCTGGTTTTCTGGGATAATGCAGTTTCCTTTTCGGTCTACCTAATAAATCGAACTCCAACAAAAATAAACCATTTCAAAACCCCGTTACAAATTCTTTCCTCCAAAACTACTATTCCGTCAATTCTAACCTTACCACCAAAAATCTTTGGGTGCATAGCCTATGTCCATGTTCAAAAGAAATTTCGATCAAAATTAGAACCATGTGCCGAAAAATGTGTATTTTTGGGTTTTGGAGCACATCAAAAGGGATACAAATGTTACAATCCTACCACACGAAAATTTTATACAACCATGGATGTTACATTTTTAGAACATGAGGCATTTTTTAAAAACCAAGTTTCGGCTCAGGGGGAGAATACATGTGAACTTGAACTTGATGTGTGAACAAAATTTTAATTTCCTTAGCCATCAAATTGAAAGGGATTTATTACCCAATCAGCTGCTGCCTAATAATCTTAACCCACCCTGTGAAAAATCAAATTTGTCTCCAAGTCAAACAAGCCAAGAATCAAATTTGCCTAATATGCCTCCAAGTCAAACAAGGCAAGAATCACAATTGCCTAATATGCCGCTGCTGCCAAGATCCAAATCAAATTTATTTGATTTGCCTAATATGCCAGAAGATATCTTGACCCAGAATACTATTTCCAAAGAAACATACCAAAGGTTAGTGGGAAAGCTAATTTACCTGTCTCATACTAGACCTGACATAGCTTATGCAGTGAGTTGTGTTAGTCAATTCATGCATGCTCCAAGTGAAGAGCATATGGAGGCTGTCTTAAGAATCCTTAGGTACCTAAAGGGAGCACCTGGACGAGGCATTAAGTTTGAGAAACATGGACATCTCAACGTCGAAGGGTACACAGATGCTGACTGGGCTGGGAGTATAACTGATCGAAGATCTACATCTGGATACTTCACATTCGTTGGTGGAAATCTTGTCACCTGGAGAAGTAAGAAGCAGAATGTGGTAACCTTGTCAAGTGCCGAAGCAGAATTCAGAGGTATGACAAAAGGAATATGTGAACTTATGTGGCTAAAGAGATTGCTAAATGAACTCGGGTATGGACCAACTAACGAGATGAAATTATTTTGGTTCTGTCATGCTGCACAGGATTATGAGATATATCTATAGCAGCCTTGTTATCACAAAATAATTTCATCTCGTTAGTTGGTCCATACCCGAGTTCATTTAGCAATCTCTTTAGCCACATAAGTTCACATATTCCTTTTGTCATACCTCTGAATTTTGCTTCGGCACTTGACAAGGTTACCACATTCTGCTTCTTACTTCTCCAGGTGACAAGATTTCCACCAACGAATGTGAAGTATCCAGATGTAGATCTTCGATCAGTTATACTCCCAGCCCAGTCAGCATCTGTGTACCCTTCGACGTTGAGATGTCCATGTTTCTCAAACTTAATGCCTCGTCCAGGTGCTCCCTTTAGGTACCTAAGGATTCTTAAGACAGCCTCCATATGCTCTTCACTTGGAGCATGCATGAATTGACTAACACAACTCACTGCATAAGCTATGTCAGGTCTAGTATGAGACAGGTAAATTAGCTTTCCCACTAACCTTTGGTATGTTTCTTTATTTGTTGGGCTTTGATTCAGGTCTATGCCTAACTTCACATTTTGTATCATTGGTGTATCTGCGGGTTTGCATTCAAGCATGCCTACTTCAGTCAACAAATCAAGGATATACTTTCTTTGAGATAGAAAGATTCCATTCTTATTCCGGGAGACCTCAATTCCAAAGAAATATTTTAACCCACCCAAATTCTTCATTTCAAATTCCTTTGACAACTGTTTCTCTAACAGACTAATTTCTGTATGGTCATTACCAGTAATAATCACGTCATCCACGTATATGATTAAAACTGTTATTTTTCCTTGATTTCTCTTAAAAAACATGGTGTGATCTGAGTTACCTTGAGTATAGCCAAAATCTTTCATCGCTTTACAAAATCTGCCGAACCATGCTCTTGGTGACTGCTTTAATCCATACAAAGCCTTCTCTAGTTTACACACCTTTTCGATTGACTCTGAGTGTTGGTATCCGGGTGGAACATCCATGTAAATTTCTTCTTCCAGATCTCCATGTAAGAATGTATTCTTTACATCAAACTGGTGTAACGGCCAATCAAGATTTGCTGCAAGAGATAAAAGAACTCGGATCGTGTTTAGTTTAGCAACTGGTGAAAAAGTTTCTTGAAAATCAATCCCATACGTTTTTGTGTACCCCTTTGCCACTAATCGGGCTTTATATCTCTCTATTTTCCCTTCTGCATTGTATTTCACCGAAAAAACCCACTTACACCCAACAGTTTTCGTCCCTTTTGGTAATTCAACTAATTTCCACGTACCAGAATTTTTTAAAGCATTCATTTCAACTTCCATTGCCTCTACCCATTTTGGATCTTTAAGAGCTTCTTCCACACTATTTGGTACAATTACAGAAGATATCTGATTTGAAAAATCTTTTAATGGCTTTGGTAATTTTTCTACTGTGGTATAGTTGGCAATTGGATATCTTATTTCTTTACTTGTTCCATCTTCAGGAACATACCGTTTTGGTGGCTTTCCACGGTTCATTCTAGGTGGCAATTTAGGACAAGTCTCAAGAGAACTTACCATTGAATTATCCTCAGGAGAACATGGCCCTCGTGGTTGAGAGTCGGATTGTATTACTGTGTCAAGAGGCTGGTCCAGCTGAGGCGAGCTTGATTCTTCAGCTCTTCTGACTTCAACATTTTGATCACTGTTGCTTGTCTCAATAAAATTATGGACTTCAATTTCGGAAATAGTATTCTGGGTCAAGATATCTTCTGGCATATTAGACACTTCATCAAGGAGAATCTCGATTTAAAGATTATCTCAATGCCGTTTGTGAGATCAAATGAACAGCTAGTTGACATGCTGACAAAAGCTGTATCAAGCAATGTATTTTACAATTCCCTGGATAAACTAGGAATGACAGATATCTTCGTGCCGACTTGAGGGGGAGTGTTGAAATTTCAAGCTGCACGTAGCATAGGTGGCACACCGGATCCAGAAGGGTGAAATCATGAAAGAAATATCAACAAATATCTCTGAATATCAACAAATTTATATTTCCTTATTTGTATTTCCTTTCATGTAACGCTGCTATATTTCCTTTCATAATTAGATAGGGTATCAAGGTGTAATAGGCAGCATATTTTATTTTCTTATTTTCCTAATTAATGCGCTGATAGCAATCAAGCATTCTTGACAGCTTTATAAGGAACCGAGTGTGGTTCATGAAAGATATCAATTCTGTAACTTACAAAATTATGATGAAATAAAGAAAAGGGAGGGTTGGAGGGGGTGTTGTGTTCTTTAATTTTTAATTTCTGACAAAAACTTAAAAAAAGCAAATGTTATGATGTAATGCAAAGTTGCAAACCATTCAATTTAGGCTACACTTTAACATAACTTGTTCCAAATTTTCCCTGGTCTTTTTTAGTTCAGTTAGGTGGCAATTAAATTCTAGGCAAAGCGTGGAAACAAGGAAGACAAAACCGGAGCTCAACCTTTCTGTTAGTTTAGGTGCAGCAATGCTTTGCGTTTGATTGATTCAACCAAGCAATGTGTTGGTGTGGTTGAAGCACCCAAGCAAATACTTTCTATAGTGCAAGCCTTCCACTTAATTAACTGCATATCACAAATTTAACCACCTCTTGCCTTGATGATTTATTTTATTTATTGTATATTTTATCATTGGATCCCTGCATTGTTACCGAACATATCATTTCAGATCAACATTTGTGTCTGGATGTTTTCTGCTTAACATGTTTTTAGGTGTTTGATCAAGTGCTAATGATAAAAGACTGAAAATTGAATTTATATCATAATAAAAAAAAAAAACAAAAAACCATGATTTGTGGAGATTTTCAAAAACATCCAAGGCGTATAATGGTTTGGCAGTCCCATTCTTAAAGAGTGCATATTAGTTTGGAGACTCCTCCAAAAACTCAAAAATACACTGTGCTATTAAATATATTTAAGTTTTTAAGGGTTCTTCAAACCAATCTACGGCCTCTAAGAATGAGGCCTCCAAATCATTATGTGACCTGAGTGTTTTTGGAAATCCCTAGAGTTGAGATGTTTTGGTTTATTTTTTTTAATATGATATAAATAAAAATTTTGGGATAACAGAATTTACAGTTCGCCTAAGGAAACAGTAGGAACTTTCATTTTATATAGAAGAATTCGTCTTTGGAAAGTTAACACTGTCGGTATGGAAAGTTGTGGATACAAAAATTTAAATGAGAGTTTTTTATAAACATTAAATTGAAGTTGAAAGATTAGACCTTAATTTTTCTATCTCAAAAAAAATGTTTTTTTTTTCTTTTCCTTTTCTTATGGTTCATCCTCTTTAGCATGTCATTTCTATGAATATGTGTTCATAATTAAGTAAAATCAGAGCACGTGTGTTGAAAATTGATGTCCTCACACACTATACGCAACATCTATTTAGAAGTAACATAAGTAATTTCAGCTCTACCATTCTCAAAAATAAAATGAAAGTATCCTTTCAATGAAAAATTTTAGACACATTTATTAGTTTGCTAACAAAACATATATAGATCAGTTACCAGTATGAACATGTAATTCATGATTTGGTGTTACAATTTCATTTTTTTTTCCATTTTCCTTTAGATTTCAGGTTTGGACATAATAATGGTGGCATGTTTTTGGAGGTATATATTGTGGTAGAATTATTTGGAGAATGATAGAGAAACATTGGTCGTGATACCCTTGAGGAGGCATGGTAATACAAGCAAGGAACAAGTCACAGTCAGTGATCAGATTCTATTTTGTGTGGCTTGGCTTTTGTTCCTGTGGGAGAATCCTCAAAACCTTATCTGCTCGTTGGTTGAAAGAGAGCACACTTTTGAAAAACCTTCTCTTCTTTTTATCCCTATTAAGCGCAGAAATGTCAGAACAATCAATTAACTTGATGGAGACTGCCATTTCATAAACTTGATATTTATAAAACAAAATATTGTTTTTGGGTTGTCAAATTATTTTTTTTCAAAATAGAACAATAAATATAGGAAGGTGCTGTTTTTTTTTTTCCTATTGCATATTGTCCTTGGGTGATGAAATTAACCTTTAGTTATCATTTTCTAAATCCATAAGTAAGCAAACTTTTTTAAGGAACACTTTGTTGCTTACCAATCTTTCTTAGGCCCAACTTTTTTTTTGGTTTGTCTAAGAAGCAAATATTAGATAGATGTTACCGATGTGTATAATTTTCTTTATTTAGAAAAAAAAAAAATACAAAATGCTTCAAATGAAGGCAGAACTAAACTTTTGGATTATCGGCAAGGTTCTAAATAGCGATTGTAGCAGTATAGCTTTTAAAGTCCAAAAAAGCTATAGCTATGAAAAACTATAGCGTAACTATAGCTAGCTATTTAGAATCATTATAAAAGAAAAACAGTTAATAACGTTATAGCTTTTGAGATTCGAAAAAGTTATAGCGTAGGCGTAGCTATAGCTAACTATTTCGAACCTAGATTTTCGGAATAACAACTCTATTGTATCAATTGGTACAGCGGAAGATGTAAATGCAATTTATTCACTTGGAAAAACTTTGTACCATTGATATGGAGGAAAAACACTCTCTTATCTTATTCCTTAACAATGGTACGGTGACATTCCTTCTTTTAAAAAAAAAAAAACAAACAAACAACGCTGCTGTTTTCATTTGTAAATCAAATAGGTTTGTTCTAAATTAATAAAAAAAAATCATATATGTATAACATCTCAAAGCCCTGTATTTTGCTAAATAATGAAACAGGGCTTGCCAGTGCATCCAGCTTGTAGTTTCTTTCCAATTTAGCCAACAGCCCAAAACCATTTTAAGTCTTTCCAGAATATATACTCTTGGTGCAATTTTACTTAGATTCAGGCTGCTTATGAAATTGATTTACCTACCACTCACACTTGATTTGGATATATTTCATTTTAATAATTTCGGCCTGCTTCTTGGATACATCAGAGATATAACACTCCAGAAAGCCCAATAATCTCAATGTTATACGACTAATTTAAAACCAGAAACTTTTAGGCCCAAATTATTACACAAAACATGTTCCATTTAAGTCCTGGATTTCAGTTTTCTAGATAACAGGCCATATATATATATATATATACAAACCTTTGTGTGAATGCTTAACAAGTTATCTCCATCAATAAGGATTCTAAATAACACGCTATAGCAGTACTATAATGCTTTTGAACCATAAAAATTATAGCGCTATCTATAGCAGCACAATATAAATATAATACTGTTTTTTTAGCCATTTTATTATAATGCGATAAATACTATTTAAACATTTAGCAACAACTAAGGCCATTTGGACCATTCTTACTAATTAATTGACTTTATTATTTCCCATTTGCATTGCATATTCATGAGTAAGTAACCCTTTTTAAAAGGAGAATTTCATATATATCACTTAAAAGTTTCAATATTACGTATTTATCTCTTCAAAAACAGTAATTACATATTTATCCTTGAAAATTATGCAAACTCACATATTTGCCCAATCTAACTCTATAACATATCAAATATCTTCAAAAATAATTAAATAATATTTTTTTAACTTGTAAATTTTATTTTAGTAATAATATGTTGACCATTATACCCTTAGTCTCTTTAGTTCGCCTGAGTTCTCCTCTCTATAAGACACCAAACCTCCCCTGCCACTCTCTCCAAACACGCCAAGGCACAGATTTATCCCTGCCTTCTCTAGTCAGATCCCCTCTCACATATCTCTGCCGCCCCTCGCTGCTTTAATTTTCTATTTTCATTTGGAGAGATGATGACTCTAAATGAGTATACTAACTTTTAGTATATATAATATATACTTAGTTACCCTAATTCTACTATGTTGGATTACAAGCGCATAATCTTATCATATAATATTGTCGGGTGTCGATCCATAGGGATAGGTCTTAAGTTATTTAACAACTTTAGCACTAGTCTAAGTTCTTTGGGTTTGTTTGGTAGCATGTATACTAAATACATAATTAATAATAATAAAGGTACAGGGTAATTTTACAATTTACTCTGGTAGATTGATAGGTGGAGATGCTAATTGTTGTAAGCCAAGATTAGGGATCCTTTAGGGTTTTAGATGAAATCATTCTAATTATCTCAATACATATTTATGGCACTCATATCTACCCGTATACAACCTTCTATCACTGCCACATACGGACCCGTATACAATACTGTCACTACCGCATGCGATATAGATCACCCCGCAGATAGAGCAGCATACATGTACTATTATTCCCTACGAATGTCAGGGTTATGTTCTATGCAAATTTGAAAGGTTATCTGACTCTAAGTTCTGCTTGTAAAGGACAATTCAGATTATCACAATATATAATATAATTAAATCATTCACACTAAGCTAATTAATTACATTTCCCTATTACTCGCTAAGTAATAACCCTAAATCCTATTTATTACAAGTAATACATAAATTTCTAATTATACTTCGAGATGATATCTAATCTATATCCTGCTAAGGGAGCCCACTAGGTTCTAACTCTAGTATTTGAACCGCTACCAAGCCTAGCTCGTTAGCCGAAGTGTTTATAGCACTTACCTGTATCCCCTCTCACACCGAGGTACAATGACTTAACACCTATAGGTATGTGGAGGACATTGGCATATAGTAGACAGAACTATGTATACAAAGACATATTTCAATAACATTCAAATAATAACAAAATCTCAAATGGACATAAAAGAAAAATAAATATAATAAAGAGATAGTATAAAAATCAATACATTCAAACTCTAGAAAGGATAAGATTAGCTACTCAAAGCCATGACAAAATAAAAGAAATTAAATAAGAAAGACATAACATAAAACCTAGAGAAACCTCTTCCTTAGATGACGCATTCTTCTTCCGCCTTGGACTTTAAGAGATTTTCCTTCTCCAACTCCATAATTTACAAGCACTATTCTACTCTAATCTATGGACTTACACAACTAAAACATGTACACTAATTCCTATTATATGATGGGTTTATATAGTAATCCTAACCATGTAGTCATGGAGAACATAGAGGTCAATTATAGCCTCTCAAGCCATATTTGGAGGCTCTAAAAATAGATCTTTCTTCCTAAAATGGAGCGCTAAAAGTAGACTTTCAATCATAGCAAGGCTTGCCACATCTATATGTCCATCCTTCAAGAAGGTTGCTGCTCAACGGACGAGATTTCATCCAAACTAGATAGTCCACATATTTAATCCATGTGCCCGTGCAGTACTGGCCTAAACCCGCATACGGTATAGGTTTATACCGTATGGCATTGTACTTAGCCGAATTTTAGTGAATTTCACCATGTTGTATGTTGTGCACTTCGTGTGAGGTGTTTGCATACTCCATGTGATGCCCTATTTTGACGCTTATTTCAAAATTGGCCTAAATATGATATTTTTGCTCTGTTTTCGACCTAAATTCGTAGTTTTCTCCAAAATCTGCCAAAATAGCCTAAAAACATGTTTGAGGTGAATAATTCAGAAAAAATGCGTACTTTGCATATGTTTTTTCACCATTTTCCGTACTAAAAAGTAGTGATTTTTGCTATATAAATTAGCATTATCAAGAGCGAGGCGGGAGGTTTGACACCTTAGAGAGAAGAGAACTTAGATGGACTAAAGAAACAAAAATGAAGAGCAAAATAGAGTGGAAAAAAATGTGTTGTGCCGTGACTTTGGCCTTGTACCGTGCCGTGTCGTGACCAAGTAAATAGTGACATGTGCCATGCTGTAATCAAAATGTTCAGGGGTGGTCACAGCACACAAATGATCACAGCATGCGAGTCACGCTGTGACTCGTGTGCCGTGTCCAAATATAACTGGTTACGTTTCTCACATTTAACTATTTTTTTATAATTCAAGTTAGTTTATTCAAGATTCACCATTTGATTAAGACCTAACGTCCCAATTACACATGACTCGCGTGATTATGTGACGTGCCGTGCCAAATTTTCAAAAGCTGGTCACGGCATGGAACAGTCACACGTACCGTTTCGTGACGGAGCCAGCTTTACCGTACCATTTTTCCCACTCTAATAATAGTCAACATATTTTTTAATTAATATTGTAAAATATTATTTAATTATTTTTGGAGATATGTAATATGTTATAGAGTTAGATTGGACAAACGTGTGAGTTTGTAAGAATTTTAAGGATAAATATGTAATTATTAATTTTGAAGAGATAAATATGTAATATTAAAACTTTTGAGGGATATACATGAAATTGCCCCGTTTTAATCACTATTATTTCAGCTAATATTCAATAAACAATCAGATATTCAGAAAAAAAAAAAACAGTAAATAAATAAAGAATACATAAATAAGCACGCCTGTACTTGAGAAGAATTTCAAATAAAAAGTTGGGGAGCAAAATCAAATTCAATATGCAATGCAATTACAAAAGGAAAACATCTCTGATTCAAGGCAACTGCTTCCATGAATAAACCAGATAGTCTTTACTATATTGTATTCGCTGGACACAGATTAAAAAAAAATTTAGTGAGGCTATGGTAATTTGCAATACATAATTTGTTTTGTTCTAAAGTTGAAACAATTATTTGAACCGTTCAACATTTTCTTCGTATAAAATATACTCTGATATCAAATTTTACATTTCTTAAAAAGAAATTATTTTTAAATAGGTAGAAAATAACCTGACTTGAAGATTCTGAACCATAAAAAAAAAAAGTGATTTTCTACCTATATAAAAAAATTCTAAATTATACAAAATTTGATTAATAAATTTATTTTTATATGGAGATTACGTTGAACTGTTTGGAATTCAAAAAACAGAGATACAGATCCATAACGCGGACCAATCTGTGCATTACGAAAACTTGCTCTTAATTTATAATAAAAAAAATAAAAAAAAATCTAGCTATCGCTATCTGGCCTTCAACAAGAACAAACCGACAATGTTATCTAAGAAATTAACATTTCCGACGGCTTTAATTAATTTTCTCAGAAAAATAAAACAAAGAAAATTGAGAGATATATAAAACAATCAAAGATAGATCAGCTAAGGTTTGTCATTGCGCATGCAGGGAAGGTTCCTAAATGAGAAAAAGTAACATGAAAATAACGCACTAGCTAGTGAACTAGATCAAATAGTTCTACAATGTTTATGCATTGGTAAAGCAGCTCCAAATTTGTGCCTAAAAACCTTTGATGTTAACTCACATCCAGTCGAAACACAAAGAGCGTAACTATATAGTTACAGGTACAATAATTATTACCAACTTACAATACATTATCATGATACTATCCCTAGATAGTAGTGTTCTTATCATGAAAAAAACCAGTCAAAAGTATCATGCAACTATTTTATTACACCCTTTTGTAGGACCCTATCATTGCCCTTTTGGAGTGCATATATATTAAGATATATACCCTTTTGTCCCTAATTGGGCTAATTTCTTGTTGTGGGTTTCCAACCTTCTTCCTCTTCATGCAAACTAAATATGCATCAAGGGTGTGCATGTTGTCAAATTGCATGTTGAATTGTTAATTTCATCTGCAATATAATTAGGATAAAATCTTAATTCGAAATAAAGAACTGAATAATGATATTCAGTTGTCTTAATCTGTAAATAAAAGCTTATAAAAGTTAAAAGAAAGAGGTAGATGTGTACCGAACAAGAAATTAAGATTTGGAATTCCTAATATACAAATCAAAGAAGATTGAGATGATTAAGAAGATCATCTTGTTTCTGTTATGTTCTAGGGTGTTTTGATTTTTTTTTTTTTTCGTAATCACATGTATATCCATCAAAGAGTTATTTCTCAAAGCTCTCAACAAACAATGTAACCATGCAATTACGGTTAATAAAATAGAAACATGACTCCTATTCTTACTAAAAAAATATCCAGGTAAAAAGAAGATAAAGGATGTGATCTTAATATGCGCAAAAGAACCGGTACTATTCAATAGGATTTAATCATAATTTGTATTAAGAAACTGATGTTTGGTTGTCTTAATTTATGAGTGAAAATTAATGAAGTTAAAAAAAGAGGTAGAGGTGGCTCAAGTACCGAATAAAAAACTAAAATTCAAGTAAAGAGACTTAAGGAGGTGATTTTTATTCGCACTAAAAATCAGTTCTCAGTAAATTAAGCGACTAAAAAACTAAAACAGCTTTAAGAAAACAAGCGACTAAAAAACTCAAAGAGCTTTAAGAAAACTTAATTCCTTATTGCTGGACAACACCAATGAGATACAGTCATACAGAGACAGATTGAGCTGACACGTATAACCTTACAAGCACCAGGAAATTAATTAACATACATAAATAATAAATTCTGTCGGAATGCGGTTAATATAAGGTCCTTCCAGCAGCCATACACTATAAGTTGGAAAATTTTATAAGTTCCATTGTTAGCCAAAAGGGGAATAATATTAAAGATATCATCATGCATGCAGTGGGATTTTTTTTTTAAATAGAACTCTTTTTAACTCTTTTTAACTCTTTTAATGGAACAAGCACAGTGTGCGGGATTGTTATAAAAATAGCTTCTATCAATCTTAGGAATTGGAGGAGCAAGAAAACCATTTTCTCCACCGATCGGTAAAGCTATTTTTCTAATAAACTTCACATTTATCTCTAGGATCGAGTACAAAAATGGCTCTACCGATCTCTAGGATCGGTGGAAAAAATAATTTTCTTGCTACACCGAACCTAGAAATCAGTGAAGACTATTTTTATAAAAATTCTGCATAAAGTGTTTGTTTCATTAAAATAATTCAAAAGAATTCTATTTAAAAAAAAAAAAAAATCCATGCAGTGACTTGTTTGTTTAGCATGCAATCAGCTGGAACTCTAAAATGCCCCACTATTAATTGGCAGCATGCGGCTGCGCGCCTAACTGAAATATTGTATTTTAATATTTATAGAATCCATTGTTAATGAATAATCAACGAAAAGTACTCCCTCGCGAATTTAGGACTACAACAATGTAGATATTTTTTGCAAGAGAAAAAATAAATTTAAGACGGTACTCCCTCGCGAAAAGTACTATCGCAAAAAGAAAAGACTGAAGAATGAGAGTAGACCGTCGCAAAAAGTCACTTTTTTATCCTCGCGAAAGGTGTCTCATTACAATATATGCGAATTCATATCCTCTGAGATATCTCAAATTTTGCGTGACTTTATGGAAAATCTCAACCGTTTAATTACGTTTTACACGAATCTCAAAGCACACATAATACTGACCCCTATATCATCGTCGAATAGGTACCGGATACGTCGGTCACGCAAAAGTTGAGATATCTCAGAGGATACGCACTCAATATATGCATGGTACATTAATTATTGCATGTATTGTATTATATATCTATTGATGTCCAGCTGCGGTCCTCAATTCTTTAAAAACGTTCAAAGCAAGCAGCAGCTGGAATATAAACGGTCAGAAGCGGATTTAAAAAAGATTATAAATTTTTTGTGTACTTTTTATTATTATATATTTTTTTCGTTGAGTACGAGCCGTAGGCATTATAATTTTGAGTATTGATTATTGAACAAAGCGACATCTTCAAAAGGAGAGAGAGAGAGAGAGAGAGAGAGAGAGAGAGAGTATTGAGGGAACAGCCTAACAGGACCTTTTAGCTCCTCTTAATGTTTTTTGTTTAAACAAAGGCGAAAGCACCAGTGATGTGTGTTGATAGTATCAGAATATCAGATCTTACTATTTTAATTTTAACCTATGAATGAGAACAAACAGACCATATTTATATAAAAAAAAAGAACTCTTAAACAAATCATGATCGATTATGTCCGTTCGTTTTAAATCGTACGGTTCAGATAAGAATTATATAATCCTACTAGATTCTAGGCAAGCGAGCAAAATTTTGACTGCAACTAATTAAATTTGCCATTCTATTTTGGTTACATCATTTCTCTTTGTTTTGTTTTCCTTTTTCAAAATTTTAACTGCAACTAAATTTACCTCATGGTTTTCTGAAATTGTGAGAAATTTTGTATCATTTATTAATTTTTAAGAAAAAAATATATCATCTAATACACAATAAATGTTTGATAGTTACATATATATACAAATTAAAAATATTTTGTTAATTGTTATCACTAGTATTTTATCTTGTTATTCACGATTAATTCATTTTTAACAATTTTACGAACAAATTAACAAATTACATGGTTTACACTGTGGCTTAATCTCTGGTTTTTACTCAAGAAAAAAAAAACTATGTCATTATTCGTGAATTTTTTTTTAATTTTAGAAATGTTATGCTAGTTATTCACGTGCCACAAAACTATGTTTTCTTAAAAAAAAGTCAACATTTTAGTATATTTATACATTGTAAAGAACAAGCTATTTTCCAATCAAATTGATATCATATTCTAATCTAGATTTTGATGAACTTTCTCTGAATTCAAAAAGAAAAAAAAAAGGTTTAATGTCAGTCAATGAAACCGACCTAGCTAGTAGTCTTATCTTAAAACAAAACAAAATAAAATCATGAAAATTCTGAATAATTTTTTAATTGAATTCAATATCGTCCGAATAATAGATTTATTTTTGGTCATACATAATGACGAAATGAATTACGCCAACAATCTACAATGTACAATTTTATTTATCTAAATCTTTTTTCTAAAACTTACTTTTCAAAATTGGCATCATGCCTTGGATCAAACACCCCTCCTACCCCCGGCGGCCCCCCACCCCCTCTTCCTTAGCCTTTCTAGCAAGTTTTTCGGTTTCTCCGGCTTTCGGCCTTCTTCTTTTACAATATCTTCTATGGCAAACTCATGAGTACAAAACATAAGAGCTGTTTTGTCAAATGGTGTTTACATAGTGACATGATCTGCGAATAATTTATGTTTTATTCGTTTTTTTTTTATGTTTCTAAACTGAACACTGAATAAAACGCAATAAAAATGTATAATATATTTTATTCGCAAAAAAAATACGACAAATCTTTTTATTTTTATGTGCTTCCTTATAGTACCGAATTATTCTCAAATTATACTTGAATTATTTGTGAGTCACTATGGCGGCGTCCAGAGAGGCAGAGAGAAACGAGTGTGCACCTGTTATATTTTGTTAAAATGTAATAGCAGTTTTAATATATATATCTGATTGGCCAGAACAAAATGGGTCAACAAACAAGCAAAGGTGGCACTTTAGAAGATAGCATTTTCATGGGAGCCGCTCCTGTAGTCTCTTCCATTATATTTTTAGGATATGGTGTCGCTAGCATGGACCTAGATGAGTCCGTATTCGCTCAGGTACCTGAGGTGCAATTTAAAAGAACAAACGATTCAGATTAATTTTATTCAGATCAAAGTCAATTCGGTAGCTGTTGTGACTATAGGGGGCTGCTATAAGATTTGCGCCAAGCTAAAAGTACGGCTCTGATTTTCAGCTTCCACCTCAGATAACTGGGGTGATGCGGATTCGGCCTAGATCTCACCTAAAAAAAAGGTGGCACGCTTTAATTTGAAGATAACATTTTCATGGGAGCTGGTCCTGTAGTCTCTTACCTTTGTGTGATTTTCCTTTCCATTATTTTTTTGGGATATGGTGTTGCTAGCATGAGCCTAGACCTAGATCTCAACTAAATTTTACATTTTTTTTTTAAAATTTACTATTCTTTTAGATATTTAGAAAATCACTTGAGCTGAAAATTTTGGACCATCCAAAAACAGTGATTTTCAATAAATTTTAAAAAATAGTAAAAAAATTTTAAAAAATATAAAATTTGTCTTCAAACACATATTAATATGGAGAACAAGATGAACAGTTCGGATTGACCGTTAAAATTTGAAAACTCGAATATAAAACTATAACACAGTACCAAATCGTAATATGCATAGTACCATAGACTCACTCTAGCGATAAACTTTAAATGTTAAAAACTTGAAAAAGGTTACCATTGAGGAATTATATATAATTGTGCAACTTTGGATGAGCGAACACTCGAGAGGGTACCTTATATTGTGAGTCTGTGACCGTAAATTACACCCCCCCTAAACAAACAATAAACAATGTTCATGTTGAACAATGAATGGTCATGATTGAAAAGAGGCTTTAGAATGTTATCACAGAGATTCCTGATTAAGCTTAGGTTTGGCACTTTGGCTAGCTAGGTTTTTAATTTTCTTTTTTCTTATATGAACTATTTGTGCGTACTTGGTAGTTTGGGATACAGAATAGAACAAAACAAGTAAAATGGATTTTATTTTTTGTTTGTTTATAAGGTCACTATCACAGCTGTTGCCTGTTATGAGCATTTGCTTTTGAACCGAACCGCTATATTTCATTTTGATTGATTCCGTTCTTCAAACTGAAATTTATCTTTCAACATAGAATTCATTATTCAGTGATTCGCTGTATGTAATTTCCCTGGTCAAATGTACCTCACAAATTCAAGATTCCAAGAAAACCAACCATGAAAATTAAATCAGACTGAGCCAGTTTGTCTCAATTTTTTTATTCAAACCGTTAAAATATAATAAAAAACATGAATCGTTATTATCATTTTTTTTTCAAAGTTCCAAATTTGGTTTTTATAGCATTACAAAATAATAAAACTTAAATTGATACGTCATATTTGTTTCAGATAATTTTTATCATATTTGCATTCAAAATAGTAATTTGTACCTACTTAAAAAAATAGTATTTTTTTTAAATATAAATTTTTTTCTCCAAACACATTTTAATATGAAAATCATATTAAACAGTTCAAATTAACTGTTCAAACTTTGAAATTACAAAAACTGACTTATGATAACTTAAAAATTGAAATTATAACACTATAACATTAACCGGACCAAATGTATAGTATTTTCCAGTGTTATATTTGTATTATTTAGCCTATATTGTTATAATATAACAAATTGAAATCATGATGGTGTTAATATCCGCAATTTAATTTGGTGGCTTTCTCCATTCAGAAATATTAGAAGTTAGAACACACTATTTTTTCTCTTTTAGAACCTCCAAAAAAAAAAATCTTTAGGCATACGATCAATATTAAACTCCAACCAAAATATATAATGTTGGATAAAATGCAGTAGTATAAAATTAAAACCTCAGAGAATTCATACTCTGTAAGACATCTGAGAAATCTTCTATAAAAAAATCAAATAATAATAATCTGATAAATATCAAACAGTCCAAAGATAGGTCAACACGGCAAAAGCAAGTATTTATTTTTTGTTTACGAAGCCCAAGGTGTAAAAATGAACAATAAGAGCATTCATGCAGGATATAAGCAAAGCCTAATAATATGTTACAACTAAGGGCCGGCTTCCATATTTTTTATTTTATTTTCTCCAACTTTATAACCCAACAAGTTTAGTCAAATGTATATAAATATGTTATAAAGAGAATTTGAGGATGCGTTATATCTGTTTATCAAATTTGACTACTAGAATTAGTAGAGAAAATTATAAATAAATATCCCGAAATTTTTATTTATACCATTCAAAAAAAAATAAACAAACCAAAACACCTCAAATTATAGTGATTCGAAAAATACCAGGGCCTCTAAGCCAATCTACGGCTCTATTTTTGGAGGGTCACAAATTGGTTTCGAGGCCCCTCAAAAACCAAAATATATTTAATATTACACTGCATTTTAGGATTTTTGAGGACGCCAAGTCAATATGCGGCCTCCAGTGAGGAGTCCCATATTGGCTTAGAGGCTCTGATATTTTTCAAAAGGAGCGTGATAGTTGTACCCCAAACAAAATTCCCGAATGAGTCCCCCCAAGTACTTACTGTCTAACTTTCATTTTTAACGTTCATATTCAAGTATTTAAAGCTATGTTTATAAGCATTGACAATGTTACTCGCAAGCTTTTAAAATTCTATCTACAAGTATTTAAATTATAAATATGGATAATTTTTAACTCCGAACTACTTTTGTCTTCAAACCAAAAAAAGAAAATTCATTTTACCCACTCTTATTTTTTTTCCCTCAGATCATTCTCGTCCATTTTTCCGACGATCTTTGATTATTTTTGCAAATCTAAAAATACGAACGTTTTATACTCCTTTTTTTTTTCAAATGAGATTCATGAAGAAATATTTTTGAGTTATTTTTAAGTCATTTTTTTAAAGTAAAACTCATGAACACTTTCAATTCTAAAATATTTAAACTTATGATTTATACCATTCATTCATTTTTTTTTCTTTCAAATGAGATTCATGAAGAAATATTTTTGAGTTATTTTTAAGTCATTTTTTTAAAGTAAAACTCATGAACACTTTCAATTCCTAAGTATTTAAACTTATGATTTATACCGGAATCAGCTTTTTGCGACCAAAATAACTATCTGCGATTGGCGACGTGACTATCAGCAACCGGAAAACCAGTCTCTGATAGCCTTTTCTGCTATCGTGTACATTGAAACATTTAAACCTCAAATAAAAGTTAAATTTTTTTTGACAACTTAAACTTTTGACACTTTTAACTATAATAGGAAACTAGTTAAACCATTATTCAGCAATCAAAACTGAAAATTATCGGCATTTATTCGTTATCAAAAATTAAAAAATTTTGGATTGAACTAATTTGGAGACTGAATGAAGTATGATGGCTTGAAGGACCATAACATTTCTCTTTTGGAATACTTTTTTTTAATATGGTATAAATAAAAATTTCGGACAAATATCTGATTATTTAAAATAATTTGCGCCATAGCCTATAGGTCGTGGCGCAACGCATAAAATTACAATTGTCTATTCCTTAGTCAGAGTGGAAAAGATGTGAGCAATCCTATTTTCTTTTTGCAACGATATTATTAACTAATGTTATCCCTCAAATACCCTTACAATTAAAAATTGAATGTTTCAATAATAACAACAAAATATCTTTAAACATACGGTAAAAAACATGCTTTAACCAAAAAAACAAAATTAAGAAAATCACTATAAGGTCCCTGCACTTTGTATAGGATATTATATCTTCTTTTCTTCTTCTTTTTAATGAAAGACTACGTTAGATTCTACCATTATTATTTATTTTATTTTATTTTCCTTTTACTTGTCATATGGCATATCCTATCCGTTAACCGAACCTGTCTGAATGGACTTTTCAGATCTCCATCATGCAAATAAGAAAAGTACAGCTCTGGTTTTCAGCTTGCACCTCAGATAACTGGGGTGATGCGGATTCGGCCTAGATCTCACCTAAAAAAAGGTGGCACTTTTGAAGATAACATTTCATGGGAGCTGCCCCTGTAGTCTCTTCCCTTTGTGTGATTTTCCTTTCCATCATTTTTTTGGGATATGGTGTTGTAAGCATGAGCCTAGACCTAGATCCCAACTAAACAGAATTTCCATGATGCTAAAGTAAAGTATGACATTTTATCTAACTATTCATATATGAAATCTGATAGTTTAGCGATAAACTTAAATGTTAAAAACTTGAAAAAGGTGACCATTGATGAATTATATATAATTGTGCAACTTTAGATGAGCGAACACTTGAGAGGGTACCTTATATTGTGAGTCTGTGACCGTAAATTACCCCCCACCACCCCCCAAACAAACAATAAACAATGTTCAAGTTGAACAATGAATGGTCATGATTGAAATGTTATCACAGAGATTCCTGATTGAGCTTAGGTTTGGCTAGCTAGGTTTTTACTTTTTCTTTTCTTATATGAACTATTTGTGCGTACTTGGTAGTTTGGGATGCAGAATAGAACAAAACAAGTAAAAGGGATCTTATTTTTTGTTTGTTTATAAGGTCACTATCACAGCTGTTGCCTGTTATGAGCATTTGCTTTTGAACCGAACCGCTATATTTCATTTTGATTGATTCCGTTCTTCAAACTGAAATCTATCTTTCAATATATAGAATTCATTATTCAGTGATTCGTTGTATGTAATTTCCCTGGTCAAATGTACCTCACAAATTCAAGATTCCAAGAAAACCAACCATGAAAATTAAATCAGACTGAGTCAGTTTGTCTGAATTTTTTATTCAAACCGTTAAAATATAATAAAAAAAAATGAATCGTTATTATCATTTTTTTTTTCAAAGTTCCAAATTTGGTTTTTTATAGCATTACAAAATAATAAAACTTAAATTGATACGTCATATTTGTTTCAGATAATTATAGACCATTCAAAATAGTAATTTGTACCTACTTAAAAAAATAGTATTTTTTTATATATAAATTTTTATCTCCAAACACATTTTAATATGAAGATTATATTGAACAGTTCAATTAACTGTTCAAACTTTAAAATTACAAAACCTGACTTATTATAACTTAAAAGTTGAAATTATAACACTATAACATTAACCGGACTAAATGTATAGTATTTTCCAGTGTTATATTTGTATTATTTAGCCTATATTGTTATAATATAACAAATTGAAATCATGATGCATGGTGTTAATAGAGTGAGTCTATGGTACTATGCATATCACGGGTTATTACCGTGCTACAGCTCTATATTCGAGTTTTCAAATTCTAACGGTTGATCCGAACCGTTCATCTTGTTCTCCATATTAATATGCATTTGGAGACCAAATTTTACATTTTTTGAAATTTTTTTACTATTTTTTTAGATATTTAGAAAATCACTTGATCTGAAAATTCTGGACTATCCAAAAACAGTGATTTTCAATAAATCTAAAAAAATAGTAAAAAATTTCAAAAAAATGTAAACTTTGGTCTCCAAACACGAATATAGAACCGTAGTACGGTACAAAATCGTAATATGCATAGTACCATAGACACACTCGTGTTAATATCCGCAATTTAATATGGTGGCTTTCTCCATTCAGAAATATTAGAAGTTAGAGCACACTATTTTTTCTCTTTTAGAACCTCCAAAAAAAAAAAATCTTTAGGCATACGATCAATATTAAACAATAACCAAAATATATAATGTTGGATAGAATGCAGTAGTATAAAATTAAAACCTCAGAGAATTCATACTCTGTAAGACATCTGATAAATCTTCTAAAAAAAATAATAATAATAATCTGATAAATATCAAACAGTCCAAAGATAGGTCAACACGGCAAAAGCAAGTATTTATTTTTTGTTTACGAAGCCCAAGGTGTAAAAATGAACAATAAGAGCATTCATGCAGGATATAAGCAAAGCCTAATAATATGTTACAACTAAGGGCCGGCTTCCATATTTTTTATTTTATTTTCTCCAACTTTATAACCCAACAAGTTTAGTCAAATGTATATAAATATGTTATAAAGAGAATTTGAGGATGCGTTATATCTGTTTATCAAATTTGACTACTAGAATTAGTAGAGAAAATTATAAATAAATATCCCGAAATTTTTATTTATACCATTCAAAAAAAAATAAACAAACCAAAACACCTCAAATTATAGGGATTTCGAAAAATACCAGGGCCTCTAAGCCAATCTACGGCTCCATTTTTGGAGGGTCGCATATTGGTTTCGAGGCCCCTCAAAAACCAAAATATATTTAATATTACACTGCATTTTAGAATTTTTGAGGACGCCAAGTCAATACGTGGCCTCCAGTGAGAAGCCCCATATTGACTTAGAGGATCTAATGTTTTTCGAATGGAGCGTGATAGTTGTACCCCAAACAAAATTTCTGAATGAGTCCCCCAAGTACTTAGGCTATGTTTGGATGTACTATGAATAGCAAGAATAGCGTTGTTCTGATCCATCCAAACATACTCAATTGCTATTCGAAACAGCGAGAATAGCACTGTTCCGCTATTCCTACAAAAAGTCAGAATAGCAATTGGTGCTTTCTCAAATGTTCAATCCCTCCATCGCTATTCTAAATGTTCAATCTAAACAACATTTTCACTATTCTGAATAGCACCACATCAACATTATTCTCACACTCTTCCAAAAATCACTATTATCATCTACTATTCTCAAATAATAGCTATTCTAGCTATTCTAGAGTGCATCCAAACGTAGTCTTAAATGTCTAACTTTCATTTTCCACGTTCATATTCAAGCATTTAAAACTATATTTATAAACATTCACAATGTTACTCGCAAGCTTTTAAAAACTCTATCTATAAGTATTTAAATTATAAATCTGGATAATTTTTAACTCCGAACTACTTTTGTCTTGAAGCCCAAAAAAAAAAAAAATCATTTCACCCAGTCTTATTTTTTTTTCCTCTGATCATTCTCATCAATTTTTCCGACGATCTTTGATTATTTTTGCAAATCTAAAAATACGAACGTTTTATACTCATTTTTTTTTCTTTCAAATGAGATTCATGAAGAAATATTTTTTACTTATTTTTAAGTCGTTATTTTTTTAAAGTAAAACTCATGAGCACTTTCAATTCTTAAGTATTTAAATTTATGATTTATACCATTCAATCTACTACGTTGGTTGGAACATTTAAACTTCAAATAAAAGTTAATTTTTTTTTTACAACTTAAACTGTTGACACTTTTAACTATAATAGAAAACTAGTTAAACTGTTATTCAGCAATCAAAACTGAAAATTATCAACAGTTATTCGTTATCCAAAATTAAAATAATTTTGGTTGAACTAGTTTGAGGACTGAATAGAGTATGGTAACTTGGGGTACCATAACATTTCTCTTTTCGAATATATATTTTTTAATATGATATAAATAAATATTTCGGACAAATATCTTATTATTTAAAATAATTTGCGCCATAGGTCGTGGCGTAACGCATAACATTACAATTGTCTATTCATTAGTCAGAGGGGAAAAGATATAAGGATGAGAAATCCTATTTTCTTTTTGCAACGATGTTATTAACTAATGTTATCCCTCAAATACCTTACAATAAAAAAATTGAATGTTTCAATAATAACAACAAAATATCTTTAAACATACGGTAAAAAACATGCTTTAACCAAAAAAACAAAATTAAAAAAAATCACTATAAGGTCCCTGCACTTTGTATAGAATATTATATCTTCTTTTTAATGAAAGACTACGTTAGATTCTACCATTATTATTTATTTTATTTTATTTTCCTTTTACTTGTCATATGGCATATCCTATCCGTTAACCGAACCTGTCTGAATGGACTTTTCAAATCTCCACCATGCAAATAAGAACTCAATGCCTAATACTTCATCATGCAAATACATGCCGAAATTTTTATTTATACCATATTAAAAAAAAAAAAACAATCATGTTTTGAGAGATTTCAAAAAATATCAAGACCTTCAAGTCAATCTGCGGCTTCATTCTTAGAGGGCTGCAGATTGACTTGGCGTTCCTCAAAAAACCAAAAAATGTACTGTATTATTAAATATATTTAGGTTTTTGAGAGAACCTCCAAACTAATCTATGCCTTCTCCTCTCTCCTTCTAAAAATGTGGCCGCATATTAGCTTGGAGGTCCTGGTATTTTTTGAAATCTCTGTAATTTGAGGTGTTCGGGTTTCTTTTTCAATATGCTATAAATAAAAATTTCGGAAATATATGATTTGACAATTTGGCATTCCTTTTTAATCCAATCACCGAAATGGGCGTGGATCAAACTTCTTAATCGTTTAGGATCCGACCCAATTTGATCATGGACAAATTAGCATTTAGGTAAATGGAAGAAGACCAAACTAAGGTTTTTTTCTTGAATAAATATTAGAGTAAAGATGTTGTTCCCCTTGAATCTGTTCCCTATCTATCCTCCTAACAACCTTCCTTTTTTGTTCTCCCACGTGGTCAAAATTCACCATTTTCAACCTTCCTTTTTTGTCCCCCTAACAACCTTTCTTTTTAGTCCCAATTTGAACAGGTGTGAATATTATTAGTGTCAGATGTTAATATTGTTAGTGTCATATGTGAATACTTCATTAGTTAGATATGAATAGTTATATATATGAATATTTCATTTGTTAGATATTGAATACTTCATTAGTTATATATGAATACTTCGTAATCGTCAGAATGAATACTTTTTGGAAGAGATAGGGTGAGAGAGATGAATCTAACTTCCTTTTTGAATTGTATAAATTATTTTAAACATGTATGAATACTTTGTAATCGTCAGAATGAATACTTCATTTGTTTAGATATGAATACTTCTTTATTTAGATATGAATAATATATAGATTCGCTGTAGTGGTCCCCAATCTTGGTAAATGTCGCTTTCAAACGATTGTGGTCCCCAATCCAGGCTGTCACAAGACGTCAGCGGTCCCCTTGGTTGTTACTGGTCCCCTCCAACTTGTGTTTACATATGACGAATGGTTCTAATAATAAGTATGAATACTACAAATTCGTAGGTATGAATATTATACGTTTTGACTATTAATAAAATAGCATTAATCTTGCTCTTTAGTGGTAGTTAGCACGTTTTAACTTTTTTTTTGTCTTTTAGTGCGGGGGACAGATAGGGAACTGAAGTAGGGGGACTGTTAGTTAATCCCTAAATATTATGTTAATATTACTCAGGCTCAACAAAAATCAACGATCCAAGTTCTCATACACAGATTAGCTTTATTGTTTTATTTAATTTTTTGAAGTATGAGATAATGATCAAAGTATATTAGTTTATTAATACGTACGAGAGTTTGAATCTATAATTTATCACACAAAAAGGCGGATGAAGTTTTTTTCCAAAAGACTTTTGGACAAACCTCATCCATAGTCATTTGTAAATCGGTCTGATCTGTGTTAAAATTTACACATATGGTTTAGATTTACAAAGTTATTCAGAATTATTAAGTTTTAAATATATTGGTACAAATTTTAAAGTGACTTTGGATAAGATTTTTTCCAAAGCTCTTTGGATAAAATCCAATTCCCAAAAAGGCAAGGTATAGTTTCCATTATTTTATCTTTATGGAGCATATACAAAATATATTTATATTATTAATGATAAAAATATATTTATATGTTTAATGATAAGATGATTGCAAGTTGTATGGTAGTACCTTTTTCTCTAATAGTTGAATCCTTTGGAACATTTTTTGGAGAGGATTCTTGTTCATAAATATTTTGATATTATATTATAAAATACTATAATTTCTCTTTTGTAATTTTATAAAATACTAAAATATCTTATAATTTTATGATGGCTACGTTCATAAGTAAAAAAAAAAAAAATTTAATTCATTTATACTGGATTAAAAGTAAAAAAAGCAAATGCTCTAAATAAATATAATTTGTCTAGTATAAAATAAATTTTTTAAAAATATACTAAAAAGAAGAAGAACAAGCATAATAATGGTTTTGAATTAAACGTTTAGATTTAAAATTGAAAATAAAGTTACAAAAAGGTTGTGACAGGTTCTTATAAAATATTGCTGTACCAAAACCCTTTTCATATTTTTTTATTGTAGTGCACTTTTGGCAAATACAAGAAACAATAACTGAAATTAAATTGAAAGAATTGTAGTGCACTTTTGGCAAATACAAGAAAAAATAATTGAAATTAAATTGAAAGATTTAGTGGAAGTATGCTGGGTGAAGAGAGCACTGAATTCATTTGAGTGTCTCCACGGATAGAATCATGGATAGGACTGAGAATTAAATAATGTATAATTAAGCAACGATAAGAGAATAATTAAGGTGCACGGGACTAATTAATTAAGGCTGTGATCACTTACTACAGTACAGTTAGTACTAATTTGCCTCCTTAAATATCATTAATCAATTTGATTAATTTCACCACTAACTTTCTCAATATGCGTTCCATTTTGTGACATGATGACATGGACATATATATATTCAAATAAGCATCGTTAATTGTTAAACTCCTAAAACATTGGCAATTTTTTTTATTTGTAAATCACTTCTTGCCATCTTTTATAAAGTTAAAAAAATAGTAAAAATTGGTATTCTACAAATTTATTATATAATTAATTTACTGAGTTACTTAAATCGAAATTTGAAGTTTATACAATAGCTTTTTAAACTGTAGCATAGAAGACCTTATGCTATCCATAGCATCCAAGTCTTGTTCTTTATATATTTAAGTTAGTAAAAGTATCAGAGACAAATTGTTTGGAAGAATGGCAATTAAAAAACCTTAGAAAATGTTTTAGGAAAAACAGGCACCTCAGCCAGAAAATGGGCAAAAGACCTCAAAAATCTCAATTGCTAAACATGATACCTATCTTTTTTATATATAAAAAAAAAAAAATATATATATATATATATATATTTACACACACACTTCAAAAAAATGATTGAGAATGCAATCTTTCCAACACTCTTCCTCGCAATTGCATTGCACAGTTTAGATTCTCTCCAATTTTTTTTTTTTTTTTTTGTAAATTTTTATCATACTTCTCTAGATCAAAATCATTGAATTAAGAAGGATAATCTCATAACTGATATTATTTATTCATCACTTTTACACATTAATCTTTGTAAGATTTATCAGTCACTAAAATCTCAGTATAATAAGCAATTTTTTAAATGTATATATGCTCAGTTTGAAATTTTAGATTAAGTTCAATATATTTTCGAAATGTCTATTTCGTCTGTACAAGCAAAACAAGTATAATTTTGAATATATTCCATGGTCATGTCAATAAAACTTTGATGTTTTTTTGGTGAGCCCAAAAATTACAAAAAAATGATACAAAAATTGTATAACCAATGAAAATTTGTTCAACATTATTACAAAAATACTTCTATTTTCAAACCGAAAAAGTTGGGAGCGACATAATGTTTTCTCAAGAAATTAACTTGCACCATTATACCAATATCTCAATTAATTATATTAAATTTTTTGGTCTCCAAATCTATCTCTAATGCCCTTTTCTTTTCTATTTTTTTCTTTTAAAAAAGAGCTTATCTCCCTGGATATATATTATACATCAGCATAATGTGATATCTTTAATGGCAAACAAAAGGTTTGAATGCGTCATTGGGATAACGAAATTGGAAGAAATGTCTATATTAACCCCTAATCATAAGAGATGATATATGATAGTGGATAATTATTGATTTCCCATGTTTTTTTTTTCTTTCTTTCAGGAGTAGGGTTATTATTCAAGATTAGGCTAGTTTAATCCAATGTTTGTTAATGGGTCTAATGATGTAGGAATGGAACGAGATTTTCAAACTATAAGAGCCAAATGTGAATAAGAATCAATCTTATAAAAATTCAATGCTGAAAATGGGGTTATTTTACAATAACCAATATATTTTATTTTAATTTATACAAAAAATCATACCAAAAAAATAAAATTTAAGTCAATTGAACTCCATTTATTCTATATGCCTCTACCTCTGTACTGGTCAAAATGCTTTATTCTTTCTGTGCTTCAATCATGCTTCACATTCATATATTTATTTTTAAAGTCTAAACAGTCGACCTGAATCGCTCAACATGATCTCTATATTAAAATGTGTCTGGAGACCACATATTATACTTTTGGAAATTATTTACTAATTTTTTAGATAGACATAAAATTATTGTTTTTGGATGGTTTGAAAATCTTTTGAAAAACAATGAAACCTATCTTAAAAAAATTGGAAAAAATTTGATCTCCATGTACATTATTGAACATGATATCATGTTGAGTGACTTGAAAAAAAACAAAAAAAATTGATTTCAAAAATGAAGATAAGAATGTGACATAATGATTGGGCCACAAGAATAATGTTTCCCAATTTTTTGTGGCACACACTTTTAATCCTAACCATACAATAAAAATATTGACAAATATTATTTGGCAACATGCTGGGAATCAATCCTATATATATATATATATATATATATATATATATATATATATATATATATATATATATATATATATATATATATATATTTTTTTTTTCATTTTGACTCTATCAATCACGCACCACGGGAAATCAAATTAGCTCCATCAAATAAAGATATAACAATTGTACAGATCGAAATAATAAAACATCATTGATCTTGGTAAATAATTTCTGAAAACCGCAAATAAAATGATTGTTAAAATTTAAGTACGATTAGGAAAATTGGTGGCATTTATCTTTAATTATTGTTTCTGAAATTTTGCCAAACACTTGATGAAGAACTGCGTGGAATTTTATACATTCATAGTTTTTTTTTTTTTTTTTTTGTGAAAGTTTCTTATAATCTATGAAATCTTGTGTGGATTCAAATTCTCGACTTTTAAGTAGCCACAATTTAATCATTTTTTTTTCTAACCAACCATACACTCTTATCTTCATTCATAATTTATCTTAATGGAGAAAAAAGAACTTAAAACATGGGATTTTGATGGATATTAATCAAATTCAGTTCGATTTTCAATCCAAATTATCCGATTCGTGTTGAAATTCCGAGCACAAAAATAGGTAGACAAAACCATTAAAATTCTAAATTGTTCATACGAATCTCAATACAAATTGAATGAATAGTTTCTTTTTAAAATAATGATTGAAGGTCAAATGAATATTATCGAACATCAGACCTAATTTAATCTAATGGCTCTTATAATTTTTTTATGTTTTACTTAATTGACAAAATTTTACATGATTATCGAGTTATGAGTGCAAGTGCTCTGAACCCAAAAATAATGTTGTTCGGTTTTGAACTGTTAACAGCTATTAATCGTACAAAAAAGTGTACATTAATATAAGTGATGCTTGATGATAAGCGTGTGGTTAAAAGCGTACATAAAAGTATACATAAATATTTTAATATAAGTGCTGCTTGATGATAAGCGTCTGGTTAAAATGTTCAAAAACTTCAATCGTGTCTTATATTTTTATATTTATTTTCAAAATTTAAATAGTCAATTTAAATAGCTCAACATGATTTTCATATCAAAATGTGTCCGGAGACCAAATATTATACTTTTTGAAAATTCTTTACTATTTTTTAGATAAATATAAAATTATTGTTTTTGAATAATTCAAAATCTTTTGAAAAACAATGAAACCTATCTTAAAAAAACTGTAAAAATTTGGTATGTGTACATTTAACACATGGATATCATGTTGAGTGATTTGAAAAAAATATTTAGACTTCAAAAATAAAGATAAGAATATAAAATAATAATTGTGATATAAAAAACAGTGTGGCATTTTAATTCTACACATAAAATAAAAATTTGACAAAGATTATTTGGCTACATGCAGTGGATCAATCATATAATTTTTTTCATTTGGACGCTATCAATTAAGAGAAAAGGTTATTATCTATTACCTTTTGCCCACCGTCTGTCAACTATATTATTCAGTTCTCACTTTCTAACGGTCTGTCTACTCGTATTTAAACATGTCGTTCGACGAAACCTTCCGAATTTCATTTCCTAAATTTCCAATACGATCAAATTTTCTTTTTTGAATTTCTCTCTCTCTCTCTTTCTTTTCTCCTTGCTCGCCGTCTCTAGTTTGGCCACTCAAACCAGTGCAGATGTGAGGCCTGTCAAGTTCATCAGTGTAGATGCTATTTTCCTCTCCTCAACCCCTTCCCTCTGACGACCTCTCCTTTGGCGGTCTCCTCTTTGACGGGTTCTTGATCGTGCAGATCTGAACGGCCTCCTCTCCTACAATTCATTTTTCAACGGCAACACCACTACTCGTCGCTCGCCAGCGCTTTATTCTCTCCGACGGACTTCTCCGACATCTTTCTTAGATTCTAATGGAGAGAGACGATCTAAGAGAGGCGATCTGGTGAAGAGAGATGAGAGCGAGGCAATCTGGAGGAGAGAGATGAGAGTGAGGCGATCTAGAGCATAATCGGGTTGTTTTACAGTATTTATCTTATAGTTTTACAATATGCATCTTGTGATTTTACAATATTCAAATCAACTTGTTTATTTTACAGTTGAACAGATGGTGTTGAATTGAAGTGTTTTGTTGAGCAATTGTGTTACAGTTTGGAATCATTATATTTGTAGTGAAGATGTATCAGTTTACAGTATTGAGCTATTATTATTTTAGTTTTTGTGTTTTTATTCTGAATGTTCTGGATTTATAGTTTAGATATAGCAATTTTACAATCTTGGTTTTTGTTTTCAAAATTTTGGTTGACTATTTTACAGTATTGAAAATTCATATTTTTTAAATACAATTTAATTGTTTTCATATGCTAGTTTTATAATTTGATAAATTTATATTTTTTATCTTTTGTTTTCACAATTTAACTTGATAATTTTACAGTATTGAAATTTTTATTTTTTAACATTTTATTTTATCGTTTTCATATGCTAATTTTATAATTTGGTAAATATATAGTTTTTGTCTTTTGTTTTTACAGTTTAACTTGATAATTTTACAGTATTCATTATTTTGCCTTTTTATCACGTTTTTCCGTCAAAATAATTGCTAATAACTAACATTAACTGTCAATAACTTCCTATAACTGCAACTTCCGAAAGTACAGTTTGATAGTACATTTTTTTTGTCATGTTGTGAAAGTTGCAATCTATTTCTAACTATCATGGGACCACTTCAAATAGTTGCTGAATGTTTTGTAATTAACTGATATATTTTATGTGATATATTGTATAATTATACAGCATGAAATAGTTTTATAGTATTCGCACAAGTCAAATATGCGGACAAATGGTGGATAATTAGACGCTTCCATCAATTAATTAATCACGGACTGCTGGAAGTCAAATTAGCTCTATCAAATAAAAATATAACAATTAATTTTGCCGATTGAAATGATAGAACATTATTGATCTTGGTAAATAATTTCTAGAAACAACTGCAAATAAAATTATTGTTAAAATTTAAGTACGGTTAGGAAAATTGGTGACATTTATCTTTAATTGTTGTTTCTGAAACTTTGCCAAACAATTATAAGGTAAACATTTCGGATTTATCCCATTTTTTAAGAAAGAAAATCTGCTAAAATTCTTGATCAGATTTCAGAAACCTGTGATTCATCTCTCACTTTCTATCTCTCTCCTCTCTACTCTTTCTCTCTCCTTCTTTTGAAGGAGAGAAAGAGATAGAGAGGAAGAGAGAGGATCACAAGGTCTGAAATTCTGTCAAGAATTTTATTTTTTAAAGATAAATGTCACATACTTGATGAAGAACTGTGCAGAATTTTGTTCATTCATATTTTTTTTTTTTTAAGTTTCTTAGAATCTGCAAAGTTTTGTGAGAGTTCAAATTCTCAATTTTTGAGTAACTATAATTTTATAATTATTATTTTTCTAACTATTCATTCTACCACTTCTATGTTCATTTATAATTTATCTTAATGGAAAAAAAATAACTTAGAAACATGGAATTTCAATGGATAATAATCAAACTCAGTTCGATTTTCAATCCAAATCATCTAATTCGTGTCAAAATTCCGAACAAAAAAAATATAGATTGACAAAACCATTAAAGATCTATCGTAGTGGAGCGGGTAATAAGCAGGGAATTGGCTAGGACTAATTGTGAGATACTGGTAAACAGAAGAGTTGTTTTGAAACTTTTGTAAGTGGCGGTATTTTTATGGATCTGGATGTAAACATTGGTAGCCTCTACCAATTATTTCAAAAAAAAAAAAAAGACAACCATTAAAGATCAAAATCGTTCATGCGAATCTCAATACAAATTGAATGAATGTTTTTTTTCTTTGAATAATGATTGAAGATCAAATGAATGTTATCTAACATCAGACCTAATTTAATCTGATGACTATTATAATTTCTTTATGTTTTACTTAATTGACAAAATTTTACATGATTATGGAGCTATCAGTGCAAGTGCTCGATTGGAACCAAAAAAAATATTGTTGTTCGGTTTTTGGACTGTTCAACAGCTGTTCATCGTACAAAAAGTGTACATTAATTATCTAAATATCTTAAGTGCTGCACTGCTGCTTGGTGCAGTGGTGCTAAGCGTGCAAAAGAAATATACGCTGTATTGCTACAAATCAATGGGCTGGTGGAGTACGGGCCAGCCGCAATTTTGAAACACAAATGGCAAAATTACTTATTAGTCCCAGTAAATGTTGAAAATTTAATAAAGTCCGACCGAATGTTTTATTTATACCATAATAGAAAGTGAGAAAAAAACCCTAATTTTGGAAGAAGAAAAAATCTTTGAAAAATAAAAAGGTGAAATATTTTGGGGGCACAGATTGGCTTGGCGGCCCCCTCAAAATCTCAAAATGCATTATAATATTAAATATATATAAGGGACCTTCAGACAAATCTGCGGTTTTCAAGAATAGATTTGAAGACCCCGGTAGATGTGGAATTCTCCATAATTTGAGGTAATTCCGATGTCTTCCTCGTACTATATGTTAGGTAGTGTTTGCTACATTCATAATCCATTTTAGTAAAAAAAAATGGAAAAAAAATATTTCACCTTTTTATCTCTCAAAGATTTTTTTTCCCTATAATGTTGAAGAGACGAATAAATTTTGTCATCTTCTCCATATTTTTCCTTATTCTTCGAACAAACATTTTGTCAAATAATTTTTGGTGCAACGCCTTAATAATAGTTCTAGTCACATATCATGGTGAAACTTTGAAATAGTGTAGTTGAAGATTTCTTTCAAAAAATATTCATCTTCAATTTTATTTTAAAATTCTATATAGTAAAAGAAGGAGGGTTGAAGTGTCTTTAATTTTTTTTTGTCCATTATCTTTATTTTATAAACTTTAATAAATTTAAAATTAAAAGTCGAATATCAAAATAAAACCATTAGATTTGATCTATATTATTTTCTCTATGTACATATAAAATATTACACTATTTGGACTTTGTTTTTATCAATATCAAGAGATTGTAAAAATACATTGATATGAATGAATTCAGGTCATTGATTTTTATCTTATTGATTCATTTGAAAACAAAACCGAAATGTGAATATTTTGTATGTACATGAAGAGAAAATAATATAAATCTAATTTAATGGTTTATTTTGACGTATAATTTTTTTTTAAAAATTGTTATTAGAAGATTAAAAGTGTAAGTATTTTAAAGACAAAAATAAAATGAAGACATTTTGAATCCTCCTTTGTAAAATAATATTTTTTCCATTTTGTAAATTTGATTTAGAGCTTCAATCAAGAATACAACCATTAAAATCAACCAAGAAAGTGCAAAAGTAAGAATTATGTAATAATTAAGGGCAAGCACATATGCCTTCTATGTTGTTATATACTGATCTCGTTTCTTTAGTTAATTTAGCTCATTTTATTATCTAGATTGTAGATCTCGTTTCTTTAGTTAATTTAGCTCATTTTATTATCTAGATTGTAGCTATGCTTATTTTTTATTGGAAAGTAAGAATTGTGTAGTTTCATAACAGTCTGTGCCAAATTAGGATAAAGGAGGAGGGTTGTGATAGACGTGACGAGCCAACGATATCAATAGTAAAAAAATAATTATTTTCTCATGAATGAAATCCATAGATACTTTATAATTGTGATTGGGTTTCAATTTTAGCCAATATCAACTTATTTGGACCCAAAGACTTAAAAAGTCAAAACATTTTAATCTTTCGTGGTAGTAATTTAAAATTAAATACTGAACATATTGTAAGAGCACTACCTGAAATAAATAAATTATCAACTAATGTTTAATGAAAAAATAATCGGACTTAAATTTAATGTTTAAAGACAATATCTAATTATCTTCTATGTAAAATTCGAATTAAAAACCAGTAACTTGATTTTTAACTTTTTTAAAGAAATATATTGTTTTGACCAGTGTTCTAAATAGCGCACTATAGCGTTTTTGGACCCTAAACAGTAAGCTATAGCATCAAAACACACTATTTGAGCTACGGACTCTATAGCGGTAATAGCGGTCCATATTTAGTGTACAATTTTTGACGGGGAATACATACTATAGAGTTAAAATACTTATGAAAAAAACCATTTCAATTGTTTTCTTTTATCGTATACATGCATATTGAATCTACTATTACTTCCAATCAGCAGGAGTTGACAATATGATTAATTTTTATTGCAAAATTGGCAATTAAAAAAACATTATGCATCTCTCTGTTTATAAAATGTTCAATCAAGAGAACTCAACAATTTTGAATGAAATATTTTAATAAATTGCTGTTTTTAAAAATTCTAAACCACTGAAAAATATTAGTTTTGTAAAAATACATAATAAATACTAAAAAAATTGAAAAAATTGTTAAATTTGATCTTCAAACACATTTTAATATATAAAACATATTAAGCAGTTTGAACATTAAAAATAATAAAACTAAATTATTATAAAACATTATAACTTACAAATGTTGCAAGTGAATCTCTCCTAATGGAATATATCACTTTACAATATAATAGGTAAAGAATTTCTAAATTTCAATACAAAGCACAAGTTTTTTATTCTTTTTAGATACATAGTACATTAGGTATATATTACTTTATGTTAGACCGACAAAATTGTTGCTTAATTCAATAAATTTGTCTGTTAATGTCATCCTCTAATTGACAATGCAAAGTCTTGTTGGGTTTATATGAATACATAATTAAATGCTTAGCATCTATATCATAGAGCTCATATTTTGTTTTTCACATAGTTGGTTCAATTAAAATATAATTTAAAATACGAGGAAAGCTACATATATGATATTGGGGTGGGCCCAGGCCCAATTATAGATTTAGTGGCTAAAATGTAGAGACAAAAATCACATTAGTTTAGTGGCTAAGATAATATTTTTATTATATAAAATTACACGTTCCAAATCTAACATTTTCTCGAGTTTATAACCATGAAAAAAAAAAGCTGAACCTCTTCTTTCCTCAAAGGAAAAGAAAATATATTAAAAATGTAGAGTTGAACATTTTCTATCATTTTGTGCAAAAAAACACGAGCGTCGTACCAGTTTTTAAATAACATAAAAACAAGCTCCAAAATATTGTGTGAATTTAAAATACACTTTGGGAATAGTGGTTAACTGGTTACTGGTTAACAGTACTTTTTCAAGTATAAATCATAATAAAAAAATTGACTTTAGAATCTATCACTATCAACTTCATAATTCTAACGCAAGTTGAGCACAACCTATCTTGTTGAAAATTCATATCACCTCTCGACCAACTTTACTGTTTTTTTAATATGAAAAATAATATTATTTTGTTGTTATTCTATCTTGTTGAAAATTTATATCACCTCTCGCCCAACTTTATTATTTTTTAATATGTAAAATGATATTATTTTGTGGTTATTTTATTATGTAAGAGTATACTATTTTTTATTGTTTCTTATTATGTTGATTATTTAGTATCCGATTAGTTCATGAATTTGAACCTAATAAGTTATTTTAACCTGATTTTTGTCTCTCCTTAACAGAAATCTTGTGTCCACCTTTGCAAAAGGCAACACTCTCCGTGTGAGAAGTCATTAATTCAAAATCTAGATAAAAAACTTTTATAGATAATTAAGGAAAATTTGTAGACTAAATCTCCACCTTTCGACTTAAAAAAAAAACATAATTATCTGACAAAAACATTAATGTATAACAATTTTCAAAATCTTGTGTCTGAAAGGCAACCCTCTCCGTGTGAGAAGTCATAAATTCAAAATTCAGATAAAAATATTTTATAGATAATTAAAGAAAATTAGTAGACTAAATCTCCACCTTTCGAATTTAAAAAAAAAAAAAAAACATAATTATCTGACAAAAACATAAATGTACAGTGATGATTTTCTATTTTGATTTGCGATGACAATTTGTGAATAACCTTCCGAGAAATTCCATCCTGGGCTCACTCGTCATGCTCAGTCGGCACACTTTCTTCTTCAAATGTCTCCGTGGAAAATATCCAACATTCTCTTTTTCAGTACAAAATTTTGAGTTGAAAAACCTCACTTATTTCTTCCCATCCTCTCTCTGTCCTTCTCTCTGACAACTTTAATTATCTCCACTCTCTTTCTCTGCTGTTCTCCTATTCCTATCTCAAACTTGAGTGAAATTGATTTTTGCATATATGAGTTCTACTTTATACACATTTTTCATAGTGGAACTAATCCAAACTGATCGGATCCGAACAAGAATTAAATCATTTGGAGTTCAATATTTTGGAGGTCACAAAATTAATCACCATATTAATCAATTAAATATTTCATTCAACCATCCTATCACGTGGCATAGATGATTAAATGTTGACATATTTTAGATGTTTATTTTAATCTTTTATTTGTACCTGTTTTCTTATTTTCCTAATTTATTTAATTTTAAATATATCTATATTTTATAAAGTTATAATTAATAAGTAATGACGTGTTATGTTATTTATTATTTAATATATTTATTTAGTTACATTATTAATAATTTTATCAATAAAAATGTACAATATCAAAAAATAAAAAAATAAAAATATGATTTACCACAGCTAATCACACGGTACAACCGAACACTTATTTTAATACATTCCCATAATTAATCTCGTACGTACCTATACCTATAGGTTTCCACTTTTTCAAAAGTGGATTCTCTTCCTCATCAAATCTCATCCCGTGCAATCCCATGACAAATGAATATGCCCTTAAATTTACACGCAGTGAGATATCAGTGGCAGAGCCAATAAGAAAAAATGGAGATCAATTGACCCCCATTTATTTTTATAATTTCTATGTTTATATGTACATTTCTATATAGTTTAGGATAAAATACTTTGGATAGAGTAAACTTGATCCCATTCGTAGTACAAAAAATTTATATAATTGATTCCATTTATATTTGATTCCACATACTTTGGAGAAGCATAGTGGGAGCTACATAGCAAAAATTGTAAATTTCACTCGAAAAGTTTGCTACCATTGCTTTCATTCTAATTCTCTTTTGAATTGACTTTGAAAGGAACCAAAATTCCCTATGAAGAATGCAACGCCGAAACTAGACAGAATATGCCACATCAAATCGGTATTTTTTTTTTGTTAGATATTTCGAAACTTGCAAATTTTTCTATTCGTTAGAACACTATTTGGTTTTCAAACGGAGGGAGCACAAGTAAAGTTGTGCCTTTTGTTGAAGACTTGAATCCAATTTGTACCAACAATTGTAGTTGAGAGATCGTAGATAAAAAGTAGAATCATTTTTAATTGCGGGTCCCTATATTCTTTGGGTTCAAACCGTACAAGAAAAATACAACTTTTTGCATGGTCCAAACAATTCGGGTGATTTTATACTTATTTAAAAAAATAAGAAAAAAAATCTAAAAAATTGTAAAAGTTAGTCTTGAAATAATTTTTCATATGAAAATTATGTTGAGTGGTCCGGATTTACTGTTTGAACTTTAAAAACAAAAAAATAAATTTATAGCATCGCAGAATACCATATCCTCCAGGAACGAATCCACATGGTCCCGGGAGGAGGGGGGTTGCCCCTTTCTGAAGTTTGAGTTTTAGTGGTGATCTATCGGTCTTGAGACTCCTCCTTCCTGGAAATTTTTTTTTATCCTCCTCTAAATGTTTGATTTGTAATTCAGGTTAAATTTGGTGTTAAAATCAAAATAATTTTTTTGAATTATGATCAGTAATTAGATTTATAAGTTAGAGCATCAGAAATTTTAAGTCAGAGCATTGAAAAATACAAGTTAAAGCATTATTTTTTATTTTTTTATCAAGTACCCAATTAGTTAATAAATTTAAATCCGATTCGATATTTTTTTACTCCTCCCTAATGAAAATCCTAGATCTGCCTCTAATATCCTCACTGTAATTAGATGCCTTCAGAAATTTTCCAAAAGCTAATATATGTTTTGACTTTTGAACGCATTTTTTTTCTTCTGGAGAAATCTTCTATTAAGTGGGAGAATTAAATATTCTATGTTTTCCAATCGGAAGGGAGATTTCTGCATATTAAATAGTTAGATTTTCATGAAATAGTTAGATTAGGTGTAGGAAAAGAGAAGAAAATAGTTAGATTAGATGTAGGAAAAGAGAATTTCTCATGTGATCTCAATTAAAAACATGAGAAACATCTATATTAAGTTCTAAAAGCATTTCCAACTACTACCATTAACAAAAAAAATGTTAGAATACATGTATGAAAAGACAATTTCTCGCATGATCTCTCAATTAAAAACATGAGAAACATCTCTATTAGACTATTCTAACATCAATCACAAAAAAATGAAAAATACTATTCTAACTTTTTCAATTAAAAGAGATATTCCCAATGTGGGTATGTATATTGTAAAAGCATTTTCTTGTACAAATTAAAAGACAATTTCTCATATCATCTTATATAAAAACATGAGTTTTTTGTTTTTTTTTTTAATGAGAAATGTAAGAGTCGAGCTTTCAAATTCCATATATCAGAACAAATGGTGTCAATTTTACAAAGTTTTTGAAAAAGAAAAAAAATAAAAAAATAAGATAAAATAAAAGAGAATTATTTACATGACAATATATAGTAGTAAGTGTAAAATAAAACCCCGTTTATATTGTGCGCTCAGTCTATTCCAGCTATATATGTTGACAAATCAGGTTGTGAATCCATCCACTAGCTCAATTCTCAATTGTTGTAGCATTTTAGCCAAAAAAAAATTTTTAAGGAAATTTTCTCTAAGAATTATTTAATGTATTTGCATGCATTTTTATAAAATTGTGGAAGATAATGGATACAAAGCTCTTTCTTTTTTTCTATTTTTTTCTGTATCAGCAATCATGGACAAATTTAAAAGGAATCCATAGATAGCTTATGTTATCTTGTAGGATTGTCTCCCTTTAATTCTCAAGTGTGTCATTGATTTATATTTGTTCAAAGTAAAACATCTATTCAAGAGTTCACCGCTTATGTTATCTTATAGGATTGTCTCCCTTTAATTCCTATATAAAGAAACAAAGAAGAAAACCTAGTCCTCCTAATTGGAAAAAAAAGAAATTGGAAACGTATCAATAAAGAGTAAAGTAAGATGATCAGAACCTTTAATCATGAAATAGTTTACCAGAAAGAACGGATGTTACATGGCCCAAGTTGACCCCAACAAGATCCATCCATCGATCCTTCCTTCCTTGTACAATGCTCACGCCTGGTACTGGTACCTGATCAATTTTATAATATTACACTTTTCTTTTTAATTTTGATGTCACAAAGCAATACTCCAAGTGGTCGCCGACTCGCCGCCAGCTAGGAACAGTGGGTCCCACTTCAATTTAGATCGAACGGTTTAAACCAACTCGATCTAGTAAATAATCTCAAAAAGGAGCGGTCAAGTTGCCACGATTGTTATCTCATCCTACAGGAAATGCATGTCTTCCCCAATACACCAACATTTTTATTTATAACCATTTTTTTATATATTTTATTAAAAATAACCCAGTTTTTGAAAAAAAAAAATTTTAATACCCAAATACTATTTATTGTGTGCATTTGCTTATTTTTTTTAATGGATTATGGTTTCATTATTCAAAAATCATTTAAATTATCTATGATTGTTCAATATGTGTCATTTACACGATAATTATTTATTTTTTTCAAAATTCAAAGAGATATAATGCAACGGGTTTTTATAGTGGCAAAAAAAAAATTAAATCCCAAACCACAAGAAAATCTTGGGATTTGGAATAAAAATTCCAATTTTTAATTTTTTTTCAAACCTTATTATTTTTAAGAAAATATATTGAAAAATGGTTATAAATAAAAATGTCGGCGCAATACAGATCGATTTATTTTTTAGATATTAAAATATTGATTTGTCAAATTCATAAATTTTTCTCTCCAATAATATATTATAATTAAGGACCGAATCAGAGTTTAGGAGGGGGTGACCTAACGAATAGTTTAGTTTAATTTAGGAATGGCAAAAAATCTCGTAGCTCATGAATCGATTGGGATCAACTTGTGACTCGATCACTAACAATTTGTTCGTTACTAGTCCAAGTAGTTAACGAGTCAATTTGTTATTGGTTTGGTTCAGATTAAACGAATCTAAGCTAGACTTAACTTGCTCGTTAGATATATTTTATAATTTAATATAATATGTTGGATGAAATTAATATTTAGGGTTTACAATTTGCTATTTTTTATTCAATATTCATGCATTTTTGTCATTCTACTAATTGTTTGTGTTTGATGAACTTGTTTCATTCTTTTATCTGTACACTTGAAAATGAATATCTGATGCATTGTTTGATGGACTCATTACATGTTCTTTTCTTTAATTTGTATGATAATAGTTCAAATAAAATTCAGTGAGCTAAACGAGCCAGCTAAATATAATTATATGGGTAAAAAAATTGTATTCTGACAAATATAATTATATTGTAACAAAATTCAAAGAGATTTGGACTCATTATATGTTCTTTTCTTTAATTTGTATTCTGACAAATCGGTTTTTTAATTTCTAAAAATAAAAAAAATTGTTTGAACTACAAATTTCATAAGAACAATTTGAAAACGCGTATTAGCACGAATCATAAAAATAAATGAATGGAAGAGGAAACGGAATTCCGAGCTTCCGTGCTACCAGTAAAAAGGAAAAAAAAAAAAAAAGGAAAAAAAAAAAAAAGGAAAAAAAAAGGAAAAAAAAAAGGAAAAAAAAAAGGAAAAAAAAAAAAAAAAAGAATAGGAAAAAGTCAAAAAGAAAGATATGTTGCGCAATGGCTGTCATCAAATGATGGGAGATAGCGTAGAACTGAAAGACACAAAAGAAGATCTAGTTAACATAGTAGCCTAATCTTCGTTTTTGTCGTATCCTACTCTAGTGTTCAGCACCTCAAATTTTAAGTGGAGTTAAAAGGAGTATTTGTTCGGTAGTATGCCAAGTAGACAAAAAAGATACTGAGTAAACTTAATTTAAGAGAAATAGTGTTTTAAGAATTGAAGTAAGAGAGATTAAGTTTAGGAATTTGAGCAAAATAAGCAAAAGTTAATTCCCACTAAGGAGATGTTATTTAGACGGATTAAGTTTCTAAAGAATCTAAAGCAAATTTAAAATAAATCTTAAAAAGAGGTTGCTGAACACCCACTTAAAAACCTATATTTTAATTGATAAATTTTACACATTAGATAGTAAGCTACTTGTATAATTTACACTGTTTATGAAAATTTTAAAAAGAACATTCTTATGTATACCTCACGGTCTTACTCTTATGTATAAACTCTAACACGTTAACGAATAATTCAGGGTGGTCCGATAAGCATCAGAACCATTCAATCTGCATCAAAATTCACACAAACAACTTTAAATTCTCAAATAATTATTTTTCTGAGGCAATCTTCACACAAAAGAGTCCTCCAGAAAATTTTCTCCAAAATTTTCCTAAACTTTGCTTTTGTACATCCTTAATTCCAGTATTGTAGTCTCAAATCTTGATTCCTTAATATAAGAATTGAGTTGCTTAATTACCAAAAAGGGTTTTTTTTTTTATGTACTAATTTGTGGGAATATTTAATCATTGGTCACATGATTTTGGATGTTTCTGTTGTGAAGAAATGGAGAGGAAGTCAAACATTGGAGTGAATTAAGTTGTTAAGTTGATGAAAATATTCAAATTTGGTCTCATTATTATCCCCCCCCCCCCCTAATAATTCCCTAATTTTGTGGGAATTCCATGGAGTGATGTCACTAAGCAACCTTGGTTTTTCAACAAAGCAAGCAAGCAACCTTGGTTGTTATATTTGGAAAATAAGATGAAGTGTCAATAAAAAATTAATAAATGTGGTACAGCTCAAATCCCTCAAATATTGGGTAGCTTGCCCAAGCAAAATATTTTTTCGGATGCATGTCCAAGTATCTATGTACAAGGCGGATTCACGATTTTCATCAGATAGAGACAATAAAATAACGAATTGGATTTAAATAGTTAATTAGATTTAAATTTATTAGTTAATCAGATATTAAATAAAAATAATAATGTTTTAATTTCTAATTTTTTCACAACCTTGTTTTGATTTTATACGACGTACAAACAACAAATTTAAAATAAAAAAAATATATGGTATGCGTATTGTAAGAAGTAAAAATACTTTTCTGAATATTTTCACTTAATTTTATTGTGATAAAATAATAATAACTCTTGAATAAAGTGTCCAATCTTCATTGTTGACAAAAGATAATAATAATAATAATAATAATAATAATAATAATAATAATATTATTATTATTATTATTATTATTATTATGAGATTGGGTAATATTGTAATAACAAGGAAAGTGATAACTACCAAGCTCATCAACTCTTTCCAAAAAAGAAAGAAGATAACTAGGAAGCTTATCTTCTGCAATGCACATTGCATTGCACAGTGCAACAATCATCTGATTTTAGCAGTGTTGTAAATAACGGTATGTGGTTATCGGACGAATAAGGTACCACCAAGCGATTAATCAAGAATAATTGAGAATAATTGGCCATAATTAGTTTATTAATCGAAAAAATATGTAACAATTTAGTTACCGTCAATGACTAATCAGCCTAAACAAACGTTTGTTTACAACACTGGATTTTAGAAGTGTAAAGGAATCGGATACGGATCGAATAGTGGTAAAACCATATCCATATCTATTTTTATTTTTCGAATACAGACGGATACGAATAGTATCATATACTTAAATATTTTTATAATATATATCTACTATTTGAATAAAGATAATTAAAATTAAAAACTATATTCGTGTCTATATCTGCACTGATATTCTAATATCTATATTTAATTTTCAAATACGGATCCGGATATATCCGACCCGTTTGCACCCCTATCTGATTTACATGAAAGAGTATTACTAGAGAAAATAAATCATCTATTCCTTACAACTAGTGCATTATGACATGAGTGTGACCATTAAATCATCCAAAATATCACATGCATGTCGTGTAATATAAACGAACGGACTGAGTCGATCCGAATTAGAACTTCGAGAGCCTTCTTTTACGTTCAATTTTAATCATGAGGTTCAACTTGAAATAGTGAACTATGCTTTTTTTTTTTTTTTTTTTTTTAAGAAAAGTAGAGAATGCCAACTCCCAACATTTGTCGGATAACGAAAATAATGGAACATCAATCAACTTTTATACACATTTTGTCTTCACATTTATATTTTGTGGTTCAAGTTTAAACACGAAAATTGTGATAATTTTCTTCATTGACAAAAGATATATTGTTAGTTTTTTTTATTTTATTACATGATCTAAGCTATTATTTTGTATCAATTTTATTTACCGAATTAATGAAAAAGCATCTAGAAAACTTCATCCATTTATTTTCTGAAAAAGAGAAGTAAAAGAAAATATCTAAAGTCTCCATCATCACGTTTGAGAAAAATCATTGAAGATCAGTATATACACTTCTGCCTAACGATGTTGTCACTTTAGAACTGTGAGATTTAAGTTTGCTTGATATTTCATTTTTTACTTACGGATTCTGGATTTTTTTTGTATTTTAATTGCAAAAACATTATGATTTTATTATTTCCATCATATACTTGTCAATGAACTTAATGAAGTAAACATAAAATAAATTTACATTAAATATATAATTATAGTGATAAATGATTGTGACTGAATTTTGATACTCAATTTGATAACATTGAACCTTTTTTTTGGCATTAACAACTATATATTATTTTGAATATCTGTTACGACAAAATTCAATAAAAAAAAATCAGATACATGCTACAATTGTAATAATTTGAACCCTTTTGGATATTTTAGCACACATCTAACTTTTACCGTACATCAATTTTAGTATATATCCTATGCCCAAAATTTAAATATGAAATATTCAAAAAATATTCAAAATGGATATTTTGGTAAATTTAATTTTTTAATAGATGGAAAGAAATAATTTCCATTTTATGTCCAGAGTACTTAGTGCAGATTATCAATTGTGATAAAAAAAATCATATAAAAACATCCAAATTGATATTAATAATAAATGACCTTTTTACTCTTAAAAATTTGACGGCCATTGTACAGAATGTATATATGCACACTTTTTGACGCACAAACACTTCTAATTGTGTAATTCTAATCAAAGATTTAAATAATGTTTATAGCGTCATAGTGGAATAGTTTAAAAAAACGGCGCTATGCATATATAGCACCGTTATATCGCGAAATAGAACACTGTAACACTGTTAACGTTATAGTTTTTATGATCCAAAAACGCTATAGCATCGTATAGCGTGCTATTTAAAACCTTGATTCTGAGTAATATCCTTCATAGGATTTATTTGGATGTCCCTTTTGTTGGTACAGTATTAGTTGAGCTCTAAATTGATGTATCATAGTACTTGTAATGCGATAGATGGCATCTGAATTGTCAGCTATCACCCAAAATTGCACCATTAAGTGGCCAAATTGGAAACAAGTCAGAATCTGAAAGGTGTACAAGGCACGTTGTGCTGACTCAGCATTTGCGTTTTTTCATGTGAATCCTGCTGAAACGTTTATGGACCTGTAACAGTTTAATTTCTTTTTCTTTTCTTTTTTCATCTTGTTTTCCATTTTAGATTGATAACACGAAAAAAGGCACAAATTGTTAATATTAGTAAGTTATATATGTTTCCTTTTCTAATCTAATATAGTTTTTGCCAAGACAAAGAAAACTAAATTGATATGCTCACTCATTATGACACATGAATAGATAATTAGATATATATATATATATATAGAGGAGGGATCAAGTTACAACATTTTTTGAGTTACAACAAGCATTATTTACATTTTCAAAGTCCAAATCGTCGATCCAAACCGTTAGATGTGATCTCTACAATAAAATGTGCTTGGAAACCAAATTTTACATTTTTTGGAATTTTTTTACTATTTATTAAGGTGGGTACAAAATTCAACGGTATGAATTTAACTAGTTTTTGTACCCACCTTAATAAATAGTAAAAAAATTCCAAAAAATATAAAATTTGGTCTCCAAGCACATTTTATTGTAGAGATCACATCTAATGGTTTGGATCGACAATTTGGACTTTGAAAATGTAAATAATGCTTGTTGTAACTTGTTGTGACTCAAAAAATATTGTAACTTGATCCCTCCTCATATATATATATATATATATATATATATATATATATATATATATATATATATATATATGGGTCCAATTAATTTGCTGCCAGCAGCATTTTAGCCGGAGGTGTTGCCCCCCTTTTTTTATTTTGTGATGTCCAAACAACAAATTCAAACCATTAGATGTTTAATCTATATTATAATCTAATTGGAGACCAAATTTTATATTTTTTGGAATTTTTTTACTATTTATTAAGCTAGTTTGAAAATCACTGTTTTCAGTAAATTTCTGCAGCATTGAAATCAGCGGTTTTCAAACCAGCTTAATAAATAGTAAAAAAATTCCAAAAAATGTAAAATTTGGTCTTCAAGTAGATTATAATATAGATTCAATATCTAATGGTTTGGATTTGTTGTTTGGACATCAAAAAATAAATAAAACGCTGCAGCACTGCCGGTAGAAATGCTGCCGGCAGCAAATTAGCCACAACTTATATATATATGAGTCAGTTCAATTTTAACAATATATAAACTAAAAAAATATTTTGATCTAATAATTGAAATAAATTAGTCTTTTACGTAAGAAGTCACAATTACGAAATTCTGCTCACAATTCACAAAAGATTAGATATTGAAATTTAAGAGACCATATATATATACTAGTATCGTGTCCGTGCGTTGCTACGGGGTTGTATTACAAGTTATCTTTGCGTGTCAATGCAGACACAATTATTTTTTTATAATTATTTATAACATAAATGAGAAATATATATTAAATTTGAAGTTATATGTTGCTAGACAATAAAAATAAGAATAAACAAGAAAATAACTTTTATGTTACTAGACAACTTGGATGCAAAATGTACAAGGGCAAAGTATTTTAAATTACAATATATGCAATATATTATTATAAAAAAAGAGTAAAAGAATCAAAACAAGAAAAAATAAATAGAAAGGAGAAAATAAGAAAATGAGAATCTCCTTGAACTCAGATGGAAGGAGAACCAGTGACATTTGTACCCTTTTATGCCTTTCTCTTATCTCGGGTAATGCAACAAGGACGGACATGGCAATATCTTCACAATTCCTACATGAAAATTTAAATAAAAGAAATTTTAAAATATTGCTAAAAACAAAGCATGTTGTCAATTATAGGCCCCAGATTTTCCGTAAAGATGGAGCTTGGCAACCACAATTCCATCATGCTGTGAATAGTAATTTATATATTTTTTTCTTTTTTTAAAACTAAAAGATAACAAAACAAAATCTGGCAACTGGTACCTGGTGGAACTCTATTTTTCTTGTAATTTTAACATAGATTATCATCCAAATCTATCCATAATAAAGGAGGCAGTTTTTAGTAGCTGTACTTTTAACAAATAACAAACTCAATTGTTTACTGAATAAGGTGCAGTTAGAAGCAAATATAATCATAATTTTCATTTTTGAATCAGTATGGTAAAATGTCTGACCAGATTGGTCAGAAAGGCGCTATGCATGGTTCATAAAAACAAAATCAGTGAGCCAGAAGCAACATCCTGCACTCTTTATTAATTCACTTGATTCCAAGAGTACAAATTAATTGGGCTTCACTTGGAACTGTTCAATAGACTATGAACAGCAACAATTTTGTCTCAATTGTTTGATTTTACCTTAATATATACAGCTGTTACTCCTTTATCTACGCAAAAATAGGTCCTAGATTTACGCACATACTGCTCAGAGAATTTCCTCATTATCTCGACTGATTCGTTAGACTGATCCGCTGCTGCTCCCAAAAGAATAAAATAAACAGTAACTAAAATCACTAACCAATCACCAAATATATACAAATTAGAACTGTAAATTCGCTTACCTTGAGCATGAATCGTGAAACGGTGAGAGCGGCGGAGCGAGGAACCGAGTGTGGGGCTAGAAGGAGCATATCCTAATCGTATCGGAATCGGGGGGGAGGGGGTGGGTTGTTGGAGAAAGAAAGGCGGGATGAAGGGAGAGGTGGAGAGGAACTAACGAAGAAAGAGAGGAGGAAAGGAGAGGCAGTGGGAGGCGGGGTCTAGGGTTTTGGAAGAAGGAAGCGGAGAAGGGATCAGGGAGGGAGACAGGAAAAAAAATTGCTGGGAAAGAGGCACAGTTCCAGCGAAAAAAATTACACTCATTGGATTTAATCTGCACGATTTTTGATTCAAATCCAACGGTGCAGAATGAAAGAACATGTAGTAATACGTGTGGCGATAGATGTAGCGGATTCAATTTTAACTAAATTTAGACTTCTACACATATAAATGATGTATTTAATTAAAGGAAGACAGATTATTTGACTGGAGGGTTCAGATTCCATCCGAATTTAGATCAGTCAATCCCAGCCGTTACAGTTTCAGGACATCCAATTTAATTTAAGATGCATAATATAGAGGAGATATATATATAGCTAGTTTGACCTCATTTAATCACAAATAAAAAATATAAACTGATCAAATTCCAATTGTTAATACTTGTTTAATACGCAATATAATATCACAATATGGAACTGATCATAATTAATTAGATGATAAGTAATTAGATTCAATAAGACTTCTCAATAGCAATTACTTGTATTATGTGAATAAAATTTAAAGCAAGATGGCTTTAGAACATAGATGTATATCAATTAATTGACCTAATACATGCAGGGGCGGATCTAAGGCTTAGTCAAAGGTGGCTAAACCACCTTTGTGATTTCAAAATTTTAATTATATGTATAGAAATTTAATTAAATTTTATCTTTTCTTTTTTTACTTTCTATATAGTATAGTCACTCTTAATAAATGACAAATGTTTTGTTATAGCCTAGAGGTCTGGATTTCAAATTCCACTCACCACAATTGTGCATTTTAATTTTTAGTCATTCTTATCAAAATTTTATAATTCTGCCCTTGTATACATGTTCATAGTTTCTATGGTACTTTGTAATGCTCACGTAGGTTCTTGTATGAATTTATATCTATATTTTCAAATTTTGAATAGTCAATCCAAACTGTTCAACATTATTTTCAATTGAAAATTAATCTGCATTTACCAAATTTTACATTTTTATATATTTTTTTCAATATTTTTTAAATAGGTAAAAATCACGTGATCTATATATTATGAACGAACCATATTGTTCTCAAGCTAGTGCTTAGCTAATACAAATTTGAATTTAGTTCATGGTTAACACTTGACTAAGCACGATCGATAGTGCAACTTGTGCTTTATATATTTGGTGCATCTATTAATTAGTGGATGATTGAGGTAGAAAGTTTCCTCGAAGATCATGATAACCGTTACTATTCTATTATTATTGTTATTTTTTGGACGTCGCTTCGGAAATAAAAATATATATCACAAAAATAAAATTTTAATATGAGAGAATTAAATCAATATTAAAAGAAATTGTATTTGTCAAATTCAAACACAAATACATTTTTTTTTAAACACTTAATACATGTACAACGATAAATAACATGATAATTCGTGTTAGAATCCCTATAGAGATGCTAAAAGAGAGGTAAAATATTTTAATGGGATAATATCCACAAAGGTATATTGACAGAAGGGTGCTTTTTCTATTAGCGATGAAAGCATCTGGGAGGATATACGTCTAGTTATGTAGTTTCAAAATATAACTTTCTTTATGTTTAATTAATTATAATAATTACTATTACAATAACAAAAAACACACTAGTTTTCCTCCCAATAAAAGTTGTGTAGTTAGTTTGGGATGTGTATTATTTTCCAGGAATAAATGCCGTAACGTATATTTCACTAAACCAGCTTTATGTATAAAATTTGGAAAGGTTAAATATGCAACATTAATAACTTGGGGAGGGCTCATACCAATGCCACGTCATATTTTGGCTCTCTAACAATCTTTTCCAAACCTTCCCTATATAAAGGCCGCTAACTCTCACCTCAACCAAAGCATTCAGAGCTCCTCTTACATCACATTCCATTTCTCTCTTCAACAATTGTGGGAACACAGAGAGAGAGAGAAAGAGTGTGTGTGTTTTTTATTGTATAATTTGTGTTAGAATCGTTCAAGTAGAGAGAGAGAGAGAGCAAGAGATCAGATAAATAATTAATCTGTCAAGTTATTTGCTCTGAGCTGATCAGATGGCTGTGCTTTCTTTGGACCACCCCTGGGCCTTCGCTTTTGGAATTCTAGGTACAGTTAACATTTTTTGTATGTATATATATATATATATATACATATATATATATATATATATATATATATATATATATATATATATATATATATATATATATATATATATATATATATATATATACTTCATAATACTATAAATTTTTCTTATCTCAACCCCCCCACCCCCACCCTCTGCTACTTCATAAGCATTACATGTTGTGCAAAACAAACTTAATTATTACAATAATATATAGTCCATGGGATATCTTTGTTAAATGAATGATAATGCATAGATAAAATGATTAAAATCTTATACGGTACATATGTATATATATATATATTAGATATTTTTCATTTGAGTTGGGTGCACTTAGTGGTCAAAGGGGGTGGTGGACCTTAATCAAGAAGTGGACATGTACTAAACTAGAGATACCTATATCTGTATCATAACAAAATTTCCTAATATAGAATACTTCTCGTTGGTTTCTCTTGTAGATAGTGTTGATAGATTAACAAATATAGTATACCATTTAAATTTTCCCATCTAGTGTTGCTTTCAGGTGTTTTCTTAATGCTCCTTCAATTAGCTAGGAAAAATTAATGAAAAAACATTTGTCCATTAACATTGTTATATATGGAGAGAGAGCCTTATAAATTAATTAATTAAACTAGCTATAGCTTCCAATTAACAATATTATTATTTTTTATTAGATTACTAACATGCATTTTTTTCATACAATGGTGACAGGTAACATCATCTCCTTTATGGTGTACCTTGCCCCACTGTGAGTTCAAATTCTCCCTGATATTTCCATTACTTTTACTATTTTCGTATCATTTACCTCGATCTGTAGTGACGTCTAGCTATTATTTTTTACAGGCCAACATTCTATCGGATCTACCAAAAAAAATCAACCGAGGGGTTTCAATCTGTTCCGTATGTTGTGGCGTTGTTTAGCTCAATGCTTTGGATCTACTATGCATTTCTCAACACAAGTGTATCTCTCCTCATCACCATTAACTCCTTTGGTTGTGTAATTGAGACAATATACATTGTCATGTACCTAATCTATGCCCCCAAGAAAGCTAAGGTTGGTATCATTTATATTATTCCAAAAATCTTACCTTAATTGCTATTTTATATCGATAACTGATTTGCAATTCGGTCATTTTTTTCAGATCTTCACTGTCAAAATTCTCTTCCTCTTCAATGTTGTCATCTTTGGTTTGATTCTCCTCCTTACCCTCTTTCTATCTGCGGGAGACAACCGAGTTCGCATCCTTGGTTGGGTTTGTGTGGCGTTCTCAGTGAGCGTCTTTGTCGCTCCTCTAAGTGTTATCGTGAGTATATATGCTCGTGCAAATGTTAATTAAATATATATATATATTAAATTGTGAAGAGAGAATTAAATAGATTAACATTTTTTTTTGTCATGCAGAGGATTGTGATACGCACGAAAAGTGTGGAGTTCATGCCTTTCTTCCTCTCCTTTTTCCTCACACTAAGCGCTGTTGCATGGTTCTTTTACGGTCTACTCTCGAAGGACAAATACGTTGCGGTAAATATCTGAAAGTTCGATATGTCATTTTACTTATCAACTATGCTCGCAATCCGTATTAACGCAACTTACCACATTTTCTTGTAGCTGCCAAATATTCTAGGATTTGTCTTTGGCGTGGTGCAAATGGCGCTCTACTTAATTTACAGGAATCCAAAACCAACCGCCAAAGAAGAGTGTAATGACCTGGAGCTTGGTGTAGCAAATCTTAGTAAAATCAGTGCGACTGAAAAGGGATCAGAGGTGCACCCAATCGATTTGAAATCACCGAGCTTGTCATCAGATGAAGAGGTGTCGGAGGAAGAAGAACAAACTAACAATGATCATGACAACAAAGAAGGCAATGAAAACATAACCGTCTAAGCTCGATCGCTAGCTCATGGGCCTAATTGTTGGCATTTCTTTTAGTTTCTGTATTTGCAATTTGTGTATGCTTGTGCCTAATTAAATTGCTTATTAAGGAAGGTTAATTGTAAGGTTTGTCTAGGTTGATATCAATGCTTCAAGAGTCTAGTGAAAAACCAAATTGCATGCTCTAATAATAGAAAGTGATTTTGCTTAATTTGAGTAATTAATTTCCTGCTACTCTGTTCATAAAATTGACCATTTGTTGACCACATATGTCATCTTGTGAAAAAAAGGAAGAGGATTAATTAAATATGTTAAATGTCCTTTTTTCTGAACAGCAAAAATGTTCTTAATTAATTAATTAACCAAGGATGTTAACTATCTCTTTTGTATATTGTTTACTAATTATGAATACTTTAGGCTATGTAAAGGATGGATGCAAAGATAGTCCTTTGTCCATAATAGTTTGTTGATGCTTTGATGCATTTCTTTCGGCTTGAATAATGCTTTAGGCATGAAATAGGGGGAAGGAGGTGCACAACTGCACAAGAATACAAAAGAAACACGCCCCATATCTCTCTCTCTCTCTCTCTCTCTCTCTCACCGCATATGTCACACTTCTTTTCTCAAACGCTGCTTCATTTCTCTCTCTCTTAAACTCGAGGTTTTTTGCCCCAAAAATGGGTATCCTTAAAAGTGCACGCACCAAACGGAATCCCAATTCTCTGCGGCGCTTACTATGCAGCTAGACATGCATTGACCCATAATCCATACTCCATAGTCCATAGTGTTGCGCTAACATGGGTAATCACACCTACTAAGTAATAGCTCAGGTGTTTTCACATTTCCCAAAAAGAAAAATTAATAGTGATTTAGAATTTAATGTTTCCATTAAGTATTAAATTATAAGAATAAAACTAAATCTCGTATTATTAAATAAGGTGCATCATATAAGTCATTAAGGATAACACAGTTATTAATCCAACTTATCAGACCAACTTCTTCTCTTCAAATAATAATAATAATAATAATAATAATAATAATAATAATAACAGTAACAGTAATAGTAATTTTAATAATATCAAGAATACAAAGAAGTTCATTTTTTTTTCTTTCCTTATTAATTAACACAAAAGTATTATTTATATTTCATGTTAATGACATTATATTTCTGTCTAGTATGAAGTAATATTATTAAGTACCTCCAATACAACCCTTGTCAAAATATAAAATGAAATCAAACAAAACATGTCATTAACGGTAATCAAATAACTTCAAAAAATTACTGCGATTAATCACCCATGAGGCTATGACTGATTACCAATTTACCATATACGAAAGACCACACAATTGTGGAGAAATAGAATATCTACTGGGGGATTCATTTGTTGGATCCACTCACCTCTCAGGTGTGCAAACCCTATACTGAAAGGACACGTGTCACGTTATAACAAGGCCGGGATCATTTCGCTTGAGGATTACATTATCACGCGGGACCCACCTTGAATTTGTTTGTTGCAAGAAGAAACGGTGCGAACCGTTTCTCATTAACCGTCTACTTAATTCGCCAAAGTTCAACATCAAATAACCGTATCTTTCTCCTTGGGTGAACTTCAAGCTTTATTTATCATTTTCATAATTAACAGAGAAGCCGGTTTAAAAATCTGATCCATTCTATAGATTCTGGCACGGTAAAGCAAAGCAACAAATAAATTAGACAGAATTTCATGTATACTCCTCAAAATCCTCAAAATTACATATCTCCCTCTAAAATTTATAACATCATATTTATCCCTCTAAATTTCAAAAATCACAAATTTATTAAATTTGTTGTGTTTTCGGTTAAAATGTTATTTCGAGGTGTAATCATGAAATTACCTCAAATAAACTAGAGTAATTATTTGAGTACCCTCACTTCAGTATCCTCAAAATCTCTGCATTCCATTTAGAGAAATTACGTACTATGGTCTTCACTAATTATTATTCTAAGGATCTAAAAGATATTATATGATCCCCACTAATTATTATTTGAAAATCCCTGCAGCTCTCTTCCTCTATGGTCCCCATTAATTATATAGTCCCCCTTTCTCATTCTCCGCGCTCGTTCCCACGTCAACAATGAAGATATAAATATTAATATTTTGATGTATAACTTGTTATGATTATCTTTTTTCTTTCAGTCGCGCAATCGTCCATGTATCAACATTCCTCTAATGAAGTAATGAGGACCCCGTATCATCGCATCAATCTTTTCCAATCTTTTCTGTGTCAACCTTCAAAATAGTTGACCATATAGGTATAAATACTTTAGTGTATAAGTATTTATACTTACAGTACTTGATATTAATACTTTTAGACGTCATACAGTGTCATATTTAAAAAATACTTGCACAACAAGGTATAAATATTTGTGTGATGATGAGTCCGAAAGTATGTCATTATAAATTTCATTTGAAAAAAAAATTATGTGGAAGACGTATGTGGTTTAGATTTATAATATTTCTTACATATCGTCATAAATATGGACGAGATTGAACAAAGAAAAATAAAACCACCTCTAAAAAATTGTATGCACCCCCCTCATGTAGTTTGAGTGGTCACTTACAGATATTTATGGTGCGAATATGTTTGGGATATTTGATTAAAAAATAATTATTTACGTAAAAATTATTCATCTTATAAGTATAAATATTTTCATACATAGTTATAAATACTTTCTTATATATATATTAATATTTTAGAAAAAAAAAATGAGTGTTAGAATTTTTGCCGTTCTCTCATATAATCATAAATAAATATGATGCGGATACTGTTATTGTTGGCTTCCAATAAACTAATATGACGTTAAACTTGGAAGTGTGGTAATTGCCAAAGAAATTTGCAGTCACTTTTTAAATTCAAAAGGTTTAGACCTCAATTAGATGCCGACCGCAAATTCCATTCCAAGTCAACGGAATGCATACACCTTTTTTGGTGTGTAAAAGACATGTCAAGTAGTCAAAATTTGCGGACAAAAATGCTGCTATGCCTACGTGCAATTTGTAGAGTAAAGCTTGAATTTTGACATGAGACAAAAATGTTGCTATCTGTGCTTAAATATAAACTAGTTTATGTTATATAAACTTAAAAAAAAATGTGATTTCACGGTTAAATATTCTGTTAAATAAAATCATATTTAATCAATTTTGGCCAATTAACCAAATTTTATGTCCAAAAATAGTTTTATCTTTATGATTTTCCAACACTATTTAAGGTTAAAATACAATTATCTTGTCTGACATTTTCATAAAAAGTTATTCATAATTTTTTTTTTAAAATAGATTTGTTCTGATTATCATTCAATCATTAAATGACATGAATTCTTTTTTTTTTTCTTTTTTTTTAAACTTGATATTATATCTCTAATATAACACAATTTAATAGAAGCGTTAATTGTTAACATAATGAATGCAAAAATTGGGGTTCTTTTCCTCTTCACAATAGAGAGACGAAATCCTAGATCTAAGTTGTCACCCCTTCTTTCACTCCATCCTTCTGCCCCTCCCGTCTCCATCCAACCCCTCCTCTCTTGTCTCTTATGATAGAGCAGAGAAGAAGGTGAGGAGAAGGAGAGGGAGTTGAGCGGCTATGCGTGCCTAGAGGTAAGAGGAGAGAGAGAGAGAGGAAGAGGGAGATACAAGGAGGTAAGCATATAGTACCGATTCTAGTACAAAATCTGAAGTGAATTGGTTGCTGGTACAATGGATTGGTACCGGAGGTGGCTACTAGTATGGCTTGGGTAGTGCTTGTATCAGCTTAGTGTAGATGTTGTTCACGAGGGGGTTGTGCTATGTGCTGGTACCGATTACTGGTGCTGTCAGTATTTCAAGGTGAGAGAGAGTGGTAGATCGAAGAGGCGTTGTGTGCCGCAGAGATGCAAAGGAAGTCTCCTCTCGATTAGATTCAACTACTGTGGTCAGATGATGCGGCCAATGCAAGTGTGGAGTCGTCTAATGTGACAACTGAACAACAGCAGATGGATCTCAATCATTTTCAAAGATAAAATGCATCCGATGGTTATACTGGTAAATGGAGTTGGTTTCGAAGTGTAGCAGTGGAGTAAATTTTGTTAGCAGGGCAGGGATGGGAGACCATATGTTGTCTTTCATCAACTGAATTGGTGTTTTGCATAAGTGAATAAAATTTAATCTCAGATAAATAAAGATTTAGCTAGGTTGTAATTAGATATATAGGATGATCGAAGTGAGTTATTGTACGAATTTTTTTTTTATCAATGAAATTGTAAGATAGTAGTTGCCAACTTACTCTAAAAAAATATATATATAACATAATTTCTATAATAAGTCTGTAAGAAGATACTATATTGAAAAATTAGAACTAGAAAAATATGAAATATGCTAATTTTCAATAAGTTGAAACCAAAATATAATTATACTAAGCTCAAAATATTCCATGGTGGCTTAGAAAAGTTCATTCAACTTTTCAACAAGCACAAAACTAAACAATATGTAATATATAAGATAAGAGATAAGAATTCTTTTTTTATGCTACTCCAAAATATGAAAATCATCAAATTGCCACCTCAAAACATGAAATTAGAAAATTGTCACCCAAAATCATTATATTCATCAAATTGCCACAATTATACATCTAATCTATATATTTAATTAAAATTAATCTAAAAAATAGTGTATAAAAAAATTTATTTTAATATTTCTAATAATACCCTTCAATTGAACAAATCAAATTCCACCAATACTTTATCTCTTTCACCCTTCCAGTCCCCTTTCGCTACTTCATCTCTCTTCGGCAACCAAGTTGCTTGTGAAAGAGCGATCCAAGCTCAGAGAAAGAGCGAACCAAGCCACTCTCTCTTTGGAGACAGAGAAAGAGATTCTTCCTCTCCCTTTGTAGTCGGTACTAGTACCAAGCTCGGAGAAAGAGCGAACCAATTAGCAGATGTGTTGTAGTCAGTACTGGTACAGTATGTTGTTTGTACAATAATATTTTACATCTATTTGACTAATTTGCAAAAACATACAATTATTGAATTTTACGATTTCTTCTATTTTGAGATTATGTAGGTCCAAGAATAGTAAGAACTGCAATATAACATGCTTGGACTGGAGAAATCACGAAGACCTTTATTAAGAATATAAATTGTAAAATCAGAAATTTGGTAAAGTATGTGTGAGGTTGATTAAAATGGGATAAAACGTTGTGAACGTTTTCAAAACGTTGTAACGTTTTACATTGGTCTGAAACAATAAACTGATCAAAAGAAGAAACATTATTATAGCGTTATAACGTTATACAAACGTTGTGACGTTTTACAAACGTCATAACGTTATAAGAACATTGTAACGTTTAACAGCTACAGAACTACTGAACCACAGTTGTACTGTACCAACATGAAACGTTGTAACGTTTATACAATTGTAACGTTTATAAATCGTTGTAACATTTCAAGGAGATTTAAACAACAAATAACTTATATTTTGATCAAGTTTGTACAAGTTAAAACGTTGTAACATTTTACAAACGTTATAACGTTTTACTAAGCTGTCAGAGAATTAAAACCCTAAAATCGCATTTGAATAAAACGTTGGTAACGTTTTATGTCAAACAGCTCATTTTTGAGCTGACACTATAAATAGAGTGATGGGATATCTTCCTCATTATCTTAGCCGACCCTAGTCATTTTAAAAGCGATTTTTTGAGAACTTAGTCTACTCCATTGTTGTGAGAGCTTAAAACTTCAAAATCCCTCAAGCAACCTCAAACCTACTTCACTAATCTTGATCTAGATTGGGTTAGAGTGATCTATTGAGTGTTTCTCTTGTGTTCTAGACAATCGAGACTTTGTTCTCATCTCTTTGAGTTGGCCGTTTGACTTCCCGCTTGGTGTGTAAGGGCTCAACGGTTCACAAGTTATAATCCTTTCGTATTGGGTAATAGAAAGGCGCACCACTCAAAGTTGCGAAGCTCCGGAGACGTAGGCCTTTGTTTTGCCGAACTCCGTTAACATCCCGTGTGTCAAATTTCTCTAAACTCATCTATTTATTTTCAATTGCAATTTATTTTCAGTTTATTTGTTCAATTAGAGGGGCCCCTAAGTTCAACACAGTACCCATCATGGATAAATTAATTGTAGTCGGTACTGGTACAATTGATTGTGACTCATGCTTAAATGTGTTGTAATTGGTACTGGTACAGTACCTGTCAAGGATAAGAAATTAGCAGATGTGTCGAACTTAAAAAACAAAATTATCAATCTGTAGTATGGCTCAATCTGTGCTATGCATAGTACTGTAGCCTCATTTTTGTCAGAATATATTTCAATTACAACGTTTACTGATACGTTTTGTTCATACAGCACCCCATATTAGTTTATGTGCATTTCTTGAGTTGAGCTGACAGGGATCGCTATTTTCCCTCTATCCATGTAGCTATCATACTAAAGTGTACTTTTTTATATTGAATTGTGTTGCTATTCTGAGGTATCAAACCGAATATCTCTATTGGTTGCCTGATACCACTAATTCCCGAGTGCTTATCCTCTGAGATATCTCAACTTTTGCATGACCGATGTGTCTGGTGCCTATTCGGGGGTGATGTGGGGGATCAGTATTATGTGTGCTTTGAGATTTGTGCATAACGTATTTAAACGGTTGGGATTTTCCATAAAAAGTCACGCAAAGTTTGAGATATCTCAGAGGATACGAATACCTAATTCCCAGGAGAACTTATGGTTCTAGAAAAGAATAATAACGAGATATATGATTTTTAAAAGTAATCTAGAATGGTATTTTGGTATTATACTTGAATGGTCGAGGCAATATCACGGGATCCACTACTGGTCCATCTTCCCTAGTTCCCTGTCTTTCCTCTTTTTGAGATATCACCCAAATATAATTAGAGCTATCCTAGCTAATCCTAGCAACTGGTTTCTAGCAAATGAAACTACAATTCAAAGGTTGTGCACAAATTTAATGATTTTATTTACCAAGAATATACAATGGACAAGAAGTGAGATAAATAAATTGATCTTAGTAATGGCAAATTGTGCAACTGACAAATATATACATTTTGTTTAACTTTTAGTTGTAGCACCTGCGTAAGCAAGTTTAGTTGTAGCTCAACTCTTACAAAATGTAGGCCTTGATTTTTGGTAGGTGGTGGCATTTGCACAAAGATTGCCTTACATTTCCTTATTACCATGAGAGTAATTATGCCAGTAATTACAAGCAATTGAGTCAATTCTTCTGTTTTATTTACCCTTAGGTTTTGTTCGCCAAGAAATACCTTATACCAGAAATAATTAAACTGGTACAGTAACTGCTAATAGGGTTAATTTGAAGTATAGATAATGAACTTTTTATGTGGATAAGTTAATAGGGTTAATTTGGATTATAGATAATGAAATTTTTATTTTTTTGTAATTGCACTGGACTTATAGTTGCAATTTCTTTGCGAATTATGAATCGTGAAACAACGGAGTGATGTCATGCATGTGGTATCAAACATTCATAGAAATGAAACTCGATATGATGTTGAGATGTGGAGCAAATCAAATTTCTTATTGCTATCATTGTCTTTGTAATGATCGGTGTTTTAATTGTAATAATATGCAAGTAGCGTTAATGTTTGGATGTTAGAATTTTAGGGTTATGTTAGACTTTTAGGGTTATGTTTAATTTTAGCTACCTTGTTGAATTTGCTTTGTAAAGATAACGATGTTTGGATGCTATTTTGTTCAATTCTAATTCCAATTGTTGGGTATTTTAACTATTTTGTTCAAGTCTATTATATATTCATTTCACTTTCCAAAGGAAGGACAAGGCTCACATGCAAACAAATGCAAATGAACTTGAAACCAAAATTATTGAAGCTAACAAAGCAAACTAATTAACGCAAACCAACTCTGAACTAGAAATTAAAAAAAAAAGAAAAAGAAAGTAGAATGTAAATGCAAATGCAAATTAAACAGCCTTGAACTTTAACTTGGATTCAACTCTGCACTGGAAATTCAAGTTGTAAATGTAAAGAATAATTTGACAGAAATTCAAGTCCCATCTGCATCTAGCGCCATATATGCACAAAGCATTTGACAGAAAGTTTTCCTTAGATAAGTGAGAAAGCAAAAACAACAAAGAAACCTAAAAAAAAAAAGAAAAAAAACATAGCACTCTCAACATTTTTTTTTTTTTTGAGGAAAAGCCCGTAGGCATTGAATTTAAATCAAACCAAAGTCTGTTACATCCATAGAAAGTAAATACTCAAAATAAAAAACTAACAAAGAAAAAAAGGTGGTGTTTGCTTATATTACAAATTGAGAACCAATTATAAAACAGCACCATAAATTAGGCACTAAACTAAACCATGCCCTTCCACTGGTGATCATCCATTCTCAAAGAGGAAGAACTCCCTGCTGAGTCTCTCATCAATTGTTGGATTGTCCCCATCATGCCTGAAACCTGCGATGTTATTGTTTATGTGATTCCTTCTTTCCCAGTTAGCTAGAAGATGGGGTCCCTTCAGCGCATCTCTTCTGACAAATCTGAGTGAGACCCGATCACTCATGCTATGCATCCAATTGGCACATTCTACCACTGTCTCAGCAGCTTTCCATGAAGGCAGTTCATCTATTGTGTTAGTGTTTACTGCATTCACCAATGATTTGCAATCTGAAAATATCTGTACCTTCTCCACGTGCTGAGGTTGTGGTATCAGATACCTTCTAATGCATTGCAGCAGTGCCAAAGCCTCTGAATGGAAGGGATCTTCCGCATTCATACTCCCATAGCACTCTCAAATTATGTGTCCATCTGAGTACATCTTCCTTGTTCTCTTCCTGCACATAAGAAAATCATTGGTCCAGAATCAAAACACATATCCCATATAATTTTGATTTTTGATTTTAAACACTGTTGATTTTTGATTGAGTGTAAATTTCACCAAAAAATGTCTATACATATTCATTCAATAATAACTAAGGACCTGTTCGGTAATATAGGAATTTTGTGAGAATGAAAATTTTTAATATGGGAATGGAAATGGAAATTTGTCAAAACCAAAGTTATTTAACCCATAGAAAATTTGTGAATGTAGGTGTTCGGCAAATGAATGGAAAATTTGTTAGAATGTTTGTTTGTTTTCTTTTTATAGAAGATGTAATAATACTATTAAACTATATTAAGTGTATTAATACTAATCACTGATTAAGAACAATAAATTTGTATATATCAGATTCTAAAAAAATTTAAAGGTGTGAATTATACGATGCAATGCAATTTGACTAATTATTTTTAGTTATGATTATCATTAATACTAATCACTTATTATGATTATAATACTAATCACTGATATATATCAGATACGAATAATTGATTATGATTAATACTAATCACTAATTATGATTAATTATTTTTAGTTTTGCGGTTGATAAATTATTATTGTAACGTTGAAATGCAATTTCAAGTTATTATTAGTTTTGTGTTTTATTTTTTGTATCTATGAATTTTAAATTATTTTTGCTTAATTACAATTTAATGATAGAATTAAGTCATTTTGTTGATGATATCATGTAATAAAACAGCTCCGTATATTAATATTTGAAGTTATGGATTTTCTTTTTAAACCATGTTGAAGCTACGCGAGTTGATGTTATGCATTTAATTGGATCAAAATACTGCACTTAGTGACTTTGGTCAAAATAATTGAAGCAACTCTGCCAAATGGGAAAAAAAACGGAGCTCAGACCAAATTTATTTTTTACCATGCATACTCACAGTCAAAAGGGAATTGGGCAGCTATTTGAAAATTGAATTGGGTAAAAAAACCTTGGTGCCGAACACTTCTAAGGTAAAAATACCAAATTGTTATTTTTACCTTGCAAAGCCCATGGAAACTCATCTGCCGAACAGACCCTAAATGCTGACAGTATTTATTTTGCATATAATACAAAACCACAAATTAAAATTTACCTATACCAAACGCTAGTAAAATACAAAGGTTGGCAAGAGAGTACTGGATGTCAATTTTGTGGTTTACTAGAAACCATAGATCACCTAATTATGTTATACTGCTCAATATCAATTATCAAGAACAATCTGATATTTTAGATTGAAAATACATTTCTGATATTTTACACTTTGTTCAATCTCTGCATAGATTAAAAAAAAAAATCGAACTCACAACATTTCTGGAAATATCACTTAAATAATTACTAAAAAAGCTATGCACTAATTGTCAATTCGATTTAATTGGGAAAAACATTCAGCTATTACCAATCCATGATCATCGTCGGTTTAATTGGTGTTGCCGGGAGATGCAAGCTTTGAAAGGTGAAGGGAGGCGGCTGGAGGAGAGCAATATCGATTGAAAGCACTGCTGGTGGCAGAGAGGCAAGAGGTGAGGCAGAGGAGAGGTGAGACCTGGCGGAGGAGGAGGTAGAATCAGGAAATTTTTTATTGATAGTAATTAATAGAAAAGAAGAGAGAAAAACAGAAAGAGTACAGTTGTTTTTTATGGGTAACAAGATCAGTACTGTTCATACTGATTCTAACTTTTTTTAAAAAAAAGTTAATACCAGTATTGTTCAGACCAATCTAATTTTTTTTTTAAAGTTAGAATTGATACTGTTCATACCGATCTAAACTTTTTTTTTTTTTTGCAAAGTTTGGATTGGTACTTTAAAACAGATCAAAGTTTGGATCGGTACTGTTCATACCGATCTAAACTTCTTCTTTTTTGCAACTTTAAAAAAAGAGTTAGGATCGGTATGAACAGTACCGATCTTACTACCCATATAAAAATAGTTGTACTCTTTATGTTTCACTATCTTCTTTTCTATCAATTACTACTAATAAAAAATCCCCCAGAATCGAGTTTAGGGTTCATGTGATTGGGCGGAGGAGGGGGCGTGATATGAATTCGATTCCTGGAAGCAAATAGAAATATCAAAGATGAATTCAAGGGTATTTTAGTTCACATGTAAATTTATTGTATTTTCAAATTAATTTTAATTAAATATGTAGATTAGATGTATAATTGTGGCAATTTGATAAATATAATGACTTTGGGGTGGCAATTTTCTAATTTCATATTTTGGGTGGCAATTTGATAATTTCCATGTTTTGGAGTGGCATAAAAAAAAATTTCCCTAAGAGACATATTATTGTCCAAACATGCATATTTAACAATCATGATGACAAAAACAAATTCGTTGAAATTGAAAACAGTTAATGATGGATAATACTCTTATAATTTAAGTATGTGGTGTATCGAATTTAGTATATTTTGAAAAATATTTAATACTAATTAACTGCAAATAAAATGTGCAACATTAATATTTCAAATCGATTGATGGGGTCAATTGCTTTTCCAGTAACATAATGAGATATGATATCTCATTAATTAAAGAATAATAACCAATTCTATATTTTTAGTTTAATATATATTTTATTGGTTATCGTTGTTATTTTAATTGTCATTTTTTCTTATCCAATAATGTAAGTAAATAAACATATTTTCTGGGCCAAATTTTTTATTAATACAATTTCAAAAAAAAAAAAACACCACTGAAATTGGGGATTTCGAAAAATTCCAGGGCCTCCAAATTAATCTGCTATCCAATTTTTAGAGGACTGCATATTGACGTTGAGACCCCCAAAAACCTGATATTACAGGTCATGGTATTTTTGGAAATCCCCGTAATTTTTTTTTTTTTTTTTTGACAGTGGTATTAATAAAAATTTCGGTTTTATGGGTTTTACTTACTTACTACGCCACAATATGGACCGGGCCCAACTATAAATTTAAATACGGCTTAGCCCGGATCATGCTAACTCTCAACTTTTAACTCGTAAAAGAAAAAGCCCAAAAGCCCAAAATACCGAAATTAATTGATCCAGTATAGCAATGCAGAGGAACAAAACTAGCTCCTCTCGTGCTTATTAACTGTTGACTTGAAACAGTAGCAACTAATCAAGTGCCACTGTCTTGGCAATTTTACAGTAAAGCCCTGTCCTGCAAATTTTTTATTAAAGATAGCTCTCCTTCTGATATTTTGCTAGAGACTATATTTAGACTTTAGGTCCCTCAACTATTACTATATGCTGTTTAAGGTCCTCACTTTAATTTTTAGTGCTGCAAATTTCTGAGTTTTTGTTTTATCTATGTAGGTCATGTTACTATTAAATTCACAATGCAATATGTCATATAATTAAACTCTATATAAGTCTATTTACATGAGTTACAAACTTCAATTATGGTCTATAAGATTGTGAAATTTTGTTTCACAAAGATTCTTTTAGGAATGCTTGTTTAGACAAATTGCCGTTGGCTTGACATTTTCAAACATTTATACATGTTGTTTAGGAATGCTTGTTTAGAATTTTTTAGGTAAAATAGCATGTAGGAATTTATGAAACATTTTTTAGTTGAATACAATATGAAATTAGAGTTAAATTATTTGTAAATTACATTTCCATTTTCATTTTTTTGTGTCTGTGTCTGTGTCTGGTTCATAAAATAGTTTTGTTAGTATAATACTATATAAAATCTGATGAGTTGCATATTTGATTTAAAACAAGGCATTTAATTTTTCACTTTTACCAGTACCAAATTTCAATTGTAACTTATTTTAAAAAAAAAAAAAGTAATATAGAAGCGTAAAACATAAAAAGTAAATAAGTTATTTAACAGACCGGATTATACGGCGAAAGTCTACATAAACAGTTATTACCGTTGGCCTTCTCAAGTTAGAAAATTTGACGTGGGGTGTTGCATGATTTTGCATGTTTGTTATTCGTTTTAATTGAGAAAAATGGTAGCAGCTATTCAACTCAACATTCTCTCTAGCGAGACCGGATTTCATGAAATACCTCAAAGTTTGAGTTTAGATATGGACCGTCCGATCGCAATCCGGACCAATCCATTCCGAGAAAAAATGCGTTGGACTTCTTTAACATCCGTGCCAAAACATATCAGATGGTTTAGATCCAAACTTAATATTTCAGGTACCTAAGGTGATATGGATTCATCTCTTGTTGGGTTATTTGTAAAGTTGATCACTATTATTTGTTTTTATTTCGTTTTGTTTTCGCTTCCCCTGCGGTTCCTCTCACTCTCTCTCTGGCCATGAAGCACCGACCACCGCAACCCTACCGGAGGAGGCACGGCGTCAGCTCTCCACTCACGCTCATCACTCTCTCATGCACTACTCTTTTCTTTATCCTTCGCTCTCGGACCCCCTCTTTCTCCAAACCCGACCCGTTAGGTCTGCCCCTGCCAATCCAATCCGAGAAATCTCAAACCCTACGAGAAGTTCAATGGACTAAACCGGAGACGACTAACGTTAGCCGAAGTCGTTGTGCTACAGTGGAGGAGATGGGGCAATCGTTATCGGGTTCAGGATCAGAATCCGGGAAGGAGAGCCTCCGAATCCGGGAGATAATAAGGCGTCATTTTGATATTAATGGTGCGTTACATCTAGTTAAGGTGTTAATTTGCCAATGTACCAGGAAAAACTTGTAGGTTGAAAGAAAATTTTATTGTGCCAGGATCCGGTAGAGTGAGGCAGCTACCGGCCAAGGAGTTCTGCCGGCATGGGTTTGTATTGGGAAAGTCATCAGAAGCCGGGTTTGGAAATGAGATGTACAAGATTTTGACAGGAGCTGCACTCAGTATCATGCTAAACCGATCATTGATCATCGGTCAGACCAGGCATATTTGCACTCTTAACTCCTGTACTTTCTCTCTCTTATCTTGTTAGTCCTGTCCCTCTGGGAAGACCTAGTACTGGTTTAGTTAAATGTGGCAATGAGCTCATCTGGTTAGTTTAGGTTGGCAGTTTTCAGCTTGAAGGTGACCTAATTCTAGTATGTGCATAAATATAGACAGGAACCAAAACCCCATTGAGATTCCAGTTGTCAAATTTAGTTAGATGATGCGTATTGCTTTGTTCTATAATTCCTCTATTGGACTAATCTGGACTTCTGTCTAGCATCAAACAAAGTTTAAATTGATTGGGTCCTATCTAAGCTAGCTGCAAGCACTCCAAGATATCATACCTGGGTTTGGACCACTAGTAAAGTTCTGTAGACATTTTTAAGCTTCCTTGTATGACCAAGGTTAAACTGGGTTTTGTGCTGTTCTGATAAGCTCGTCATTTAGGTAAGTTAGCCCAAACTAACATAGCCTAAAACAATCTGTAACATGCATGCAACATGTGGCTTGAATCTGAAGACAAGTGCTGGTGTCGGGGGCAGATATACAGCCAAACCAGGGGGTGCTTAGCTGCCCCCATAATTTAAATTTTTTTAATGATATATATTGAACTTCAGTTGAATTGTTTTTATATAGTTTAGCCCTCTTCATAAAATGTTAAATCTGTACCTGTAGCTTAGTGGTTAGAATGTCACTTTGTGGCTGTGGAGACTTGGGTTCAAATCCCAGCTGCACACATTCAATTTTACGTTTCAGCCCACCCCACCCCCCATTCTAAATTTTCTAGTTCTGTCCCTGGCTGGTGGGACTATTGGGTTGAACTCGTATCCTCTGAGATATCTCAAACTTTGCGTGACTTTATGGAAAATCTCAACCGTTTAATACGCTCTGCACGAATCTCAAAGCACACATAGTACTGATCCCCTACATCACCCCCCAATAGGCACCGGACACGTCGGTCACGCAAAAGTTGAGATATCTCAGAGGATACGCACTCCTATTGGGTTTGGGATAGATGCTCTGGATCGCCACAGATACCTGTGCATCTCCCTGGCTGGCCATAGGTTCTAACACCGGCTGCCTCACACACATTATTCTCGAACAAAAGAGTTGAATAAAAGTTGAGCATAACTCCTTGGTAGCCACTACCAAGCTTTCAAAAAAAAAAAAAGTTGAGCGCAACTGCTGGTCTAATTACTGAACCAGCAGTGGACTCTACTATCCTGTGCATGTGCCAGTACAGAATGATTCTGCCAAAGAATTTGTATTCTTGCCAGGGCATTTTAACTTGTGCTAGCTTTAAGCAGCTGGCTCAGCATCAGTGTTCCACCCTATGCTGGGTTGTCACACATGATTTAAAATGTGTACTGCCAACTGCAGTTCCAAATTGGTTGAACTTTGTGCAGTGCTGGTACATTATCAACCTTTTGCTTCAGTACCATTTAGTTGTTCAAGCAGGTACAAAAAATTAGCTGAAGAAAACCAGGCTCAAAATTAAGACCGGAAGAAAAGCATCACATAGAAACACTAAGACAAAACATAGACTGGCTTTATAATTAAATTTTGTACTACTACTATGCCAAACATATGATATACATATACCTGTTTGAAGAGTACATTTCTTACAGAAACAAATCATTTACTCTTATCTTTTCAGGGGGCTATACCCTTTTGGAGAGTATATTTCTTACACAAATAATTCATTTACTCTAGAAGAAGTGAAGCACCTATGGAGGAAGAATCGTTGTGCTAAAGATTATAAGAAAGCCCTCAAAGTTCGGGTTGACAATTTTGAATCACCAACTGAAACAAATGTACTTTGTAGTGATTGGACTCACTGGAAGCAACCCATCATCTGGTATTTATTTGGCATCCTATTTTATTGTCATAATTTTGCAAAATTCATCCTTGTATTAGTGCTAAATTTGAGAAATGGCTGAAGAAATTGCAAAAGCAAGTCCCTATCCTCAAGAAAAATTAAAAGCCAGGACCGTTTTTCATAGGAACCTTTTTCCAAATCTGACTTGTTCATTTCAAAAATATTTGACAAATTCTATTGATTCCGAAATCTCAATTAAAAGGTTTCAAGGCACTTCAGATGCAGTTGGGATACAGTTTTTCTTGAAGAATATACATCCTAATATGAGGAGGGCGGCTTTGAATCTCTTTGGAGATCCTTATATGATGAGTTCAAGGCCTAATGTCTTTGGGGAAATGATGCGGGTACTTGCTGCTCCATCAGATTCAATTAGAGAAGCTGTCAATTGGGTCCTTAATGGTGTAGATCCTGATGTTGCACTGCACATGCGCATGCTTTCCAATAGGTATAAAAAAGTATGACAATTTCAACATAATGCATCAGGAGAAAATATCAACATCATTCGTCCTCATATCCAATGTAACGTGTGCCTCGGTTTATGGTTTCCTCAAATTGCTCAAACTGCACTGCCTTTGTTCTTCACCAGGGACGTAAATTGGGTTGTTTGGAAAATTGTGAATGTCGTACAGAGTGATGAAGTGGTTGCATGTCATATTTATTTATCCTTTGGCAGAGTTTTATCTGATATTCTCATCTTTTGTGGGTGCATGCATGATATTTCTCATTTCCTGAGGTATTTGTTGTGTTTTAGTTTTGTTTATGGAACCCTCAAAATAATGTTACTCTATTCTTCATTTTGTTTTTGTTATGAATTTAGGTCAATTAGAGCAACTAAATCAGCTATAGAGTGTATAAAGAAAGCAGTAGAAAGATGCTGTGCCAGGATTTTGAGGCCTCGTATAGTACTGGTCTCCGATACACCTTCCTTTGTCAGAGAAATAACACCATTTATTTCGGAATTTGCTGAGGTAATACATGGCTTAGATAAAATTAATATAATTGTGGTGACACTATATTTGCTAAAAAAAAATTTTTAATGCAAGCAGGTATTGCATTTTGATTACAAGTCTTATGAAGCCAGTGGTAGGTCTGGTATGAGCATCAATACATCGCATAAGGTATCTCTCTCTCTAATGCAGTACCAGTGTTTACAAACAAACAAAACACATACCAGCTTGAGGGTAACGAAGACTTTATTTGGCCTCAGATAAGTCACTGAGTAGCTAAAATAAGAAAAGTAAGTATAAGTTGAATGTGAGTATTAATGGCCAGTCTGAAGTTGGTCTTATTTTCCCTTTATTAAAGAAATATATTATCTCTTTGCATTACAGAGATTGGAATTCAGAGCGAAGGATTGGGGACCGGCACCGAGATGGGTTGCTTTCGTTGATTTCTTTCTTGCTTCCCGTGCCAAACATGCGGTGGTCTCTGGGGCACACCGCCGTGTTGGGACTACTTACGCACAACTCATTGCTGCACTTGCCACAGCAAATCATCAAGGTACTGTCTCATTCTCTTTTTTTTTCTACACCTACCATTTCCTATTTTCCGAGTACTTAAATTTTTACTATCATAGGTAACTATATGGAAGGTTCCAATTTCACATTCTTCAGTAGCTTCCAGAGAAACTTATTAACAGATGGGCTATCGAGCCAGGTTGGGTGGGGCCATGTGTGGAACCGATTTGCGGGGCCCCTGAGCTGTCAGAATCAGACCGACCAATGCACGGCAACACCGGTGTTGCCCCCTGCATGGTGGGATGAGACATGGCAGAGCCCCATTTCACGGGATGTGCGTAAGTTGGCTTCATTCGGTGTTAAAATTTCCGATGAAGGGGAGGTGGACCAGAGTAGTCTTAAAGATTTTTGTAGCTCTAGAAAAGAACATGTGAAAAATTATCAAATTATTGGTTTATAAAATTGATTGATTAAGAAATTTTGGCCTATGAAAGTGATGAGATATAATTCAAGTTTTGTCAATTTTGGTTGGCATGTCTTTCGTGTGATGGTAAGCACGTTTAAGAGAGCAATTACGTGACCGCCACCCAAATTTGACTGGTTCGCAAGTGAGCGTTTGAATGTTATTTTTCTTCTCCTCTCAAGTAGTAGAATATGGAGACATTTATTTGTTCTGGAAGAGGATTTTTTTTTTTTCCTTTTTTTATTCAGATGCAATTTAACACCTGGAGATGTTAAAAAGTGATTAGCGCGTATATATGCCTACTTTTTGAAAAGTGAACCACTAATGAGTGTACTCGTCTCAGATAATTTAGGAGATTACCACAAAAAGTAGATCAAAAGAAGTTTTGTGCTGCTTCGGTCTCTCTTTTCTTCTTATGGTTCTATATTAATATTTATTTTCAAATGACAGAAAGCTTCGAGATATTTTATAGTGCCCGATCTAATAAATGAGCACTCTTAATTTAACAAAGAGTATGGTTAAAATGTCCCATCCATTAGTTTTGTGCTTCATCTCAACATTATTATCTCTATTTTCAAAGTTTATATAATCAATCCAAATTATTCAACATAATCTTCATACTAAAATTTTTCTGGATAACCAGTTCTATAATATTTAGGATTTTTTTTACTAATTGTTTGAACTTTGGAGAGGTACAAAATCACTATTATTGAATAGTTCATAATCTTCTAAAAACAGTTATTTTGTACCTATTTTAAAAAATAACAAAAAATATTATAAAATTTTGTATCCAAGTATATTTTAATATGAATATTATATTGAGTAGTTCGGATTGACTGTTTAAATTTTAAAAATAGAGATAACGATGTTGGAGCATGATGGGACAAAACCGATAAGATATTTTGACCCTACTCTTTAGCAAAACATTTTTTTAGAAATTTTAGTAAAATGTTAAAAAAAACTTCTGATAGTAATGCTAAAGAATGGGAATTATGTCATTCAAAACTATTTTCTTTAATAGAAGATACAAAATATAAAAATATATATCTTCTACATACTTGTATTATTTCTAGTCAGTCGATAATAAATGTCCAAGGTCCAAGGACATACTATTTTTTAATACGGGTTGCAAAGTTTAAGTAATTCCATGTATTAATTGGAAAATAAAATATATGTTAAACAAAAAAGTAACAAAATACATCAGATGTTCTTATTGACGAGACAAGGGCTTTAAAAAAAAAATCCATCCCAAACTAAAGTTTCTAATAGGATATAAATAAGTGCATTTGTAAAGCGGATCTTTTTTTAAGAAAATTCATAAAGGAGATGGAATGTTTTTTTAAGTTAAGGTTGGAGGTTAAGTTACTTGTTGTAAGTAATATTCTGTATTGTTTGATTAATTTGTAAAATATATAAACACTGAATTTTATAATTTTATTGTTTGAGATGTATATAGGTTTAGTTGTTACGTTTGAAGGTCAAAACAAGTCAACGATATATATTATGACAAGTTGATGTAATAAGTTGTGTCCAAAGGTCAAAACAAGTCAAAGGTGCATATCATGACAAGTCGGCACGACAAGCTGCACAAGATAAATAGATACATGATCTCCTCGAGCTACAAGGAATGATTTGACACAAATGATTAATGACTCTAAATGAGTACTACTAACTTTTAGTATATATAAATATATATTTACTTATCCAAATTCTACTTTGTCGGATTACAAGCGCATAATCCTACTGTGTAGTAGTGTCAGGTGTCGATCCACAGGGATAGATTTTAAGTTATTTAACAATGTTAGCACTAGTCTAGGTTCTTCATGTTTGTTTGGTAGCTTGTATACTTAATAAATTATAAATAAAATAGGTGTAGATTGATTTTACAGTTTACTCTGGCAGATTGATATGTGGAGATGCTAATTGTTGTAAGCCAAGAATAGGGAGCTTGTAGAGTTTTATAGCGCATAGAGCCTTCTATCACTGCCGTATACGGACCCGTATACGATACTGTCACTACCGCATGCAGTATAGACCACCCCACAGACAGAGCCGCATACCAGTACTATTATTTCCTATGAATTTCAGGGTTCGATTCTATGCGTATTTGAAAGGTTATCCTACTCTAAGATTGGCTTATGGTGGAGGGGGGGGGGGGGGGGGGGGGCAATTCAGATTATCACAAGATGTAATATAATTAAATCACTCATACTAATCTAATTAATCACATTCTCCTATTACTCGCCAAGTAATAACCCTAAACCCTACTTATTACAAGTAATAAAAAAATTCCTAATTATAAGTCAATATGCTATCTAATTTATATCCTGCCAAGGGAGCCCACTGGGTTCTAACCCTAGTCTTTGAACCGCTACCAAGTCTCGTTAGTCGAAGTGTTCATAGTAATTACTTGTATCCCCTCTCACACCGAGGTATAATGACTTAACACCTGTAGGTATGTGGAGGACATTAGTATATAGTAGACAGAACTATGTATGCAATGACATATTTCAACAACATTCAAGAATAATGAAATCTCAAATAGACATAAAAGAAAAATAAATATAATAAAAAGAGAATATAGAATTCAATACATCCAAACCCTAGAGAGGATAAGCTTTGTTACTCGAAACCATGACAAAATAAAGGAATTAAATAAGAAAGACATAACCTAAAACCCTTGCAAAAATAGGAGACCTCTTCCTTAGATGACGTTTTTTTCTTCCGTCTTAGACTTCGAGCGCTTTCCCTTCTCCAACTCCATAATTTACACGCACTATTCTACTCTAATCTATAGACTTACACAACTAAAATATGCACACTAATTCCTATTATATTATGGGTTTATATAGTAATCCTAAGCGTGTAGTCTTGGAGAACATGGAGGTCAATTATAGCCTTTCATGCCATATTTGGAGATCCAATTATAGATTTATTCCCAAATTGGAGCGCTAAAAGTAGACTTCTAATCATAGCAAGGTCTGCCACATCTGTAGGTTCATCTTTCTAGAAGGTTGCTGCTCAACGGCCGAGATTTCATCCAAACTAGACAGTCCACGAATTGGATCTGTATGCCCGTGCGGTACTGGCCTGAACCCACATATGGTATAGGTTTATATCATACGGCACTGTACTTAGCTGAATTTCAGTGAATTTCACCATGTTGCATGTTGTGCACTTCGTGTGAGGTGTTTGCATACTCCATGTGATTCCATATTTTGACATTTCCTTCATAATCGACCTAAATATAACATTTTTGCTCCGTTTTCGGCCTAAATTCGCAACTTTCTTCAAAACCTACCAAAATAGCCTAAAAACACGTTTGCAGTGAATATTTCAGGAAAATTGATACTTTGTATACGCTTTTCCACAATTTTTGGTATTAAAAAGTAGTGATTTTTGCTATATGAATTGGTGTTATCAATGATTTGATGGAAGATTCACACAGGCTATTTGGAATGTTGGATATTAATGAGATACCTGTTGGTCTCAAAGGCACCTAGAGGGGGTGAATAGGTATTTTTAAACTTTTAATCTAAATTAAAATTATCTAACGTGTCTATAAGTTATTATTGGCAGAAATTCGAATAACTTAAATCTAAACTAAAATATAAAATAAATAAAGTAAATAGTAGAGTTTAGAGACCCTTGATACGAAAGATGTTTACGGAGTTCGGCACTAACACCTATGTCTCCGAGGCTTCTCAACCTTCTTGATGACGCGCCTTTCTTTACTAATGAGAAATGAGTACAAGGTGAAACCGATGAGCCCTTATAAAGCTTGGGAAATCACACGGCCCGAGCACGGAAATGGCTCAAGAGCACTAAAGGCTCTAATACAAGAGAAGCGAGTACTCAAGGCTCTAGGTTTGAATGAATAAAAGATCTCTCACAAATCACTCTAATTCTTACAATAGATTGAGTATGGTGGAGTAGATTTTCGGTTGTTGAATAAGTATTGAAGTTTCAAGATCAAGCAACCAAGGTAGCTCTCTATTTGAGTTGAGAAGAAGATGATTGACGGCTAGAGCACACACAAGAAACCTAGCATTGGCTTCTATATAAAGGGAGAGAAGCAAATCTAGGTTTATAGACGTTACCATATTTGACGTCTATCTTCCACGGCCTATAGCAATCCATGCGTTCATATTTTGAACAAAGTTAATACATAGAAGTTTTAGATCTTGGTCTCTTGGAAATTTCAAGCTTTGATTCACTCAAATCGGGCGTATGACCAAACGACAGCCAAAATACGAAAGGTGTGCAGGCTGACGGAATTATTCGTTGCAACGGTCAGCCTCTCGAACCCAGACCATCAAGTGACGGTCCAAATAAATTTAACCATTGTTGTCGGTATTTTTTTACCGTTGTAACGGTCACTAGACCGTTATAATAGTCATCAACTGTTCTAGAACTTCAGCACTCTTTAAACAGGTGTATCTTGGTGCTTAAGTGTCCAATTTCGGCGTATGACCACTTTTCAGAAAGCTTGTGAAGAGTAAATGTTGATTTTGAAGTCTTAGCCTTCATTAGAACAATGGTGCAGTCAGTTATCTCAAGGACAAGGGAAACAGTCTCAACAGTCTTGTTGCAATTATAAATCTTATGAATCTGCAGATATCTCAACTCAAGAAAATTGTTAAATTCAATAAATATATGTTTTGAAAATCTAGTCAAACAGATAAGTAAATTATGGCACAAGCCAACAATGCTGAATCATGAAGATTACAAAAGATCATAGATATCGAGATCATGAAGATTATGAAGATCATACTTTGTCATTTTGTTTTATCAATTTTTATTTATATCCAAAAGTATGGTAAAGTAGATCTGAGATTGAGGCCATCCAAGTCTAGCTGTTGCATGGCTGGAAGTCCAATTCAAAATTCAAATAACAGGGCCTGTCAATACTAGAAACTAGGCACAAGCAAAATAGGCTAAACCATTATGATGCAAATCTTGTGATATGCATAGAGTTGTTGGCTCTCCCTTTGAATTCCACTATAAAAAGTGGGCTCTATCGTCTATCTAAGTAGACAGAGAATACCATCACAAATCTTACACTTAGAATCCTTTGAGAGGTTTAACCTAATCTATTGTTGCTTGTGCCTAAACTTCAATCATCTTTCCAGTAACCTCAAATATAATTCACCTAAATTGATCATTGTGAGATTAGAGTGAAGCTAGTAATTGTCTAGACTTAGAGCCTTTGTTGCTCGCCTACTTTGAGCTATTGTGCTCACTTCTCTCTTTGAGCTATTATGCTCATCTGTCTGTTTGTGTGGACTGTAAGAGTATTGTCTCGCCGGTCACAACTTGTATTCCTATCTTCACTAGATAAATAGAAACACGCATCGGTTAGGTTGCATTGCCCCGGAGAAGTAGGTACTTTAGTAGCCAAACTCCGTTAACAACTTATGTGTCAATTTCTCTAACTCTATTTATTTACTTTAATGTACTTTATTATTTATTTAATTTATAAGCTCTTGATTCCGCCAGGAACTTAAAGTAGATAGATTACTTATACACGTTAATGACTTTCAAACAATTGATAGTTACAAGCTATAGAGTTTAAATTTTAAACATATATCCCCATATATGTCGTTAGAGACAACAACTATTTAATATTTACAAATAATTGTTTCCTTTGTGTTTAAAATCTGTGGCATTCCACGCAAAAAATATTTTATTTATTACAAGGCTAAAGACTTATTCTCATAAAGTAGAGAAAATGTAATGCGCGGTTGAAGCAAATTGTGAACATGGATAACTTCATATCAGATCTAGACATGGTCAGCGACGAAGAAACAAAGATAGACAAGCTCATCATTCAAATGTCACTAATTTTTATCTATACTTTTTTTACACTTTATAAAATTCAAGAATTGAAATGGCAAAATATGGATGTATCCATAGACAACGAATTATAATATTTTGACTTTATTTTAATAAAACAAAAGGTTATTTTTAACATATCCTTGACTTTATTTTTAAAAAGTTCGAAAAAATCTATGTGAAAATTTGTGTGCATGGAAAAATTCATATTAATTACATCGAACATCTTAATTTGTTTTATTAAATCTATGTTTTGATTTATTTAAAAATAATTACAAAGTCAAAGAGATTTCAACTCACATCTGTTTTACTTTCTTTAAATACAACCTGTATAAAATAATAGTCATTTTCATCATGACAAGCTTGACTATAGAACACAACACAGCCATAAGCTCATCCGATCTAAATGGTGACGGTCTCTTCTCGTTGCTGTGCCTTTGTTGGGTTGGGTTGGGAAAGCGAGTGTGCTTTTGCAAAATAAATTAGGGAAAATTAGTTATTTGTCACTTCAAAATCTTTAAATTTAAAAAATATCATTCTGAAATTTAAAATTATAATAATATCACTCTAAACTTCATTAATTTTTAATTTTGTCACTCCAAATAATTAATAACTAAAATATCCTCGGGTTCTTCCTCTCCATCCGACTCTCTTCCTCTCCTCTTCTTGTCAGATACAATGATGTTCATTTTATAAGCTTTCAATCTGATCGGAGTAGTTGTCGTGTTCCCACTGGAGGCACCAGCACAGAGGTTGCATCTTCGCCTTCGTCTCCCCCGCAGTACGATGCTATGTCAGCAAGAAGCCTGGCTACCGCTCTGTGGAAAATACACCTTGCTTCTGACTTTCACTTCCAGGTAGGTCCCGCTTCTTAATATCTACCCCTGTTATAACTTCATTATCTCTCTTTCTTCTTTGTCGAAGTGTAATCGAGTGGGTAACTTTGCTAATTACTTAGGTCACGAACAATGAGCTGTTCATTATTCCTAAATTTTGATTTGGAAATTGTCACTTGAGAAAATTATAAAGAAAATGTTCTGAACAAAATGTGCATCATCTCTAATGGTCGATATATTTAGAAATTGTGGTAACAGGAGCTTATAAAATGAACAACACTGTATCAAGCGAGGAGAGAAGAGGAAGAGAGTCGGATGGAGAGGAAGAGTCTGAGGATATTTTAGTTGTTAATTATTTGGAGTGACAAAATTAAAAATTAATGAAGTTTAAAGTGATATTATTACAATTTCAAATTTCGGAATGACATTTTTCAAATTTGAAAGTTTTGGAGTGACAAATAACTAATTTTCTCAATAAATAAATACTTACATGTTTGTATTGTTTTTCTTATCCGAGGTGTCTTGACTGTGGAGTTATATTGCATACAAAAATCGCAAAAACAAATTCAGGAAAATGTCCCCCCAAAAAAAAAATTACAATTGAAATGTCAGAATTTTACAGTAAACTGAACTTGGAAGTAATGATGGCATGAAAATTAGAAAGTAACAAATTAGGCAAAATACTTTCACAAAAGATAGTATGGTCACACTAACACATAACACAAGTGATGTATACTACAACCAGAAAAATTTATATTATTATAAAAATAATTAATTGAAAATTTAGACACGATCTTGTAAATTAATATGAACCGCACATCGTTGCCTATTTCTTTTTGAAAGAAGTCTGTGCCGATTTACGTATATGTCAGGATGCTAAGTCATTCTATAATTTCAAAAAAAAAATTTAATTATATATATTAAAATTTAATTAAACTTTTATATAATTTAACCCTTCTCATAAAATAATAAATGTTTGTTAATAATCTTAGAGTGGTTTGAGTTCTTGTTGATATGTGTAAAGTTATGGATTTAATTTTCACTAATCACATTATTTTTGTTTTTTTCACATATTACATTTTATAAATTGGCCCTTATTCAAATTTTTTTAGTTTCGTCACTTTCTTCGTCGAAGGGTCTAGAGAAAGAATGAAAAAGACAATTTTATTATATTTCTAATCAGAAATAGGACCTATAACAAGAATAATTTTTTTTTATTCGAACAATAACTCTGAAAAGACAAATTTTCTATCTTTTCTTTCAAATCAGGAAAAATACTGTCGGTTGAAGCTAAAATCCCTCGGAAGTAACTTGGTAGGAATTTCCATTCGGAATCTGTAAAAGAGCGTGTAATACGCAGAATGTTTATTGATATGTTGGATTCAAATCAAATTAAAATTTAATTCATTAAAGTTTTATTCAGTTTGCATTAATATAAATCAACCTGAGCACATAATTTAAACAACCGAAGTAAAAAAATTGAATCATATAATCGAACTCTAATTTATTTGGTTCGATTAAATCAAATTAATACAAATTTTAAGTTATAACTAATACATGTATTAATTTGATAATTGTATATTAATATATGAGGAGGGATCCATTACAGAGTTTCTGGTGACACCCATTTGCACCTTACATTTTTACAAAATCGTTGTTTTTAGATCATTGAATTTTTGTTTAAAAATGTAAAAAAATAAAAAAAATATATATAAAATTTGATATGCAAACACATTTTAATTTATCTATCATATTGTTTGAATGAATGGTTTGAATTTTAAAAATATAATGTGTAATATGGTGTCACCAAAAAACGATGCAAGTGGATCCCTCGTCATACATATGACATTACAATAGAAACATAATATTGACTAATATTTTTGTTTGTTTAACTTATTTGATATTTATTTAACATATAACTATTGAAATCGAACTATCAGTTTTTTTTTTTAAATTAATTAAATAAATAAAAAAATTTAACATGATGGATATATTAAATGTGCTTGCATATCAAATTTTACATTTTTTTGAACATTTATACTATTTATTAAGATGGATACAAAAATTCAATGGTCTAAAAACAATGATTTTGTAAAATACTGAATAAATAGTTAAAAAATAATAAATATAAAATTTTGATCTGCAATTACATTTTAATATATCATTATATTGAATTGTTGGATCGACTATTTAGACTTTAAAAACTTTAAAAATATAAGGTATAATTTGGTTTCACCAAAAATAATGATTCCTCCTCTTAACATATAACTATTGAAATCGAATTATCGGATTTTTTTTTAAAATTAAATAATTGTATTCAAAATAATTTTAAATTAAACTAAAACCAAACAAATGCAACCGTTTAAACGCCGTTACAAAAGCGTTTCAGTTGTTGGCTGTAGTCAATAGTCAACCGTAGCATTGCAAACAGACCAGCCAAGCGCCACTTTGGAAAATTAACTTTTTCTTTCTGTGTGATATATTCCTTCACTGGAAAAGACTACTTCGTAAAGTACTTCACCATATACAATGCAAAACATGTATGTATGGTAAATTGGTAACAATTGAACATTATTTGCTATATAATTAATTAATTACGAAGCGTGTTTTGTTAGAAAAAGAAAGGAAAATGAGAAGTACAGTGATCATGGAAGCCTGTCGACATACATTATCCTTTTTTTTATTTAAATTTAAAACCCAAAAAAAAAAATAACGATTAGTATCACCAACCAAAAAACTAGAAGAAGAAAATAAAATAATCTCTCTCTCTCTCTCTTCCCCCTTCGTCCCCTTAACCCTAACCCTAACCCGAGGAAACTCCGGATCGAGCGCAAATATCTCTCTTTCTCTTCCTAATACCAATCTGTCCATCTTTACGCGCTTTTCTTTCAATTTCTCGTAAAAGGTTCTAATTTCTTTATTTTTTTTATTTTGCGCTTTATTTTTGAATATTATTAATTCGTCGTTGAACGAGTTGGGTTAATCTGTGATAGCATCTTGCGCGAGTAGGATTCAAGGATTGGAGAGGAGCGGCTCGGGAATTGAGGAAAGGGAGAAGGAAGGGAAAATCGAGGATTAAATGGCAGAGGAGGAATTTATCGAGCTCAAATTTCGGTTGTATGATGGATCCGATATCGGGCCGATTCGCTATGCTGCTTCCTCGACAATCACCATGGTCAAAGAACGGATCTTGTCTGAGTGGCCTAAAGGTGCGATCTCCTTCGCGTTTTACATCTGTAATTTTTAATATTCGCTTTCACATTTGGTGTACATATGACCTCGGTTTGGTAATTTGCTGCTTCCAATTTTTTTTTTTTTTGTTCAATTTATTGGTCTTAATTCGTATACTTAGATGATTTGAGAGTATTGATTTGGGAATTGGAAATTAGGCAACCTTAGCTAGCTTCATGTTGGATTTTGCTTGCTTCAGTGGTATAACGAAAGAAAGAGAATTGGTTGTGTACGAGTTTTACCTGTCAGATTGTTATATCTACGCAATGATCTTTATGTATTTTGCTTATATTTGTTTCAATGAGTATGTTATTAGTCCACACTTCACGGTCTTCATTTATGACCTTAAATTGTTGCTTGGTTTCTGCAAATCCTTAAAAAATATTTACTGCGTTTATGACACATCATTTATGACCTTGAATCGTTGCTTGGCTTCTGTCAGTAACAGTCACAAATTTAGCAGCCATAGGTTTGTGTAATATTATCTTTTTCGACAAATTCAATAAATATATGCCAAGGGTTCATGTATCTACTCAATAGTACCATTGTTAAAGGAAATTTCCTGTAATGCCTGGTTATAAAATGTGCTTTGTGTTGGAGTAAAATGCATTTAATATATGAACTTTTTGCTTTTGTATTGTTTTTCTTTTTTATGATTGATGGTATAAATTAAATGCAATTAAGCTTTTGATACATGTACATGACATCAATTGAACACTCATGAGACAAAAATGAAGGTAATTGTTGACTTCAACCAGCAATACCTGGTATACTGAGTAGTTCTTGATATGGTACAGCTGTGCCAAAATCTATAATGGAAGTTATTGAATTATCCTTACTATTACTTTTGTTACTGTTAATTTAATAGATTCTAGTGAGTTACTGGCATAGGTATTGTTATAAACATTATTGAACCCTTTATGATGAATGTACTGTGATTAATGAAAAGCAGATAAGAAGATAATACCCAGGGTTGCAAATGATGTTAAATTAATAAGTGCGGGGAAGATTTTAGAGAACAACAAGACTGTCGCTCAGTGTAGACCAGCTTTTGGCGGGGACCCACCTGCAGGTGTGCTAACTATGCATGTTGTCGTTCAGCCTTCTCTCACCAAGTCTAAAACTGGTATTCTTTCAATCCTTTTCTTTAATGGTGTGTTAATATGAAAATTGTCAATCTTGAACTTAATTTTATTTTTATTGCTTTTTCAGAGAAGAAGAAAGTGGACGATACACAAAAGACACCAGTCTGTTCTTGTTCAATTTTATGAGCTCTTCTCTCTCTATCTCTCTTTCTCTCTCCCCCTCTCTCTCCCTCTCTCTCCCACAGGACTTGTCTTTTGCGTGGTTTAGAGAAGTAAAGATGAAACAAAAGAAAGAAATGAAATTGGAAGAAAATGAGACTCAGGGGTGGAGGTTTATTCGTGCATCTAAGTAGAATTTATGGTGTGTGTACTTAGTTTTTTTACTTGTTGTTGCAAGCCAGTTCATGGTCAAGGAGATGGCTCCATGCTATACATATATTTCCCTTGGTGTCATGTTTGTCTTTCGACTGGAAATATTTGTGCGAATTTATACCTCATTCTGACTGTTTCATATATATAAATATATTTTTCACTCTGGTCTGGTAGCTGCTGCACCATCTTTCTATGGTGTGCATCTTATTGTTTCTTGTCAACAGTCTTCTTTCAATTTATTTTTAAATGCTGTGTGATGTTGGGTGTACATTCACTTGCTACATTGATACTAAAAGTTGCACCATTAATGTGATGTTTTAATCCTTATTTCTATTTTATGGAGTTTTTATTTGGAATAGTTGATGGAACTATACCAATCTATATATTTTGAATATTAGGTTTTCATCTGATTTACTAATTTGATGCTTGGTGCTTCCATTATGTCATTGCCGGTAACTCTCAACAAACAGTAAATTAATAGCAGGATAAAGTGTGAGTCTATGGTACTATCTACTATGCATATTACGAGTTTGTTCGTAATACAGATCAATACGTTTTCAAAATTCTAATGTCCATCCGAACTATTCAACATGATTCTGAATATGTATTTGCAAATTTAATTTTATATTTTTTAGAATTTTTTTAATATTTTTTAAGATAGAAAATCACTTGATTTGAAAATTCTGCGCCATCTAAAAATAGTGATTTCCTACTTTGTCTTCAAAAATAGTAAAATGAAATTTGGTCTGCAAGTACATATTTATATGAAAAGTATTTTTTAATAGTTCGGATAGAATGTTAGAATTTAAAAAATGAAAATATTGATTCATATAACGGATAAAATTGTGATATGCATATAGTACCAGACTCACTCCAGGATAAACTAAAATACTTAATGGGACCCCCCCCCCCCCCCCCCCCCAACACACACACACACACAACACACAAACCATAGCCTGCATGGGGACCACGATCCTTCCTATATTACTATATATAGTTTGTTTGGAAATGATATGTTAGGTGCACCTATCAACAGTGACAAAAAAACCCATTATTATCAAATGAACGTTTCAACGCTGCCATCAGAAAAAGTCTAAACCAAATGTACGCTTTGTTATTTGGAAAGATGTATCCAGAATTTGCAAAATGAAAAATATAGAGAGAGAGAGAGAGAATATATATATATATATATATATATAGGAATATGCCAGTATACTATGCATAGCATAGAGGGCCTCCATGCAACGGCTCAGTATTCGATTTTTCAAAATCCTAATGGTCGATCCGAACCGTTCATCTTGTTCTCCATATTAATATGTGTTTGGAGACCAAATTTTACATGTTTTAGAATTTTTTTACTATTTTTGTAGATTTATTGAAAATCATTGTTTTCAGCAAATATAGACCATAACAAAAACAACATTTTCAATAAATCTAAAAAAATAGTAAAAAAATTTCAAAATATGTAAAATTTGGTCTCCAAATACATATTAATATGGAAAACAAGATAAATGATTCGGATCGACCATTAGGATTTTGAAAAGTCAAATATTGAGCCGTTGCATGGAGGCCCTCAATGTTATGCATAGCATACTAGCATATTCCTATATATATATATATATATATATATATATATATATATATATATAGATAGATAGATAGATATGTATTATTTTGTTCCCAATGAGCAAAAGACAGTAGGCAGTAGTACTCTTTCTTGGTTCTTCTAAGGTGCAGCTATATGTGCAGATGGAATAAACACTGGAGAAAGCCAAAACCCCGCCAGATAATCATGTTATTTGTTTTTTGTAGTACAAAATTAAATATTGAACCCGATACAGATTGTTATGATAAAGTATGAGTTTTATAAAAATTTAAATTTATACATAGTTTATAATTTTTTGCCCTGTTGTACACCGGAATAACATGTTTTTATTAATTGGTGAGCTGGAGGTGAAAATTTTCCACTAGCAAAATCATTTCTTTTTTTTATATTCATTGATATCTCTTTATATTCCAATGCTGTAGCTGTATTTTAGAGTAAAGATATTTTCTCCTAACTTCTATCCTCTAATAATCCCCCATAACTAACTATTTTTATCCATATTAAAAAAAATAACGTGTCTGTCTCACTCCACCTCACGCTATCCTCTCTAATCTTGTTCCCTCACACATCACCGCTCTTTTGCTCATCCAGTTGTGATCGCTGACCACAAGAGAGCGTAGTGCACCGTCGAGATTCGCAAGGAGATCCAGTGCGATCCAGCACAATCTTACCTCGTCTTTGATGAGATCTGGCGGAGAGAGCATGGTGCATCGTCGAAGGAGGTCCATGCTAGCCCAGCGAAAGTTGTCAGAATGCAACATATGAATACTTCATTAGTTAGATATGCATACTTTATATTTGTATTAATTAGTTATAAATACTTCATTAGTTAGATATAAATACTCTATTAGTTAGATATGAACACAACATATTTACTATAAAAAAAAAGACTTTCAAGTAAAATGAAGAGATGTCTGATTTTGAATTGTATAAATTATCTTATACATGTATGAATACTTCGTAATCTTTAGTATGAATGTTGTTAGTGTTAGATGTGAATATTTGTTAGTGTCAAGTGTAAATACTTCATTAGTTAGATACGAATACTTATATATATGAATACTTTATTAGTTAGATATAAATACTTCATGTTGTCAGCATATTAATATTTTATTTGTTAGATATAAATACTTTATTTGTTAAATATAAATACTTCATTATTTAAATATGAATGCTTAATTAGTTAAATATGAATGCTTAATTAGTGAAATATGAATACTTCATTATATAGGTTCGCTATAGTGGTTCCCAATTTGGCAAATGTCGCTTTCAAACGGTTGCGATCTCCAATACAGACTATTAGACATCGTCAACGGTCCACCTGGTCATTACTTGTCCCCAAGATTAATGGTCCCCTCCAGTTTGTATTTACATATGACGAATATTATAGATAATAAGTATGAATACTATAAATTCGTAAGTATGAATATTATACGTTTTGACGATGAATAAAATTGTATTAACTCTGTTTATTGGCGGTAGTTACCACGTGCGCATCAGTTAGTATGTATTTTATTATACAAATTATTTATCATATGGGGATACAAGAGAAAAATAGGTGAATTGGATGAGTAGAAGTTCCTGCCTCCAGTTCAACTCAATGCAATAAAACTTAAAACTAAGAACATCTACATTCTTTATATTATTAGAGTTTCTAATCTGATTTGGTAGTTTCTAATTCAATTTCAGAGATGTGGTAGAATTTCTTATTTAGAAACTATGCAGTAAAGTTTCTTAGTAAGAAACTAATTATAAGCTTTATGCAGGCCAAATGATTGACTCAAATCAATTCTCATTTTTAATTTGTTACTGATGTGTATTAATAGAAACTCTAAAATTAATTTCAGAGACGTGAGAGTTGGAAACTTTAAAAACCTTAATTTCTAAAACGTGATTAACAGTTATTTAGAAACTCATTTGAGTTGCTCGGATATAGATGCTCTGTTTGATGGTTATAATCGAGAGATTCGACTTGTTCAGACATATATCGAATTTTCAGTGACAGATATTTCTTCAATGCCACATAAAAAATAAGTATTACAATAACTACTCTTCACATGTAGTCACTACAAACTATAAAATTCAAAATTAAACCAAATCTCTTAACACGCGATATTTTTAATTATTTATAAGTTAAGGATTGACATTAAAAACATAAGTAATTGGGATTAGGTCGACATTATCTGTAAACATGTCAACAAGAGAAGCACAACTTGGAGAAATTGGCGAGAACAGACAAACCATTTGCCAACAAGCCTAATCTTATAAAAAAGAGAAAAAAAAGTACAATATGTTATGGGCTTAGAAGAAATGAGAGAATAGTTAACCCGTGAATAGAGTCGAAAATTGTTTGTCAATTATGAAATGCCTCACAAAAGCCCAAAAGTTGCCTCTCACATGCCTTTGTTTCATGTGATGCTATCCCCCTTTCCATAATTCTATCCCTTTCTGGCTTTCCCTGCCCTTAAACGGATTCAATTCATGGTTTCCCCATTCATCCAAACCTGATAACCCGATATAGACATTCTAATTATGGGTCCATGGGGTCCGGTTTAGTCAGTTTTGAACCGAACCGAATCAGTTTGGATCAAACGGTTTGTTTTTTTGGTTTAATGGTTCGGTTCGGTATGTTTTTTTAAAACTCAATTATAGCTTCGGTTCGGTTCGGTTTTGAAATTTTCAAAACAAAATAATCGAACTAACCGAACTTTTATATATTATGAAATTGATCCAGACCGTCCCAGTTTGTTTCTTAATACTCCGGTTTATTTCTTAATATACTTCGGTTTATTATAAAACAATTGCTTTAAATAAAAAAATTAATATATTTTGATTTGAACCGAACATACTGAACAAACTAAAATAATCTTTGGTTCGGTTCGGTTCAGTTCTATTTTTTAAACCGAATTATAACTTTAATTTGCCTAATTCGGTTCGGTTATAAACATCCCTAATTCTAATCCAATATAAATAAATAATAACCTGTTAAGTTCTTCGCTTGTAGAGTAATAATTCTTTGTAGGGAAACTGACCTTTTAAATTTACAGGATGTTAACACGAAAATATAGCTGATTGATTTTAAAAAAATGCTTAACGGGTTTGTGTGATTCGACCCATGAACCCGCTATAATTTGCAAGGCCATAAATTGCCCCACGCTTATAGAATAACTGGTCACACTCACTAGCTTCCATATAGCCTAGAGTGTGAGAGAGGTCTCAAAAAAAGTATAGATTTAAAACACCCAACTGAAAGCCTGAAACCATGAATGGCGCAGTTGTTGTGTTGGTATTGGCGCTTCTATTCGTGCAATGCTGCTCATTGGAGCTTGATCCAAATCCAAATCCAAATGTTAAAGCAATTTCAAATATAACAGTGATAGGCACTGTGTTTTGTGATGCCTGCTGTGACAGTACTTTCTCCAAGCACAGCTACTTCATATCAGGTAATTTTCATTTCTAATGCCCTGAACTTTTTTCTTTTTTTTTTCACATTTTCTAGTTTTTATATAATTTACATTGCTCGCTTGTTTGGTTGCAAACTTGCAATTATCTTATTAGTCTGATATTTTGTTGTTTAGCATATCATTTTTAAATAAAAGTTTGCACTGTTGAAATTTGATTGGAGGATGTAAAAGACAATTTTAACAGATTTATATTAATTGTTTTATCTCATATGATATTTCTTGCTTGCTTTTCGTTTACTTAATTTTGCTAATAAAAGTATGTATAATATATATAAATGATGATAACTCTTAGAAAGGAAAAAGGAAGTAATAGTCAAATTTATTTTGTTCCTGCCTTTATTATGTATTCAAGCCTTAATTTCTTTCACCAATTTACACCATTTCCCAAACAAGTAATTGTATCTTTCTCTTTCATATATAGATCAATTCTCAGTAATTGTATCTTCATCTCAATTCTGGATTCAAATCAGGTGCTCAAGTCCGGATAAACTGCAACTTCAAAGTGAACTCCGCATCACATGCCGAGGTTTCAGTCACAGCAGACAAAACGACCGATCAATACGGTATCTACAGGCTCGACATCCCACCAATCGATGGGCTCGAGTGCAAAGTCGGCAGAGAGATCGATTCATTCTGCAGGGCCAGCTTAATTGGTAGCAGCCCCTCGTCACTATGCAACGTACCAGTCATGACAGCATCAACAGAGCACGTCTCAGTTAGGGAACCGCAGACGGATGCGTGCGTTTACAATCTCAATGCATTGTACTACAGACCTGAGAAAAATGTTACAATTTGTAGTGCCAAAATGGATACAAAACATGATAATTTGAACACTTCTTTGTTCTTTTGGCCACCTTGGTACCATTGGCCTTGGCAACATTCTCCTTCTTTTCCTTTTCCTTTTCCAAGCCCTCCATCTTTTCCAATTCCATTGCCATTTTTCACACCACCCCCTCCATTTTGGAAATTTCCATTGCCACCGATACCGTTCTTCACGCCACCCCCGCCACCGCCTTTCTGGCATTTACCACCTATACCATTTTTAACACCACCGCCATCACCGCCACCCCCCTCATTTCATTTCCCTTTTCCATTTCCACCATGGGGTAAAGCTCCAACTCCGCCACCGTCACCTCCGCCTCCTTCTTTTTCCTTTCCTTTGCCACCCATTTTCACACCACCGTCACCTCCTCCACCATCACCACCTCCTCCTTCCTTTCCATTTCCTATTCCACAATTTCCTCCAATCACATCATGGTTTGCACCGCCACCGCCTCCTCCACCACCACCGCCACCGCCTCCTCCACCTCCTACATTTCATTTCCCATTTCCACCTATCCAATTCCCTCCCTTCCCTCCACTTTCTCCAACCCCTGACACACCGGGCCCTCCTCCAGTGAGTTAGGATAGGCTCTTGGATTATACATGTAAAATAGCTTTTATGCATCAATAAACTTTACAATGTGAGGTATAAAGTAAGAGCTGGTCACTGTAATTTTGCCAAATATTACACTCTTTTATTGTAATTTTGTTATAGTAACAAAAACTATTAGTTTCCTATATATATATCCAAGATTCCACTGACCTCATAGTCTAATTATTTTGTTTGTTTGTTTGCTTATTGGAAACCTCATGTTAAATTTATTCCAGCTACATGTTATAAATAAATTTAAAAATACCAAGTGTAATGTAAGCTTCAAGTAAAACGGATTAAAATATTTTAATTTCATTTTCCTCTCTTTTTGTTTAAAAATTATCTAATTTTAAAGCGTTTGTTTATATGGAAATCATATTAAAAATAAATTCCAAAGAGATATAAAAGTTGGTCTCCTACCTTATTTTAATATAGAGATCGAGATCATATTAAGCGGTTCTAATAATCAACTGTTTAAATTTTAAAAATAAAAATAAAAATGTAAGACATAGTTAGAGGCTTAGAGCACATTGTTTGAGCACCAAAACAATGAAACATTTTAACCCTATTTTATTTGAATTTCGAAGTCCAGCTTCTCAATAATCATCATCAAAGACTCAACGGGGCTTCCCAATTCAGTTTATGGATATGTTTGAAGGACTCAAATGTGATCCGAATTGGGCTATTTGTTTATTGGGCCGGACACAAATGAGATGGGCTTCTTTCTACGAGATTTTTACTCAAATACAACAAGAGAAAAAAAAAATACAATCCAATTAATGAAAATAATAAAGTTTAATTAATTATTGCCAGAATTGATTTTAAGTGTAGAAATCTTGAGACGACAATACGAACATGATTTCAGCTTGAGTTCGATGGCCATTATTAGTTCCAATGAGCTCACTCACCGTTAGATTTGTTTTAGGATTCGTGCGCACAAATTTTAAAGCATACACAAAAGTGCGGGCGCGCATCCTAAAGCAGATCCGATAGTGAGCGAACCCATTGAAACCAATTTGGGTCCAATAGCTATTGAACCCAAGCTCTTCTCACAAGAGATCCAAGGTTGATAGGATCAACATAATTGTAAAAATGAATTTAATAAAGAACTTATTAAGTAATTTTTATAGCAACAAAATTTTTGTTTATGGAAGTAAAAACTGTATTAAATATTTATGGAAGTAAAAACTGCTATAGTTTTAAATGCTGCAGTCTGCACCATTTAATGAATTTCTTTTTTAATAACCAATCCCTGAATTCGAATCCTCTGCATTAACTCACACTTTTAGTTAAGATCTAGACCATTTGATTTAAATCTGCACTAATATTGAAGAGTCCCGTGTGTTATTTGATGTAGACCTGATTAGTAAAATTTTGATTGTGCGGTCTATAAATTAACTCAAACGGTACGTAAAAAATGGATCTCGGATCTCAAATTGTCAAATTATGTTCAAAAAAACTGTTTTTTTTTTTTCAAAAAAATAATTCCTTGATTATTCAGATAAATAATTATTTAGATTAATCGTCAGACAATTACTCAATGACTACTACGTACATATGTATCAGATATCGATACATCATCCAGAAACAAAGTCAGGCTTTTAGAATATAAGAGTCAATCAAACAACAAAATCAATTATATATAATTTTCATACTGAAAATGAAAATGAGATCTATTGTACCGTACTCGTGATAATTTTCTTAAAATTACATAGAAAATTATACAAAAAATTAAAAAAAAAAAAATCAATTGATCCCACTTATTACACGTGTCAATATAATAAATTACTTAATAACAAATACATGTGTGAACATCAATATAACTCTGTTTAACTTTAAACCCTAATTGTCTCGAGAACAGCTTGGGTCCGATGGGTCATGGGATCCAAATTGGTTTCAATAGATTCGCTCACTATCAGATTTGCTTTAGGATTAGCGCTCGCACTTTTGCATATACTTTAAATTTCGTACACACGAATCCTAAAACAAATCCGATGGTGAGCGAATTCATTAGAACCACTTTGGATTCAATAACCATCGGACCCAAGCTAAATTAAGTTGTATATTAATATTACGTGACAATCCAAGTATATATTAGAACTAAAATGGAGCAGTTAGAAAGGCAAATGAAATGAAGCCTCAAATTTAGTGGAAATTCGCGTCCTTAGAGATGCTTTCCAAATGAAAAGAAGAGAGAGTTGAGTCATGGTGTGCGGTGGGGTCAAAATGTATCTCAAATTGAAGACTAATTGGACCAATAATTAGTTTTGTTTGGGACTTTAACTAACCTATTATGGTTTTTTGTCAAACTTGTAAGCAACTTTGTCTGTTCATTCTTTTTTTTTATTCATTTATTCAAACCTTTTGTCTCCTTATTTGTGTGCGGTGATTCGTAATTGCATGATATTTCAGTGGTGTACATGATGCATTCTAAATTTATAATTTAATTTCATAATGACATGCCCATGCAAGAAGCCAAGAATAGCACCATTTTTGAACAATTGAACTTTAAAAAATAATTTAATGACTTATATTAAAATTGAGTTCATTCATTTTTGAAAGAATTAGATTTATTCCTTTGAAAATAAGAAATAGCAGGTTCATCCCCGTAACTCAACTACCAGACCATTCTTTCTCCCTCACTTTTATTATAGAGTATGATTAATATAACATCAGTGTCATTTCAGTCTATATAACACAAACTCCAAAACCTATCAAATCGAGTTTAAATGGTGAATCCAAACCGTTCAAACCGATATACTTCATTAGTTGTGCGTTTACATGTAAAATTTGTAAGTTTTTGAGTTTATTTGATATCAAGTCAAGCGGTCAAATGTGTGAGTTTTTAAGTTAATTTAATACATTCATTTTTCAATTTTTTTGCCGCTTGATTTGATACTAAAATAACTTGAAAATATAAAAAGTTTGCATATAAACGCATCACTCATAAAGTAAATTGGTTTGAACGGTTTGGATTTGCCATTTAAACTGGATTTAATAGGTTTTAAAATTGGTATTATATAGACTTAAATGACACTGATATTATATTAGCGATACTCATCATTATATTATCGAAAATAAAATACTCGGCCAAATTTAATTACAAAGACTTAGCAGATTTACCAAGGATTATGACTCAGTCAAAAAATAGACAAAACCCTTATATATATGGATAGGTAAAACTCAGATCCAAATCTACTATATATGAGTCTTGATAAATCTAGAAGTTGATAACTAATTACTCCTGATTTTACTCTTCAATTCTCGTTTTGTTTCTTGGTTGTGCGTGCATTATTTTCGTATTTCCTATTAGCTTATTTTAATTAAAAGCGCAGAGAATAATAAGAAAAATAAATCTTTTATGAAATACAAGTACCAATTTTTTTATTCTTAATAATTGATAAATTGATTTGTCAAGAAAATAGATTGAAACTTTTCTTCTTTTTTCAAAAAAAGATTGAATTATTGACTCGATCAAGAACTGAGCCAATAATTCGATGCAGATAAGAGGTAATCAAATCAATAATTCGATTGTCTGGATCAAATATTAGGTACTTCCAGTGACAAAACACTACAGAGAGCAAAGGGAGCTAAACACTCCTTATAAATTAATATTTTATAATTTAGTCCATTAAATTTTGTAATTCTCATATGTATTAATACTTTTTAGTTCTCTTATAAAATAAAATTATACTGTACTTAATTTTTAGCCCTCCAATCTCTATTTTCTACTTCCGCCTCTGGATACTCCAATACTAAATTTTAGTTACTGGTTCTATTTTATTATTTTTGAAAAAAAATTACTATCAATCTTTTGCTGAAAATTTGTTTTTTTTTTTTTTAATTCTAAAAGAAATTGTACAGTACTATGGTTGGTCATCAGGAGTCCATATCGTCTAAGATATCTCATATTTTGCATGACCGACGTGTCCGGTTCCTATTCAAGGGTGACATAGGGGCCATTATTATTTGAGCTTTGAGATTCGTGCAGAACGTGTTGCATTTGAGATTTTCCAAAAACTCACGCAAAATATGCCGAAATTTTTAAAAATGCCATGGCCGTAACCCCTAGAAGCGGCCACCTAACTTCTAGGCAAAGCAGGCATACATTGTGGGCCGCTTCTACAGGATGCAGCCATGGTCGCGTTTAGAGAATGCGGCCAAGCAAATTTTTTTTTCAGAATGTATTGTTTTGTTATTTTGTTTTTTGTTTTGATTTATTTGTTGTTTTAAAAATAGTTGTAATTGTTCTATTTGTTTGTTCTATATGTCGTTATGGAATAAAAACAACAAATAAGAAATCGAAATAGTACGATAAATAAATTGTATCTGATAAAATAAGCATCCTGATATAATAAATCATAGTAGTAGAAAATAAACTACAATCTAATAGTACAAATTTATCATAGATTTTAACACGTACATCAATCCAAGTGCCAAGACGTACAAATTTATTTAGATCAAATTTACAATAAAATAAGAACTTACATATTCTTTGTAGGGCTCCCAGGTCACATACTCTGGATCAACCCTGAGATGCTCAATCCCCTATCTCCAGTGATTGATGCCGAGTGTCACGCCATGACCTGCCCCGACATAGGTCTTTCAATAATCATACCTATGCTCGTATGCAACCCATGTGTCTGGCTCGGGCTTGCCCCAATCTGGCGCATCTGTCTTACAAGTGATTGTCGGACAACCAACAATCAAATGCGCCCAGGACCAATGCCGCAACAACATGCATGGTCCAATAAAGGTCTTGTTCTTCTTCAGGCATGCTTGATTAAGACCCTTGTACAATGTTAGTGTTAACAACAGGTCTAGTGATGGTATTTTCCATATTAAAAGTTACGTACCTATACAAGCACGCCAGAGTAGTTGCCCCCCAATTGTACTTGCCCGCATTAGACAAATCAACCAGCAACGGGAGATAGCACAGCACAGCCGCACCTGACCTCCATGTGAATCAGGGAACATCTTGCAAGTGATCATCTCCAGAATGTATGCACACAAGTGCTGATCAATGGTGGCTTGTTATTTATTTTAATTAGAACATTTTTTAGAAGAAAGATAAAATAAGTGCCTCAAAGGGATGACTACTAGCAGCTGGAAACTCCTTGAAGGCGGCTTTCAGCTTAGCTAAGCTGATGATACTAGGGAAGATCTGGGTCTTTACACCTCTCTTCGTCTCTTTCTGTAGCTGAGAGTGCGGTATCCCCAACAAATCCTCGCACAAGGACCTGAAATCTCCGTACTCAACGCCCGTCACAGGCTCCTCGACAATAGTCATGCCCCACAGACAGCTGACATCCTGTAGGGTGACTGTCATTTCAGCATGGGGGAGATGGAATGAGTGGGCCTCGGGACGCCATTGCTCAATGAGCCCAAAGCACAATCCCTCGTCGGCATTCTCCTCGGCCATCTAAGATAGCTAATACAATCTCATGGCACTTAATGTCCCAGCATAGGCCGTTCGGTACTTAAGCCACACCTTGTTGTGGCATACCATAACTGCATCTAGTCCCTAAATTGAAAAAAAAAAAGTCAGATCATTCAAATATCCATACAAATAAAATTATAATTTTATTAATAATATAAAACTTACCCCAGTGGCAGCCTCTAATATATACGGTGCTCTGGATTCGGGTACCAAAGAAAGTCTGATACCCGATCAGTGCGATGCCGGATACTGAGGACCACAGATGTCAACGCCTCCTGGACATATTGTGACATCTCAAACGGAGTGGGTATAGGAGCTGCACCTTGACTGGAAGAAGGTATGTCTCTCATTGATGCCATGTTGTATTTTATATTATGGTCTTATTAAGATTTGCAATTATATTTTGGTTTTAATTTTGACAACTACTTCAAATTTGGACCTAATTTACTTGGTCTGGTAAAAATAATCACTTTTGGTAAAATAAACTAATTATTTTGGTCAATAACTAAGTTTGGTTCAATTCGATATTTATTTTGATTGATAACTAATTTTGGTACAGTTTGATATTTATTTTGGTCAATAACTAATAACTAAGTTTGGTTCAATTCAATATTTATTTTGGTCGATATCTAAATTATAAATTCTAAACCCTATACCCTAAATCCTAAATACTAAACTCTAATCCTACTCCTAACGGTACTCCTAAACTAAAAACTGAAATTAGAAAGAGGAAGAAACTTACCTGATTTGGATGGATTGAAAAATTTCTGAAATTGTGAGGAAATTCGACACCAACGGCCACTATTTTTAGAATCTGGGTAGCCGTATCTGGAAGAAGCAACCCAGAATAGGTGCCCACTTTGTCTAGATGCGGCCATGACATTTTTAAAATTTTCAAAAAAAAAAAAAGATGGTATTTTGATTCATTATTTTTGAGAAAAATTGTATATTTAAAAATTTCGGCAAAATATGAGATATCTCAGAGGATGCGAATTCGGTCATCAGTGATGCAATGCTAAGTTGTTTCAAGTCCCATACAACACAAGTGTATTGTCTACCACATAATTCCAAACAAAATGCTCTTATTAGACTGACCCACTTTTGTCGCTTTCCTTTCAAACATACAATGAACGAACCATCGTTATCGTGCAAAGCATGCTTAATTTGTTGCAATCAACAGAAGGTCTAATTAAAAGGAATATAAAATTTATTAATCCAATTGGTCGGAAGATTGTAGTACACTAAGATATGACTAAATTATGTTTTTGTTTGCGTGTCTTTAAGAGAGATCAACACGTAATTAAAATCCCAAAAGAGAGATATATATATGGAGCAAGTGGAGTAGGTCCGAAGCCATTTCAACCATCTTCGTTCAAAAGTCTCTCTGAATTCAAAATATAATATTTTAATATTTATTTAAACAAAATTTTATGATTCTAAATAGATACATTATACAATTTGTAATTTGAAATCATAGTGACAGTATACACAAATAATTAGTATTTTTTTTATATTTTTGAACCGAATTCTGAATAAAATGCTTAAAAAACATATAATACATTTTATTTGCGAATAAAACGCGAAAAAACACCAATTTTTATTTTTTGCTTCTTTATTGTACATATCATTTTCAAATTATATCTGAATCACGAACTTTTTGATTCGGCCAAATCGAACCCGAACTATTCATTTATCACTATGGTTGAACCAACAGATGCATTAATTGTATAATTGAGTAAACTTGTAGTAGTAACAAAGAATCGTGTTTCCATATCTTCTAATATCTGCAAAATATTCTTAACTTCAATAATTCCATATTTTTTAGATTGCTTTTTAACTTCACTCGTATTCTTACATGTGATTGATTGATTTTAATTTTGAAGTTTTAACAGGTTGCATTTGAAAATTTCCAAAACACAGAGAGTGAACAAGACTCAAGACTACATGAGCGAATGGAAAGTAGGGTGGAAAATTTTGGGTCCCTCCCGCTCACTGTCACCGAATTTGGAAATTTCCATATTTCTTCTTTAATATCCTCTCCAATTTAGGCGAAATAAAACATGAGATAATGAGCCCTCTTTCGGAATGCAAAATTATAAGGGCTGTTCAGTAGCATGAAAATTTTGTGAAAATGAGAATTTTAATTTGTCAAAATCAAAGTTATTTAACTCACGGAAAATAATTTAAAAATATAATTGTTCAGCAAATTTATAGAAAATTTGTTAGGATGTTGATTTGTTTTTCTTTTATAGAAGATGTAATACTACAATTAAACTATATTAGATGTATTAATACTAATCACTGATTATGATCAATATAATTGTATATATCAGATTTTAAAAAAAGAGATGAAATTGCTAAGCGTATGTGGGATTATTATGTTAGACGTCAGAATATAAACTTAAAATTAGCTTAATCTATTAAAATTAAGTGTTGTAAGTTAATTATGCTTGTTTAATAATTTATTGTATTATTAATTGTGATTGTTTAGGATATTATTTTTTTTTATAAAAGATGTAATACTAAAATGTAATTTGAATTATTGTTAGTCTTGTATTTCAACTTTTGTATCTATATATTTTAAACTATTTTAGCTTAATCACAATTTAAATACTTATTATTTTCTTCTTTTCATTAGTGTTTTTTTTTTATCGTTCAAATTAAATATAAAAAAAGGAACACTGGACCACACTATTCTTTTTTTTTTTTTTTTTTTCCTTTTTATAGATTACACGTGATAAAATAGAGGGCTAGTAGTATATGTCAAAAATATATGAGAAATCATTGAAGCCTCTGCCAAAATATTATTTTGGAGCGATATGTCAAAATTATTGAAGCATCTCTCTAACCAAGATAGAGCTCCGCCAAATGGGAAAAAAACAGAGCTTTGATCAAAGTTTTTTTTCCATGCATACACACAGTCAAAACAGTAAAGGATAGCAATTTGAGAATTTAATTGAACAGAATATCCTTATACCGAACGCTTCCAAGGTAAAAATACTAATAGATTACTTTTACCTTAAAATATTGATAAGAAATGTTCTACTGAATAAGCCCTAAGACAAAATTTGTAATTTGATAAGAGAGTAATGGAAACACGAATTCATATCCTCTCCGACCCCGTACCGCAATAGAGAATCTTTTTATAATTAATGGATATCGACCTTTATTTTTAACTTGGCACGAATTTCAAAGCTCAAATAATATTGTTCCAATACTAGTCTGAATCACAAATGTAATTCTCAAGAGAATCTTTTACAGTATTTTGGAAGATAATTTTCCATAGAAGCACACTGTAGACTCTCTCTCTCTCTCTTAACGGAATTATTTTTTTAATACAAGCCTCAAGCCGAAGAGTAGTGCGAGAAAAATGGCACGGCCGAGCCGGCTTCGTTACAGAATGACACAGTTATGGCACAGCACGTATTATTGTTTTGTGTCGTGACTTGTGTGTAGCATATCGTGATCATTCATTAACATTTTGGTCATGCACGGCACGCAAAAGATATAATCACGGTACAGCACGACACGTAATCACGCAAATCACATATAATTAGAACTATCAAATGGTGAATCATGAATAAACTAACTTAAATTATGTAAAATAGTTAAACGTAAGAAACATAATCGGTCACGTTTGGACACAGTACGTGAATAGTCAAGGCACGCGAGTCACGGCATGACTCGCGTGCCGTGACCACCCCTTGACATTTTAATCACAGCACGAATCACTGTTCAGTTGATCGTGATATCGTACAACACAAGATCAAAGTTACGACATATTAATTACAGCATGGCATGGCACGTTTTTTCACCGAAGAATGCGTATTTTATAAGAAATCTCGTATTTTGTGTGACGGATGTGTCCGGTGCTTATTCAGGGATAGCCCAGCGGCAGTATTATTTGAGCTTTAAGATTCGTGTACAATGTACTTGAACTGTTGAGATTTTCCAAAAGGTCACGCAAAATATGGGACATCTCAAGAGGATGCGAATTCGAAGCGGAAGGCATGGCAATTTATTAATGAAGCGTTCCGCGCACAGTCGCACGTGCCAGGTCCGACCGCATCATTCACACACACAGCAACCGCACGACTCCCACACGTCACTCGTGTGCTTTTCTCATTAACGGCACGCTTGTTAATTCTTCTCATTACCTAGAATTTTCATTCAATGCTATCTCAAATACTAGCCTATAATTACATGCAGATAAAATTACTTGTTTAGGTTCTATTTGATAGTGTTACTGTTTCTGTGAGAAAAAAAAAAATCAGTTCAACTGAATTTTCTTTTTTCTGAAAATAATATTTTTCAGTTCAATTTCTGTACTCATACTCATTCTCAATTGGAGGCTGAACAGGACATTAACCTCTTTAGTTCTGGATAATTTGTAAATGGTCCGTCCAGGAACTGGGAAATTGTGAAATCTTAATTCTTTTGTCATATTTTATATATTAATTAACATGTTGTCAACAATTTTTTCTAGCTCGGGATGATATAATGATTGATTAATTAGCTTTTTATCCGCTACATGATGCTACGCATGGCATCATATATTATCTAAATATAATCAATTATGTCATGCATTATAATATTTTAATGACGATATATTGCATAATTTGAATTTAATTAGCATATCTAAAAGGCCATACTTGTAAATTTATAGTGAAGGAATGAATTTTTTTATGGAATATAAATTGTAGTTTACAATATTTTGCAAACACAATAAATCATTATTTTTTAGAAGATGAGAGTTCAAATGCACCATGATTTAGTGTTCCAATATATTTCACATTTTTTATTTTCATTTTCAAAGTCTGAACTATTAATTCGAACTGCTCAACATGATATTCATAATAAAATATTATTGGAGATCAAATTATATATATTTTTTAAAATTATTTACTATTTTTTTACATAAGTATAATATCACTTTATTGGATGGTTTAGAATTTCTTCAAAATTGTGATTTTGTACCTATCCAAAAACATAGTAAAAAGTTTCTAAAAAATATAAAATTTGGTTTCCAAAAATAACTTATTATGAAGATTACATTGAGCGATTCGGATCAACTGTTTAAACTTTGAAAACAAAGATAAAGAATATAAAGCATATTAAAGTACAAAATTATGATGTATTTAAACCCTCCTTTTAGAAATCAATTTTTATTGATACATTATTAGAACCTGTAAAATCAATCTAAAATATGTCTTTCGAAATTTGTCACGTATTGATCATTAGTACTTAGATATTGATGACAATTAGCATGTTTTCTAGATTTTTTTTTTAATGATAGCTAACAATAGTTAAGTTCAAACTGAAAAATGTAACTGTGAGAAGTAAAACAATGACGACAAATAATATTTACTATAATTTACAAATTACCATCAGTCCTGGGCTGTGGCCTGTGGCGTTATGTTAAACATTAAAAAATACTAAAGTAAAGTAACTTGGTTTGTAATTTCCAAAGCAAAAAGGGTTTCTGCGCAGAGAAAAAGGAGCAAATCACACCTGTAACACGGTCTAGCTTAAACTGGAATTCTATAAATACCTCCCCTGCTATCTTCGTCTTCCCTCTCTCTCTCCACCCAATTACAAAAACCCTAACCCCACATTGTTCTACACTTTCTATACTCTTACTCAATTCTTACTACAATTGATCAAGGTTCGATTCTCTCTCTCTCTCCTTCATTACATCCTTTCTTTTTATTTTCTTTTCACCTCCATTTTTGCTATCCTGAGCTCAGACTCGAGCTCGTGAGGCCATAGCAACTAGTTTGAGCAGTCAACTTGTCATTTGTCTATTATCTCTCTTTGTTACCCCTTTTGGCCATGGGAATTCTAGTTTCCTTAGAAAAGTCGACTTTAGATCTGCATATCTTTGTATTGTATTGTATCGAGGTTGTTGTGGGTCAAGCGACAAGAGCTCGGCGCGGGATTGTACTAGTGACGAGACATCATTCAATCCCGATTCTCTTCGTTTCCCTATGTTTAGCTTCCCTTTTTGTTGATTTGGCTCTTTTAACGAGGATCCGATCTCCTAGTCAAATCCCCTCTATTGTTTCTCTTTTATTGCACCTTGCCTCGATTCCAATGCCACTGGATCTAACCTGTGGTCTCCGTTTCTCTTTTTTTTCTTATTTGCTTTCTCTTCTCTCTCTACCATTGCTGTAACAGAGACGAGAGCTTAGGGGACTTCAAAAGTTCTGTTAGCACTACTCGAACTGTCGACTGTGGTTTCAAGGATGAAACTGGGATTTCGTAGTGATGGTACTCTCCAGTGCAGGATCGATGGAAGGCGTTTCTTAGTAATTGCAACGACGACTGCACTGGCTGTCGTCTTCCTCATCAGCTTCTACTCGGTCGCCATTGCACCAGGTGTGTGTGTGTGTCTCTCTCTCTCATCTTTATTTTTCTGTATTTTGACTGAATCTTTTCTTGTTATCTACTATCTGGGTTTCCGAATTTGTTTTATTTGTTTTTAGAAGGCATTTTAAAGACAAGCAATCCCGTCTTAAATTATTTGTAATTATCAGATGCTTGAATTTGAATGATTGTTATATCATTGTAATATTTATATAACTCATGCTCTTTTTTGGAAATTGGTTTCTCAAAATTTCTGTTCGTATGTAGCACTAGCACCTATTCTAATCAATAATTTCTGTTTATCTTTTGTTTGTTCCTCTTATCATGTTATTTTGGATTTCTCCTATTTGTTATTTATATCATTCTGTTCTCTTTTGTTTTTTTTTTTTTCTTAAACACCACAAAACCATTATAATACCTTTCACTAAAAATATTTTTAATATAATATCTCACATCTTTATTATTTGTTTAATCATTTATTTTTTACCATCAGGGATTTATTGGCCACCCCAGCAAGAAATGACGGAGAATACCGTACAGCAAGAATCACAGCGCAGCGCCGTTTCCTCGCAGCGGAAGCTTCTTAGTCAAGGTACAGTTTCGCCTCATTCTTTTCTCACTTTATGACCTACTTGAAAATCAAATCAACGGTTAGTATTAAATAATCTACTCATCCAATGGCTGTATTTAATTGGGGAAGAATATTCGTGTCTATTTTGTACAAATGCCAAACGAACATTTATCCAAGGGGGCCCCAAAAATTCAGCAGGGAGAATTGTTGTCGTGTAGTTAGTTTTTGCACGGGAAAGGTGAGCGTGGGTTGGCATGGGTTGGTCCCCGCCGGTAGATACTTCCAAAACCAGCTGGTGCTGGCGTTTAGAACACTTGTTCTTCTGTTTCTTTTTCTATGTTGTGTTCCGTGTAATCAAGACTCTGCACCCAATGCTATTATTACATATTCACATGCTTGCTGATGCAGTGTCTGGTTGCACAATTGGTTACAATTGTTTTCAAAAGTTTGTGTGGGGTCCAGTAGATTTCTGGTGAGTCGTTGTGAATACAGAGATAGTGAAAGAGGATATCAATCTGCTGTTTTTCTATAAGAAAAATATAGAAAAACAGTTTGCTGTTTTTCTGAATCTAACTGTTCAAAATTTTATATTCACATATCTTTATAAAAAAACTCTTTTATGCACAAATCTCAATAAATTTAAACGATTAGATTCGAAAAAACAGCCTGCTGCTTTTCTTATAGAAAAGCAGCAGATTTGATTCCAGAGAAAGAGGGCGGTTGTTGGTGGGGTTCAGAAACGGTTTCCCACGGCCCACAGAGCCAGTGTTGTACTTTTACTAAAAATTTCACTTTTGAATTTATCATGAAAATAAATTACTGTTTTTAACAGTTCTAAATATTTTTCATTTTGATTTGAAAGTTATGTGCTATTTTTTCAAGTAATAGTTTTCTCAAGTTAACTAACTACAGTATTAAAAAAAAAATTTGAATAGTTTTTTGTAAATCTGTTGTATATTCCAAACTATCAACTATGCCATTGGGAAACAGGTTATGTCGCCTCCGCACATCAAATCCGTCAAATTCTAATTCTTATTCCAATGGAACAGTGCATAGAATAATGGAATGTCTTTTCTCTTTCTCATTATTCGAATTGTCATTTCCTTTATTATTTTTAAAAATTCCTGCAGGCATGACGCCAGCAAACCGTTCAACATCATCACTGGACACGTCCAGTGTAACCACACAAAGGGTTGGAGACGGTTGCACCAAGGATGACATCGTCATTCACCAAGGCGCCACTGCTCCATTGCCAAATGGGATACCAACCTACACGGTGCAGGTATTAAATGTGTGCGCTGAGAGGACTGATGCGGGTTGTGAACTCGGGCAGATCCATTTGAGTTGTGGTTGGTTCAGCTCCGCCCGACTTGTCAATCCGCGTGTCTTTCGCCGGCTTCGCTATGATGACTGCTTGGTAAATGATGGCCGGCCTTTCCCATCAGGCTCATCTCTATCGTTCCAATATGCCAACTCATTCCCGTACCAGCTAACCGTCTCGTCGGCATCTTGCGTGTAGAGAGATATATATGGTTTGGTATTAAGTATTCCTTTCATTACCAATCTTTGGTATGTTTTGTGTGTGTATAAGGGTGATATATACCTACTAACCTAGCATAGAAAGGCAAAGTGATGGATATGAGTAGTTCATTATTCCACCATCGTTGAACAGTATGCTTCACTGACTGTTCAAATATGGTGGCCTTATTACCTGCTCATCTTTTGGGTTTCTTTTTTCTGATTTTGGTCTAAGAGAAAAATTACCACAAAAAGAACAAAAAAAATAGAAGAAAAGAAAGAGACTTGGTTTATGTGTAATGTGGAGTTAATGAAGGAGGGGCGAGTGATGGGACATGGGATGGACGGACGACCGAGATAGTGACAGCATCACGTGTGTATGAGATAGCTACTTTCTTTCTCTCTATCTTTTCTCTTTTGGGCTGAGTCTAGTAGACTAGGCATGGGCCGGACACTGCTTTTATATGTTTGTCAGCTAATATCTCTCCTTTATTGTCCTTCTTTGGATATGTTGCAGTAAGAGAATTATATATATAGCTTTGCTAGTTTTTGAAGTTTTAATTTGCTCTCTTGCTTAATACGAATTTAAATTTTGGAATCTGAATCACTGTTTGCCATTTAAACAATTACTGTACTATTTCTGAAATTCAAGTTCCCATTACATATGCTTGTGGGAGACGAACTCACGGTCCACAATAATCTTACATTCATACACAACCAGACATGCACGCTTACCTTTGTAAGCGCTTTAATTTATTGAAAAGTAAAGGATGCTGGGAGAGAATTCAAATTTGTTTTTTATAAGAGCGTTATTTCTCTGAACGATGAACAAGTGTCACAAAGAAAATTAATAGAACTGATGGCGCATAATTTGGCGCATACATTTGCCCGACCACGGTCAGTCGGTCACACACCTTTCGGATGCAGCTGTAACTCTGAACTGGCAATCTGGTGCATGTAAGCGTACTATCTGCATTAATACCAGCACGTACATTTTTTCTGCTTTTTACCAATTAATAGACTCGTTGACACGTGTGGGATGATTAAACAGTATTATAGATAATTGACGAGCATTTAATGTTTTCTTATCAGAATTTGTATACGAGCCTATATAGCCTAGAAGCAGGTGCTTACAGCTCTGTTTTAAGCTTTTACTGGGACCATGCTCTATTCTGCAGTTAGTATTTGCCCCCATGGCCCCATCTTTTCTTATTTATTAAGAGACAAGTAGTCATTAATTCATACGACTGGAATTGCGGTCCAACGGTACTTGCTAGGAATTCCTTTCGCCATTAGGTAACAGCCCTAGCTTGGATCATCTACAATCAGTGGTTTATATATCATTTGTTATTATCTGATAGTAGGCTGCATGTCAGGGGCAGTGGTCTGCCCTGAATTGAACTAACACTGTAGATAATCCGGATATGATGTTTGACAATTTGACTTTGAGAAATTCCTAGCATGTGCAGTTTGCTCTGTTATACTATTCAACTATTTATGATATGATACCTCATGCATTAATGCACAGCATATTTGCCAGTGGTCGGGGCACACCTCTGTAATTATGTTTTGTTTTTTCAATGATAAAAAAAAAAAAAAAAAACTTTTCTGAAATCTCATCCGGAATAGGGATAGCTTCTCTGGAAATGTTTGGTTTGGAATTAGCAAATGAAGAGGTTACAAATTCTATGATAAGTTGTATACATTTAATTTGTTGTGTTTGATTGCAATAGGAAAGAAAATTAATTACGGTCAATGCAAAACAGAGGCGGAAATAATTACTAGGTCATTTTTATCTTCAAGTTACAATTTTGAACTCTCGTCGGATTAAAGTAACACCATAACTTTATGCGGCCCAAAGTAAGCCCATCTTACAAATGGGGCTCAGGCTACCTTAATACATGGATTCTCTTTGGATCTCTTTTGCCATATATTAGACATAAATTTTAGAGTGAGGCTATGATGTTAGTTTATAATAATATATAACTTAATAATATGATAAATTATCATAAAATTTTATTTATGAATTGAATATTTAATTATATATTATTTTGTTGCCTTGAATATTATTGCATTTATAAATCATTCTGAGTTTATGACTGGAATTGTGAAACTTCATAAAACATATGATATATACTTTTAAAAGTCTCTGACCGAGGTAATTAGTAGGAACACTAATTACCGCTACAAGGTTAGTGTGTGGATTAAAAGATGGTCAAGTTTTACATACCACTAGCAAGAGATGTCATTTTAATCACACAGATATATATTATAGGAACATGATATTAGACAGATCCCGAATGAAACATTACATAAAATTGTGTTCGTGTCATTATTGTTTTCATTCAGTGTCAAGTTCTACAGTATGAGGTGTTCATCGTTCCTACTAAATAATGTGTATGTGTGATTGTTACATAACACTATCGGTAAAACGCAGTTATAACGGTGGCTCTTCGGTATACATAGCTTAGCTGAGGTAGTGATGGTTTACCAAAAGTACTATTGTCCCTCGTATCTCTATACGAGTTATAGCATCACTAGGCCCCTTGGTAGAGTAACATTATCTGCTAGCTGTATAATTACAAGAATAATTATATTTGATAATCTGCTCAAGATCAAGAAAAAATTAAATTTGCAAGGATGACACACACCTACCTTGAAACTGATCTGATAGCTATGTGACAAAAGAATTGACAGTAGTAAAATAGTTCACTGGATCATGATACTGTATAGTACATCATCATCTGTGTAATTGGATGGTCATAGTGCATATATCAGTTGCCTCCTATGATTATAGAAGTTAAAAACATTTTTAATTTTATTTACTAACATAACACAGATCCTATTGAGTCACACCGTATAGGAGCTAATCGGAGAATCTTATTAATTAATTATAAATTAATTATGATTAATAATAAGATATTATAATTAATTATAAATTAATTATGATTAATAATAAGATATTATAATTAATTATACGTGATATAATTAAATTATAAATGCCATATGAGATAACAAGTAAAAACAAAAGTTAATTTATAACCGTGTTCGACACATTGTATAAAACCGTACCGAAACCAAACCGTGAGAAATATAATTATTTAGAACAATTATATATATTTGATTTAAATTTTAAATATTAATTATGGTTTTGAATTTGAAGCTAACAAGCATTAGCAAATTAAAACCTTAATTAAAAATTAAAATCCAAAATAAATAAATATAGTCAAATACATGTCGGCCATGAGTTGGGAAAATCAATTTGATTTTCTCAAATTCCAAAACCGCCAAACTTTGGGGGCATTTCGGTAATCAGGCGAACTTCCTCATTTTTCTATAAATAGAGGGGTGAAGTGAAAGAGAAAAATACTAATTCACATCGTATTGGATTGTCAAATCATTTCGTGTTTCTATTTTTCTCTCTTTCTCGGTTACGATTTTTATGGGATCGGTGAATAATATTTTCCCAAATTTCGTGGTATTTTAGTTTTTCTTATTAGTGAATCTGATTAACCGAAAGTTCGTGAATAGTGTTATTACGCCTTTTTTGGTTAGTGTTTTTGCAGAATTTGTAGTTTACAGTATTTCTAGCAAAAGAAATAAACCGTTCTCTGGTTAGTCCTCATGAATAACCGATAGAGGTATTATACGTTTGATACTTCGAGGCAACCATTCTGATCGTTGTTCTCGCTCGGTCTGCATTCCAATTGGAATTTGAATCAAGATATATTAATGTTATATTAATCTATTTAATTGGTAAGTAGATTAATATTTTAGAAATCAATTAAGGAGTAGATTTGTAAAAGGATTAAAAAAAGGTTTTGATGTCAAAGGAATACGGAAGGTGTCCCTTTGGAATGTTTCCTGACATACCCCGTTTAATCTTTGACTTAAAGTTAGATGTAAAATTTTTGTTTTACGGTCTTTCCGCATCTTAAGCCTGTGGAGTTTGAACAGTCAAAAACCCAACATATGATACTTGAGCAAAATCTTCTCTTGAAATGTTTGGTTTGGAATTAGCAAATGAAGAGGTTACGAATTCTATGATAAGTTGTATATATTTAATTTGTTGCGTTTGATTGCAATAGGAAATAAAATTAATTATGGTCAATGCAAAACAGAGGCGGAAATAATTACTAGGTCATTTTTATCTTTAAGTTACAATTTTGAACTCTCGTCGGATTAAAGTAACACCAAACCTTTATGCGGCCCAAAGTAAGCCCATCTGACAAATGGGGCTCAGGCTACATTAATACATGGATTCTCTTTGGATCTCTTTTGCCATATATTAAACATAAATTTTATATAATGGATCCACTTGCACCGTTTTTAGTGACACCCGATTATACCTTACATTTAAAAAAAAAAATCAAAGTCAAACAGACGATCCAAATCATTCAACATGATGGATATAGTAAAATGTGCTTGCAGATCAAATTTTACATTTTTTTTTTAATTTTTTACTATTTATTAAGTTTTTTACAAAATCGTTGTTTTCAGACCATTGAATTTTTGTGCACATCTTAATAAATAGTAAAAAAATTCAAAAAAATATTAAATTTGATCTACAAGCACATTTTAATATATTTATCATGTTGAACGGTTTGAATCAACTATTTAGACTTTGAAAATGTAATGTGTAATCTGGTGTCCAAAAAAAAAAAACAGTGTGAGTGGATCCCTCCTCATTTTATATTGCATGAAATTTGGGATTGCGGTAATAATTCTCCTTTCTTATTACTTTTTAAATTATAGTAAAATCTAACACTTGGCTAACTAGTATGTACACCACTTCTTGTCCATAAGCAGGTGTACAATAATACTGTCGATCCACACAATCTGTCTGACCCATTCGACCCGACTCGTATTTTATTGGGTTGAGATGTTGCTGGGTCGGGTACGGGTTGGATTTTGACAAACCCGTTACTATGGGTCAGGTCATGGATTTGCTCTTAATAATCCGTTTATATTCGGACCCGGCCTCAAATCTACGTTTCTACATTTTTACATAACTTCTCTTTCTATTTACTCCTCCCCTCACATTTAAAGCACTATTTATTAATCTGAGGTATGTACTTTATATTTTTATTGTGATAGATTTAAATTGTGTTTTAATCTTGCTGGACATAGAATTTTACATTCACAATTTTTTTTCCAGAACATACAACACCGAAGTTATCTAATACTGGGGTTACAATTCAAGGCTAAAGGTAATTAATCCATATATGATTCAGATTCTAGAACTTTATATGATTTTATTATATTTGCTGACAATTTAACTTTTATTTTTTTTTATCATATCTTTATTATTATTTCAAGCACCAGAAAGCTAAAATGTTGGAGCCCTTAAAGATGTTTAAGAGTTTTAAGTTTAATTTGAATTTGAATTGTTATATTTTTTTATTTCATAGATTTTATATGCGATTGTTATATGTCGCTGCCTTTTTTTTTTAGGATGTTACATTGTGGATATGTTTTTTTTGTTATGGATGTTATATGCTAAATTATTTCTATTTTATTTATGTTTGTCGTTTTTATTTGTACCCAGTTTTAATAAAAATAGTAAAAATATATATAATATATTTTCAATCAAAATTATAACCCGTTTAACCCGTCTAACCCGCATAACCCATAATAACCCGTATATAAAAAAAATAGATGGGTTGGGTTGAGTTATGAGTGGGTCAAGTAAAGAATTTTTTTAACTCAATGTAATCGGGTTGGATTCAAATTTTAATAAAATATCATCGATCCGCCCGTTGTACATCCCTACCATAAGTCCGTTTATCCATGAATATTTCCAGTCAATGATTTAAATAGCGTTTATCGCGTTATAGCTGTCGGGTTAAAAAAATTGTGCTATATCCAAATAGCAGCGCTATTTGGACATAGTGTCATAGCTTTTATGGGAGAAAAACGCTATAGCGCGCTATTTACAACACTATTTCCAGTAATAGTTTACTGATTAAAAATTAATTTTATATAACGAAGTTAATTAATTGTTAAATGGCCTAACTAATGCGTTATAATATAGCAGATCAAAATTATAATTTTAAAATTATACAAATATAAGAACATTTTGTTGTTAGGGGTAGACAATTTGGAGTAAAGTGGCTTAATTGGATAGAAGCTTTACTTAGTAGTGCAACTGCTTGTACTAATGTCAATGGAGTGCTATCTCTGTATTTTAATTGTAGGAGGGATCAGAGACAGGGAGACCCCTGTCTCCCTTTCTGTTTCTGTTAGTAAGTGGTTCTAGAGAAAGAGCTGTAGGTGCTTTAAAAGGGCTTGGCCCTACACCTGCCTCAAGGGTATACTAAAATACCAGCATAGTTTTGTTCCCTCCAAAATGTCTTATTTTGGAGGGAGGTGATGAAATTGCAACAAATTGGCGAAATCAGATGTTCCTATAAGATGGGTAATGGGCAGTCTATTAGGTTCTGGAATGATGTGTGGTATGGTACATGTTCTTTAGCTTGTGCTTATTTTCATTTTGTCAGTTATGTACTAATCCAAATGTTTCATTACAGAAAGTACTAAGGGCTCAAGGGCATAACATTGATTTTTAAGATCCCTACATGTGGTCCTGCTGTCAGAATGGCAGGAATTACTAAAAATAATTTCCTTCCAAAAGAGGCAGGACCCAACAGATTGTCCTTTATGGAATTGGGAATCCAAGAGGAATTTTTATGTGGTTATTGTACCAAAATAGAATTTTAACTATGGTGCAGCTTCAGTCCAGAGGGTGGTGACTGGTTAGCAATCAATGTGTCTTGTCTACAACAGGACTAAATCAAGAAACTAATGTGCATTTGTTCATGTCATGTCCAGATATGTCTCAAGCAATGTTGTAAATAACGGTATGCAGTCGTTAGACAGATAGGATACTATCAAGTGATTAAACAGGAATAATCAGCCATAATTAGAAATAATCGGCCGATTAATCGGAAAAATCCATGATGATTTGGTCCTCGTCAACGACTAATCGGTCGATTAATTGACCTAAACAGACATTTATTACAACACTGGTCTCAAGTATGGTTCTGAATGGGTGCATGTTCAGGCTTGCATAGAACATGGTCGTCATTTGAGGATGTGCTGACTTGTGCTAAGAATCCTTGGTGTAAATAAGTGCAAAACTTTTTTGACCATGTTTAGTGAGGTTTAATTATTGGGTTATTTGGAAATTGAGAAATAATAATTGCTTTAATTTGGGACCTTTACAATCTGTTATGGAACACTATAATTCTAACTTGCTCAACTTTGGATTACTAGGCAGGTAACATGAAATCAGAGGATATGGACATGATCCCTCTGCAGTGTGTGGGACCCTTGAGCAATATGTCCTTGAGCAAAATCACAGAGATTAGGCCAGATGGCAGATTATGCCTTGCTTGCACAAGAATCTATGTAATGAGATAAACATGTTTGATTTGATTGTCAGTTTTCTGATTCAGTCTGTAATAACTAATAAGTGATGACTCAGATATTGGTAATCTGAGCAGTGGCGTTGGCTGGTTTAGTAGCTAAGTAAGGATAAGGATGAGTGTGTGACTGAGGCAACAAAGGGACCCAAAACAACAGGGCCAAGGAAGCAATTATCTGAAACTGGTACTGGTACCACTTCGGTACCAGAGACACACTCTTCATACTTAAATAGTTAAATCAATTATTTTTAAATTTCAACTTATCATGAAATTCTATATCAATAAAATTATAATTCTCAAACCCAAATATAAATGAATACAATACAATGAATAGTACATTGGAACATTGAACACACAAGTAGACACCAAGTATATAATTTTTCAGGTACAAACTGTCCAACAACAACAAGCACACTTTACCAGTAGAACCTCATAGCTGTCCCTTTCTAATTTAACTCCTCCATAAGCTCCTGGAACTTCACCATAGCAGAGCTCGGTAAACCGAGAAGTACATTGATGCTTCGGCGCTCCTCTCCGTGTGCCAGAAACAATATCACCTCCTTCTCAGGCAGCATCACCGGCCCAGAGGCGGTCGGCTGACCCCACCCAAAATCAGCATCTTGAAATGCCAGCCTGGACCAGGTGGTTATCAGCAGAGTAGCAGATAGTGACGGGCGTGCACGTGTTGTCTCAAAGTAGTCAATTGCCGATCGAATGTACTCATCAGTCACCATTTTTATCGCACCTTGCACCAAGCTAACAGAGTGCGACAAAGGATTTGCCAGTAGTTCATTTGATGTTGCAATTGCATTGGAAAACACAATACCATTTCCGAAATATCCTTTGGGGAGCGGTGGGTTAAGGCGTTGCCGGCCATCCACGGCAAAAAGCAACTTGGTCTTCTGATCAGGGTTCAGTTGCAGAGCAGCTGTGCGGGCCCGCCATACCATTGCTGTCAGTGCCTCGAAAGATGTGCATTTGTTGATAATGCCATCTTCTAGGGCTTTAGACTTGACAAGGTCGAGGTCTTCAGGCTCGAAGTAGAATGATCGGTAAAGTAGTTCTTCTTTGTATAGCGAGGCTGTGTCAGAGATGTCTGGGATTTCTTCAAACTCGTGGTGTGGGTTTGAGATGATTGGTGGGTCACGGGGTTTGAGCACCGAGCGGTCAATGACGGGTGGGACTGACAGTGGGAGGCCACGAGCAGTCTGGCCCCATGACGACACAAACTCCATTGCACCAAGCCCGTCGAACATGCAGTGGTTCATTGCCAGGCCAAGGGTGAACCCGCCACACTTGAATTTTGTCACCTAAATTAAGGATGAAAGTTAAATTATGTTAAAAAAAAAAATTCTTCCAAGTTCGGTAAGTGAATCAAATTCTATGTTTTGCCCCTATTTGTCATGTTGAGTTAATTTGTCAATTATGAATATCTCCTCTACTTCTTTTTATGCTTCAAATTCAAATGAAAACAAAAGTTTTTAAAGCAGGTATCCAATAAATTCTCAATTCACAAACCTACAGTACAGATAACGTTTTGAGAAATAAACTTTTGTTAGAAGTAATAAACCATATACCTGAGCAACCAAAGGAGGTATTTCCAAAACGTTCTTACCACCAGGAACTTCATACACAAGCTTTCCAAGTGTTATCGGGTCGGGTTTTGCTAAATCGCCAATATCCGCCATGTCACAATCCGCCTCTGCCTCAACAAATACTGCACCCTCAGCACTGCAATCTACAATAAGCTTCATTTCGGGACTGATCGTCAGACGACCTGCCAAGGGATAGTAGTGCACCAAAACCCTTGCTAAGGCATCCTTCATAGCCTCAACTGCGGTTTCATTGCCTTTTTCGCCCGATTTGAAGCAGTAGACGGTTCTTATTATGACGGCTATATTTTGATCCAAATTCGATAGATAATAGAGTCCGTTCGGGGTTTCTGTTGCCGGTGCTACTTGTTGGGGCTTACCAGCCTTGACCAAAACTTCCTTCTCATTTTGCAAAGCATCTTTCAGTGAAGCAATCTAACAAAAAAAAAAAAAAAAGATGATTAATTAAGTAGAAAAATAACATTAATAATGATAAGAAAAATATTTCTTATTTACCATCTTTGCAGTTCTTTTTGGTTGGCTTAATTAAAAGGGAACTTAATTTGAGAAAGAGTAAGGATTGAAGGGAGATTGAATTGAGTGTAGAGAATGATGCTTCTTGCTTTGCTTTGATTAACTGTGTATCTATATATATATATATATAGAGAGAGAGAGAGAGAGAGAGAGGACTTTTGATTTTATTTTAATCTGACTTAATGTGAGATTGAAAGAGATGTACGAAGGATTGTTGGGGTTAGGAGAACATAATAACTACCCAATCAAAGCATTATTCAATGTGTAGATTTGGTGGCGTAATGTTTTAACTAACAACAACTCTCGTGTGAAGCATGCTAGTACACTTGAGCAATGTTTCCTTCAGAGCATTCTAATTTTATGGGGGTACGGATATAAAATACAACAAAAAAAGAATATATTTTGTACTGAACATAGACCCGCTAATGAATTGACACGTGGATTTAGTTTTGTACTCTCCGTTTAAACAAACAATGGACAGATTCCTTCTCTGTGGAAATTTATTAAATTTGAAAAAACTACTTAAATTCATGATATAATAAAAGTATATTTTCTCATTTCTGGACATGATTAATCATAATTTTGTCAAATTTTTATTTTTATTTGTACGCTATAGAAGGGATTGACATTTGAAGGTGTTTCTCCAGTTTTTTTAAAATGGAGACAAGAATTATAAATTTAGCTGGGGTTGGCCACCTATTTGAGCTGCCTTTACCATGTAATATGAAGTCTCCATTGCATCACATGTGCCGGGTTAATATATGATTACAAAATAACCCAATTTATAGATGGCCACAAAAAGTGTGCAACAGAGATTATTGACTTTTTATTGGTAAGGTTTGGCAAGAATTGGTGGCCTGCTTCTAACTGCAGAATATATAATTGAACAAATGATGTAATATCCACTTTAGGAAATAGAAAACATGATTTTTCTAGAAAGTGGTTATTTCCATGAAAGGACACTTCGTCCAGTATAAATTTTAGACACATCGTTTTATTAGTAACAATTAATATCTGAGGCTAGGGGTAAAAAAAATATATATCGTAACTCACATCTGATTCAATTGCTAACAACTCGTTTCTTATTTGATCGAGCTATTAAAAAATTAGCTCATCATTACTTCGGTTCATAATTAATGAGTTCAAGCTGGGTCTAATTTGCTCGTCAACTCGATTAAGCATTAATTTATAAATTTGTATCAATTTGTGTGGATTTTATATGTTCAGCTCGGTCCAAAAAGTTTATAAATTTTTTTTTTCTTAAAACAAGATTCAACCAGATTCAATGAGCCAGTCCGTCAACTCACGAATTAGCTCGGTCTAACTCGTGACAATTTCAAGCTAAAATTTCAACTCGGATCTCTAAAATCAGCTCACTCGTAACTCGGATAAGCCAACACGTGATAAATCCAAGCTGAACCCAGTTTGTAATGAGCAATTTCGTTGCCACCTCTATCTGAAAATTGAGACTTGTCACATGACAGATCTTAAACATTTCTCGCAATAAATGCAGCATAGAGCAATATGTTTGGATAATCTCCCTAAAACAAAGTTTTAAACAAAAAAAATTTGTAAATCATAAACCTGGTAGCTTATTTCAAACTTGCTGATATATAATTAAGCCGGAACCAAAAATATTACAGAAGGGCTCGGGTACCATTATTTTTCATGTTTGTATAATTATGTACTTATTTTTAAAGCTTCAATAACTTCAGATTTAAAATTTAAATACCTAAATAAAACAAAATCAACAATATGTTAAAAAAAAAGAAAAAAAAAAGAGATGTAGAGCAGATTCTGAATATTTCTTTTTTTAAATTTGGATTTCCATCTTATCAAGCACCTACAGAAATCATATTTAATGATTCTATGTTGTTATTTTAGTTCTAGTTTTTTGTTATTTAAATATTCAAAAAGAGGAGACATTTGAATACTACACAAAATATTATCAGAAAGGGTAAAATGAGAAAAATACATATCACATTATGGTATACCAAACAATATTCCAACTAATAAGAGTGGGGGTTCTTCGTTTCATTTTATCTTTTTGGTGTGTGCAAGCTAATACGAAAGAGCTTATTATTGATAGAATTGGTAAATTGACAAATTTGAATCTGACAAGAAACTTGTAATGTTACATAAGATGATAAGAACCAAAATTGACATGATAATAATAATAGAAATAACGGATTATATTTGTTATAAAAACCCACCGTAGCCAAAACTGTTGAGTCGTTACTGTATTCATTATTCACATTTGGTTCGCATCTAACCAAGGCCATCAACTGTTTTTCTTTTTTCTTTTTGTTTGTTGTATCTTTTTTCTCTTATATTTTTTTTTCTTTCCTTTTAGTTTAATTCTAAAAATGTTTAATTCAATAAGACAAACCAAAGTTATATTCTAAAAATGATTAATCACCGACCATTTTTTCGATGCTAATCTTAATGGTCCAAAAAATATTAGATACATCTTTCATTTAAACCCGTCTAAATTTTAAAAGCCGCTTGAACCTCGTTTTGTTAAAAGCTTGCTACTTATAGGGATCAGCTGCATACTGCAAAAATACACACTACCACATCCTCTGTAGCCCTTTCTTTTTTTTAATTTAAGCCAACAAAAATTCGGATTACATAGATGAGATGAGATTTTAAATTCTATTCTAGATGCCAATGTCCACCTTTTAAAATAATATAAAAAAAACTTAGGCCTTCATACATAGCCAGCATCCCTCTATAGCAATGGTCTGTTTTTCAACAAAGAAAGGTTAAAAAATGATCACCTAAACCTTGTCTCAGATTCTCAGTTTTTGGCTGGAGATAAGTTAGCTGTATAAAGCTTGTCCACTGCACAGACACACAAACAATGATCACATAAATCACCTCTTATATGGTTTCAAGTGATACTTCTCAAACTCACCTCCAAATTTTGAAGCCTCCTCATCAACCCGCTTCTTCAACCTCCGCCAAGTAGGAAGCATATCGGCTTGTATCAACCCTCTATAGAGTGATTCAAAGGTAACCTTCTGTGGAAGAAATCCCTTCTCTATCATTTCCATGAACATATGACACGCTTGCCTCCATTTCTTCTTCTGGCAAAGCCCATGCACCAAAAGGGTGTACGAATCGAGATCTGGTCCAATACCAGTCTCACACAGGTCCTTCCAAATTTCCTGTACCGGCCTGAATCGTTCCAATTTTATGAACATCCTAAGTAGAATATGGTATGTGTGGATATCAAAGGAACCAGTGTCTTTCATCTTATGGTATAATTTCAATGCGGCATTTACATCTTTCCTACCAAAATACTCCTTAAAGAAACAGTTATAAGTGGCCGGTGCAGGTTGAATCCCATTTGTAGACATTTCATCAAGCAACTCATAAGCATCGTCTAACCTACCACATGAGGCGAGGCATTTAACAACCGAAGTGTACGTGGCTATACTAGGGCTAATCCCTTGTTCCCTCATGGTCCTAAATTTACAGAGGGTCAATTCTGGCTTGTGGGCCCGGCTATATACATGTAAAACAATGGAATAACTCGTCATGTCAGGTTGTATGCCTCTCCTTTGCATCTCCTTCAGAAGTTCCTCAGCAGAGTGAATCGTTCGGTCAAATCGGGTTTCAGGGTGCAAACTCACATTTCTGCACAACCCATTAAGGAGTGTGTTGTATGTGATTATGTTCGGTTCAATCCCTCGGTCGATCATCTCTTCTAGAAGCTTTCTGGCAAAGTCCGGGCGGCTTGTCTTGCACCAGCCAGAGATTAGGATGGTGTACATCTTTTCATCTGGTTCATATTTGTATTTTCTTTTGTTGAATAATTCCATTGCAATCTGTTCAAAAGGAGGAAGCATGATGTCAATCGCAAATCTGACTTCACACTAAAAAGATGCAGACAAATCTGACCCAAGCTGAAAAACTGCCAGAACCTGAAACCAATAAATATATAAAAGCCAACAATCCTAACAAAGACTGACAACCCAAAACCTGACTTGTCAACAATCCAGTCCGGAGCACTTCACATTAACACCCTTTCAGCAACCAGAATGGACTGACACCAGACTTGTGATTAAACCGGAAACCAATTCAACCTGAACCTGAACCTCCCGTCTGATACTGACCTGAGAAAACCAAAATTACCAGAATCATAGATACAAGTACAACAGACCCAAATCTGTCCCTGATCTGATCCAACCCGAACCCCATTGAAATATGGAATGAATCCAAAATTGCAAAATACACAATCAGGAAAACCCAAAATAAATTGTGGTAACATCAGTGCTTGGTTGTATTATAAATTCACTAGAAGTATCTGTCCACCAAGATACCTAAGATGTAGAAAATATTTTGGAAGGTCACCAGCAATATTTTATCACAATTGCACACAGGTAATTGACATCCCTCACATTTACAACTCAATTCACACATTCCAGTAATATTTTATCACAATTACACATAAGCATCGACATCTCTCACATTAACAACTCACTTCACATAATCATCGACATCTCTCGTATTTTGGAAGTTTGTAAAAATATACATAAGAATATATGGCCTGATGTGTATTACCAGCATGCCAGCATTTGCACGAACATTATACATACCTTAGGATACTTGTATTTGCATAATGTATCTAGCAGCATACAAAACTCCTCTTTATCAGGTTCTCTTCCAATAAAAGCCTCCATGTCATCAAATGCCCTTATGGCTTGACGTGTAAGCCCTTCTGCCACATGTCTCCTTATCAGCACAGCAAATGTCTTGCTCGTGGGCCCAACCCCATCCTGTCCCATCTCCACAAGGATTCGCCACGCGGCATCAAACTGCCTTGCCCTCCCTAGCGAATCAATAATCAAATCATACGCATCAGCTGACACTTGGCCGTTTTCTATGCGTTGAAAATGGTCACGGGCCCAGAGGAAGAGAGAGAAGGCGGGTTTGGAGTGGTTGCGGAGCCGGAGGAGGGTTTGGGTGAGAAGCTCATTAGAGAATCCAACTCCGGTTAGTTGGAGAGGGGATTCAAATGGATGGAATGGGTTGTGGTTGGTAATTAGGAGGTGCGACAGTGTGTCCGCAAGGGGACACGGTGTCAGTGGAGGTGGAGTGGGTTTTGGGGACTGAGAGGAAGAACCGGAACGGAGTTCGGATTCGGTTTCAGTTTCAGTATCGAACCCGGATTGGTATAATGAAATGGAGGAGGAAGAGAATAGGCGGCGGGTGGTAGAAACAGAGCTCAGGCGGAGCATTTGAGAGAAGGCAATCGAGCTGGAAAATTTTCGTATAAGGCGCCCGGAGATTGAAAGGGGCTCACATCACTGATGTCACAGCGGTAACAAACAGGATGTCACAGCGGTAACAGGCGCGGCTATTCTTCTCTTCGCGCAGCGCAGGCTTTCCTTTCTTTTCCTCCGCGCAGGCAGCAGACGAGCGGAGGTTGAGTTTTTCTTTTTTTTTTTCTATGGGCTCTGGGTTATTGGGTTTGAGTACTGAGCCTGGGGTAGGCAAGTTCAATTATCTGGAGTAGAGCTCAGTAAAAAAGCCTGGTTCAAAAAAAAAAAAAAAATTCCAGGGGTCCTAATTATCTGGAGCAGAAGCCTAGCTTCGTCCCTGCTCATCAGCAAGTAATCCGCGGCAGGACCATAATACGGTCCCATCAACATCAATATTCGCGCCAACTTAAGATTCATGTGACTTAATTAGACACGAATTATTAATCGGATCGAACAGTTCAGATCGTTCATCAGACCGAATTTGATCCGATGCCCATCGGACCGTTGCCTCTCGGTTTCATTTTTATGGGCCGGGTATTGGACCGTCGCCTCTCGGTTTCATTTTTATGGCACGTTTCTGAGAAAGTGCAGATAATATCTTTTGTTATTTAAATTGAAAAGGCAGATCCTGTTTCTAATAAGCGGGTTTACAACTGGGCCGAAAATATAAATAGACGCATACAACTTGCACCATGAAAGATATAAAAATAACCAAAACTCACATATATATCTTCGATTTTATCGTTTACAAAAAAATGCATAAAAATTATTCGTACTAAAAGAAAAGACAATAAATATTGTGCTTAAATATAAATTGAAAATGTATTAACAAAATGTCGCGTGCATCTATTCATATTTTGAATATGGCCAAATTTTAGATTCTAAAATCACTAAAATAGACAAATACTATATTTTGTCATCAAAAGGAATAGCTTTTGACAAGTACTATACAATATATTCGGATGTAGCTTTGGTGGAACAGAAGCTAATACAATGAATCCTTTGCAATTGAATTCATCCAGTGTACTTATTTTCAGCCCATGGAATAACGATTATTCTATAGCAAAGAATATTATTTATTCTACGAAATAAAAGTAACAAAAAAAAAATAACATCCTAGAACGAGCTGTACTGCAGAGATTTTGGCAATGCAATCTAACCTAGACAAACTTCATACGATCAGGAAGATTGATGTCGGCTCGTTCTACAAGCTTGCTTGCTTGTTTCATTGCCAACTGTACAATTTCCTCCTGCAGCATCCAACACAAAAGTAACACAAAGACAGTTAATATCGGGGCAGTTTTGCATCAACAAAGCAAAACATGTTACCATAACAAAAGAAATTTTTACCTCATTCACATTCACAATCTTACGGTCCTTCATAATCCAATTACCATTGCACATCACCGATTCTATATTCTCCGTCCTCATACAATACACCAGATTAGATACACTACAAAGTAAGACAAAAATACCCATCAAGAGGGGACTTTTGATTAGATTGGGATAATTATTTTGTTTTTCATGCAATCCTTGGGGCATAGTTCTTTCTTACCAGTCATGTAGGGGAACCATAGTCCATGAGAAAGGATTAACAACAATCATGTCAGCCTACAACCAACAAAAAGATAAGTAATACGGAAAAAACAAATGATTGGGAAGTAGCTATAAGAAATTTGTTATGGTTTCATAACAAACCTTTTTGCCAACCTCCAGAGAACCAATTTCATTGTCCCAAAGAACTGTTTTGGCACCGTTTGTTGTAGCCATCTTCAGTACTGTCTCAGCTGGTAGAACGGTTGGGTTGGTTGCACCACTAATGTACATCTCTCTTCCCTTGTTTATAAGTGATGCTAAATACATCTCATCAACTGTAATCAAAACACAAAGAGTTATCAAATTAATTCAATGCACAAATAAGCCTTGCTAACAATTGTTCAGTGGCACTATTTAATTCCCCTAAAAAACAGTAAGTGAAAAAAAACAGGCTTGCAATCTAGCAAGAATTGCTTGCATATTTTATAATAATATTGATATAAAGATTTAAAATAAGCACGGAGCAGTGAAATAAGAAGGTATACCCATGCTCATTCGGTTATTGCTCGGTGCACCATCTGTCCCAAGAGAGACACAGACCCCCGCCTCAAGATACTCCTTTATAGGTGCAAACCCCAGGAGTCGCATTGCCGATGCAGGGCAATGTGACACCTTCACACCCCCACTTGCGAAGTACCCTATCTGCAATGTTCAAATAAGAAAAAAAAAAAAAAATTGAGCAGCATACATCTTCTGTGCACGTGATTCTCCAGTGGGTAGTATGTCAAGCATGAGTACCAAAATTGAGTAGTATGGGATAGATTTGGGTCCAACACCAATCAGACTCAAATTGGAGTCCCATGGGTTCCCTGTCCATCCAATCCACTTTAAGATCAGTGCATGCTACATCTGCATGGAAATTAAAGTGGACATGCACAAATATTGAAACAGCAAGCACAATTCTTAAAGCGGATCAGACGGAGAGGGCATCGGACCCAAATTGTTCCTGAGTAGTATACATCTGCTGTACGTGATCCCCCGAGTCTTAAGTAGTAAAAAAAAAAATTACTGTTCGGGACATCGTATCAGGTCAAGATATATTTAACTATATATATTATGTTGTGCTTGCTTGGGGATGGTGGATACCATAGAGCTGAGAACTTGAGCAAGAGAGGTTCTGGACATACAAAGAATTACACAGACACAATCTGTTTGGTACAATACCGGTTTTGTACCAATGCGGACAGAATTGGGCTCAAATTCTTGGTGTAGAGTGTAGACAATGCAACATTCCAATTTAATAGAGAGAAAATATGCCAACTAACCTCAGCCTCATTAAGCCAAACGGAATGAGCAGCCAACAAATTGTTCCTTAAAAGACCGATTTTTTCCAGATACGTAACTGTACCGTGATCAACCCCTTTTGTTCTCACGATCAACTCATTCTCATACGGTATCTCAGCAATATGCTATCACAATAAAAACAAAAAAAATAAGTTGACAGAGATACTACATGTACCCCAAGCACAGGGTTGTAGCAAGTTTTGAGCATCCCAGTCTGATACAAATTAACAAAGAGACCGGGCTCAATTATATTTAGTGGTAAAATTATGTGTACCCTGCAGCTAAACCCTTATTATATATTCCCTGCAAAACAAGAAAGGACATGAATAATTAAATGCCCCAAAAGGAATGACAGGACATATAATAAATTCCCCAAAACACATAAATTAATTAATATCCTTTACACTGTCCTTTCCTTAGTATAATTCCTCCCTCTTTTCACCTCTAGATGTAGTTTTTGTATTTTCACAGATTATTAGGAGGGATGTGTAGTAGTTCCCATATCTCTTTTGTATGTGAATATTTTAATTTTGTAAGGAAATTAGATGAAATTTGAAGGATTTTAAGATGCAAACAGACCCCCTTCAAACTTAATTTTTATTTACTGGCAGGTTAGGCAATATTTAATCATCCTACCAATCGAGAAAGATGAGGAAGCATTGCAAAAGAAATGGAAAAACAAGAGAGAGAGAAAGAAAATAACCATATGGATGCCGGTATTCAGCTCTTGTGCTATATCCCTTGTTTTAGTTAGCAACTGATCAGTCACATTCATGATCTGTCTAAGACCAAACCAGATTCTGATCCTCCCATCAGCTGTGTTGTTATATTTATCATAGAGTTCTTTCTGAGACTGTCAAAATAATAAAACATATTCAATCTCATTTATACTAGATGATGAAACAAGTTTAATATTCATCCAAACAAATAAAACGTAAGAATTTCCAAAGAGGGCTGATTATGTTTTCATTTTCTTTTTCGCTTCCATTATGTCCTATTGAGTGAAGAAGAAGATTGGCAAGTACATTATTTGTTCGAATTTAGAAGTTGACATGGATCCAGTAGAGTATTTTAAACTTGAACAAACAAGAAATCTGAACAAGACAATTATGCCAGAATATGTTATCAGTGAGACTGTTATTCCCTTCAAAAGCCACTGTATAGCAAGTTTCAATTCAGTGATATTAGAAACTAAGAACACAAAGACCTTCCCTTGACCCCCTTCTTCTTTCTCATTTTGTGTTAAAATATAGAATATCGTGCATAAAAATGGAGGGAGCTAACCTGAATACATTCATCAGTTGTGTATTTCCAATTTGGTGGCAAACCGTCACCGCAATCCATTGTTGACTGGGTCAAACATGCACGTAACCCCAATTGGTCAACTGCTTTTACCATACCAGGAACATGCTGCCCTCCTGCCTCCGCAAAGCATGTTGTCTGCCTCAACATAAATCATCACTCACATACATATTTTCATTTCTTACGTGAGAAAAGGAGGGGCACGGGGGTGTCAGACTTACGCCAGATCGGATGAGCTCTATACCACAGAGGAGAGTAGAGAGATAAGAATCCTCTTCGGTCATGTGAGACTCATATGGCCAAATTCGTTTGTGCAACCATGTCATCAAGTCCACATCGTCAGCTATCCCCTTGCCAAGCTGCTGTGACGTGTGCACATGCGTGTTTACAAACCCTGGCCACAAAAGGGATCAATAGATGATTCATATAGAAACAATCAATGACAAACCTGCTTAGCTAAGCAGATTTTATTTTATTTTTTGAAGTAGGTTCTGAATTATGACTTTACAGAATTTAGACGCATTACTAGATATCTCCCAATTAGACTCCCCGTATATATAGCAACTTTCCACGGAAGGTCTAAATATCTTATAATAATTGAAAAATACTGATGTGACACGCTTGTGAGTATATTCATAGGAATTATGCACAAAGAAATCCATCCTTACCTTTAAAAATACTCTCATAACTTTGATGCGTAATTTCTTAACTGGCACTTGAAAGTTTTAAGGAAATATTAGAATAACAAAAGCAATATTGATTTGTATCATCAGTAATGAAGATATCAAAACTTAGGTGACTTGATGTTCATTTCCAAATATATGCGCAGAAATTTGTTTGTCAACTTCAAGAGTCTTTATAAATAAAATGGATACTCCACTACACTGATTTTTTAAGAAATTCACCAATCAAATATTCTATACCATCGACTAGTCCTCTGTGAAAACAGTAAAAAAGTTCAAAGCAGTACAGTTCAAATTTAATGAGAATTCAGATCAAGTATAATGTTTGATTAGATACTTACTGGTCACTGGCAAGGTCAGCATCCTTTGTACCAGGAATCTAACAGGTACAGGAAGCCAAATAAAATCAAAGGCAAGTAATGTAACAATACCAGGGAGCAGAAATCGACCGTTGAGGTCGACCGATTCATCGGCGGTGTTGGAGAAATCAGCGAGGATCTGAGAGGTGGGGCCCACCGCCTTGATACAGTCGCCCATGATGGCCACAGCGCCGTCACGGATGACGTGGCACTCCTGGTCCATGGTGACCACCACAGCGTTGTACAGTAACACCAGCGTTTCTTTCGTCTCCATTCAATCTCTGTTTGTTTGCTCTCTCTGTTCTTTTCCCAGTTCTGCTCCGAGCAGGCAAGGGCAGAGTGTTTCGAATCTTTCGATTACTATGTCAGTATCGCCGTTGACTGTAGGAATTCAGATCCTCCCCGGTACCGTAATAAGCGAATCTTTTAGAATTATTGGATCTGGACCGTTTTTTTTAAATTGGCACGAATCTCAAAGAGACTGGGAGTTAATCTCAAAGTGAAGGGAATTTTTTACAATATTGGAGAGGATACTTGTCCTGCTGTCCGGACTGTATAACAAGCAGTGTTTTAAAATGCGGCCCCATATGCGTATGCAATCGGCAGCTGTGTTCAGAATTTTCATACGGTTTTTTCATGCGGCCGCATATATAGTCTTAATATGCGGTCATGCGGTTCGAATATATAGCCAGTTTTGATAATTTGATTGTATTTTAATTAAAATTTATATTAAAAAATTAAAAAATTATTGTTGATTATGTTATTATGTAAAAATAAATTCAAATATATGAATATGAATATATATATATATACACATGAATTTTTATTTTTAAATCCGCATGAAAAATCCACATATGCGGCATGCATAAACAAAACCGCATTTTAAAACACTAATAACAAGGGCCCATTCGGATAATTTGTATTCTCCCCATTAACTCAAATTTTGAGTTACAATATTAACCGTCTGATTGAAATCCAGTATTAATATTAACGGTCTCTGTGTGGTTAGAATTCTGATCGCACGGTAAAAGAAAAAATAAATAAACGGTTCGTTGATGCAGAGGATGGGGATTCCCGTTCGGATGCAAATCTCATATTCTCACGCTGTAGACTCGTGCGAATAATTGGGATTGTTGAGTCATTAGGTAAAAAAACAAATATCAAGGTCTGTTCCGTAAATTATGTATTTAAAGTAAAATTTTATTTTCACCATCTTTTTTACATGTTTGAGTTTCGTACTTTTTTTCTTTTATTCTCTTTTCTTTTTATTAGTTTGATATTGATAATGAAAAAACAAGTACGTAGAATTATTAGTTTGAGTAATTACCAAATGTGTTCATAAATTTATTATAATTTTCGTAATATTTTATCATGCAACTATGTATTATTATTTGGGATTAGTTAAGGAGCTTTATAGATCATTTGTTGTTTTACATTCTTATTTTCAATTTTAGAGTTGAAAAAGTCGATCCAAACTGCTTAACATGATTTTTATATTAAAATTTTTATATTAAAATGAGCTTAGAGATCAAATTTTACATTTTTAAAATGTTTTAATATTTTTTTAAGAATTATTAAACGGGTTAACATGTTTTATCAGTTTTTTTATAATTTTTCAAAAACTTCAAAAAAATCTGGAACATATAAAAAGCAGTAGTTTTGAACTATTTAAAAAAAATAGTAATCAATTTTCAAAAAAATGTTAAATTTGATCTCTAATGTCATTTTAATATGAAAATCATGTTAAACAATTCAAATCAACTGCTTGGACCACAAAAACAATTCGAAAGAACATAAAGCATCAAATATCCTATGTTTTATAACGTACCTTATTATTTTTACATGTAGAAAATATAATTATATGAGTATTAAGAATTTTGAAGTTCGTAAATATCAATAAAACTTTATTGAATTATAGAAAAGTTATTATCAGTCTCATAATTTGACAAAAAAATAAAATATTTATTTAAAATTTTGAATTTTGAAATTTAATACAAAATCTTATTTTGCAATGTTTTCTTACAATTAGCATTTTTTTATGAACTAATTTAAAATCTAAAATAATAATAATTAAAGTGATCAGTCATGTCATATTTAATTGAAAATTTCTTAGGTTGCGTGGTGTTTTTTTAATCTTTCTTGAAAATGGTTAATTAACGGGATATGGTGCACAATGACAAAAATAAATAGAAATAAATTTCTAAATATTAGTACTTAATTTTAAATTTTAAGATAGATGAATAATTAATGAGCCGTTTCTAATTGAAATAAAAGAAAAATACATGGTTATTGAGAATCATAAGTTCGAACTGAAGTTTTGTGGCTCTAAACGAAAGTTTGTTTGTAATTTTGATCTCGTTGGCCTCTCGGAATATAATGCTCCGTAAAAAAAACATCTTTTGCCTTTGCTACTTTCCAAATTCGAGTCAAATGTTAAAATCCGAGTTTCTTATCAAAATTCAAAACTCATTACCATTTAAAATTTGCATAAACAATACATCAACTTATTATTGCAAAAACTTCTATGATATGCACCATGTTTTATACTTTGATTTATTCCAGCAGAGGTACATTGGTAATTATTGTAAATTAGGAATGTGACATCGATGGTTTATACAATGTACCAACTCTGCTCTAGAACTAACTATTTTTCAAAACAAAAACAAAAAAAAAATCTCATTTTCCAAAAAAAAAAAAAAAAAGAGGATTTGAGGGTAACTAAAAAAAATATATGGTCAGGTTGAAAAATTTCAGAAGTCGATGACAAACTTAAAATTCTGAAATTTGAGAGTATTAACTAAATTGTTTTTGGCACGTTAATCACACCGGTCATGTTTGATTGTGAAGTAAAGTTAATAATAACTAAGTAGCTGAATTCATCTAACTCCACATATTTTACATCTCATTTAATAGTTTAACCCATACTTAAATTAATCTGTTAAAAAATAAGTATCTACCTGCTGATAGCGAGTTCTATAAGTGGAGTGAGTGTGGAGTAAGTTAATCGACTGAGAGAAGTAAATTAAGTATCTTATTCCAGATTAACTCGCATCTTATTCCATCTTACTCCTTATTTGATTGTTTAAATATAGAGTGATAGTTTTGCTCCACGATCAAACTTAACCGTCATGCATAATCACGATATGTTACCCGTAACGTAACGTAATCATTCACATGCTGTGATGTGATTGCCCTTCATTATTTTAATCACGTACAACAAAAAAAATGTTTCATAACATAACATGATGAGTCATGTCGCATATATATGTCTTTCACTACCTCCTAGCATATCTCAAAATCGAATAAACTTTTAGCATGTTAATCTAATGAAAGGCATCTACACCTTAGCAATATCAATACGCTTTGTTTAGTCATTGCTCCTTTCTAACTGAATTCACTTTTAAATTGGTAAAAAGGAAAAAGTAAATTCGAATAACGCCTGCTAAGAATAATAATCTTGAGGTTAGATTTGATCACGATAAAATACTGTATATATTGCTGAGTGCTTCCTGCTGCCTTATTTTTATTTTTATTTCAATTAGGTTAGACTTTCAAGAGATTTTAGAATCAAGCTTCAATATAGCGAAGGATTTTTGTGAATTTTTCTATCACCCAATTTTTTTCTCACAGTTTGCCTTATAGTATAAGATTTATGTAGCTGTAACACTCAGCTAACTAGTGGTTTGAAATTTTTAGAAGCAAATATAATTAGGTCTTGTTATTTATGTGTATATTTTTAATTTTGAGTCTGTACTTGTCTTGACTTTTTGGATCTGTCACTGGTAATGAAGAGTTAGGCTAATATGACACTAGTGTTATATTAAACTAAATAACACTACATCTTAAACTCTTAGATCTGTTTTAAGATCCGTAATATCCGTTTTTACTGTTCAAGCACTTCATTTTGTACGGATCTTAAAGCAGATCTAAGGGTTTAAGATGTGGTGTTATTTAGTTTTATATAACATTAGTGTCATATTAGCCCAACTCGGTAATAAAAGCTTCTTTTGTAATGTATTTGAGAAACTGAAGCAAAAATAATTAATACAAAAGGAGAGAAATGGAATCACAGGTCACAGGTTTAAAATTTAATATCCTTACTGAGATAAATTGGAATTTTTAATCCTCTGTCGATTCAAAAAAGTCCGAAGAATTATTAATCCGTGTTGTAAATAATGGTATGCGGTTAAAATTCGTATTTTCCGAGGTACAGTAGAGGATTATTCTCACTTTACATTAAATCTAAGTTGGTTTGGGATTCGGACTAGCGCAGAACACAATATTCTTAGGCTTTGAGATTTGTGCCAAGTTAAAAATAACGGTTTAGATCTACTAATTGTAAAAGATTGTCTTATCAGGTAATGGAGATGATGTGAATTCATGCGGTTGTTCGACGGACAAGGTAACGCCGAGTGATTAATCAAAAATAATCGGGAATAATCAACTATAATTGGAAATAATTAATTGATTAGTTGAAAAAATCTCTGACAGTTTGATCACCACCTACAATTAATCAGTTAATTAATCAGTCCAAGCAAGTGTTTTTTTACAACACTGAAAATATTAATGATATGGAATTTAGAAACTCAACCTTCATCTTTTATTCAAAAAGTATAAAATATATAGAGTGAGTCTATGGTACTATGCATATCACGGGTTGGTCCGTGCTACGGCTCAATATTTGAGTTTTCAAAATTCTAATAGTTAATCCGAATCGTTCATTTTATTCTCTATATTAATATGTGTTTGGAGACCAAATTTTATATATTTTTTAAATTTTTTACTTTTTTTTAGATATTTAGAAAATCACTTGATCTGAAAATTCTGGACCATAAAAAAACAGTGATTTTCAATAAATCTAAAAAAATAGTAAAATTTTTTCAAAAAATGTAAAATTTGATGTCCAAACACATATTAATATGGAGAACAAGATAAACAGTTCGGATCGACCATTAAAATTTTAAAAAGTCAAATATTGAGTCATAATACGGACGAAATCGTAATATACATAGTACCATAGACTTACTCAAATATATATATATATATAAAAAAAAAATTTGGATATACCAACCAAGAACGTACGACTGTACGAACAAAGAGAGAGGGGACCGAAGAGCGGGCTGATCAAAGAGCACTGGAGGGATTCGGTATTAAAATCATTTATCACAAGAAGACAAAACCAGATTCTCAAGTTCTTTTTTTCTGGAACGTATTTTATGTTTCCGATGTTGCTTATTAGGTGGGTCCAACAAAATTCTAAAACTGGCTCGCAGAATAATAATTTTTTTTTTTAAGGGCATCTTCAGTTCTTCACTTCAAATAATGAAGGTTTCTAATGGCATGTTCAGTTGGAAGGATAATATCACAGAACTATATTTTGCGTATATGAAAATTTATAAATTAAATTATAAAAAGAGTTGGGTTATGGTATTTTTATGAAGTGAAGCGAGTGTTTTACTTCATATTTATATTTTGCGATTTTGAAGTTTAAAATGTCAATCTAAATTATTTAAGTTGATATTCATATTAAATTGTGTTTGGAAATTAAATTTCTGAACTTTTGAAAATCACTAATTTTTTTATAGTCCACAATTTTTTGACAAATCGTGATTTAAAAAGTCTAAAAAAAGTAAAAAAAATCTACAAATTATTGAAATTTGGTCTCCAAGCATATTTTAATACGGATATCATTTTGAACGGTACATATTGACTTTTTGAACTTCATAATTGAAAATATAGATGTGAAGTAAAACACTTGTTTTACTTCATAAAGTACTGTAGTCTAACTCCTGAAATTTTTATTTATGCCATAATAATAAAAAAAAAAAAAAAATGCCCTGATTTTGAGAGAATTCAAAAATTACTCGGACCGCCAAATGCCTCCGCGACCCCAAAGACTGGGGGCCACCAATTGACCCTGCGGCTCTAGTCTAGGGGCCTCCAAATGGTCTAGCAGCTCCCTTTTTTGTACAAAAAAATTATTAACGAAAAAAAAAACCAAGGGGAGGGGCTAGAGGCCTCTAGACTGGAGCCACATGATTAATTGGTGGCCTGAGTAAATATGGAATTCTCATCAAACTAAGGGGTTTTGATTTTTTTTTTTATTATTATGGTACAAATAATTTTTTTGGTCCAACTCTTATAAAAATCTATATTTATTAATATGCACCATAATGGATATGAAAATGTGCTAAAAGAAATATTCAGTTGTATCGTGAAAACAAATATGAAGGATCTTAATGTGAAAAAAATTGTAATCGAGACTATTATTTTTATTAAAAGTTACAAGTAATTTGGTGATTAATTTTAATAATATAAAGCGTACTAATTAATATAAAATAAAATTTAGATAAAAACAATTGTAACATGTAAAATTACGGTGAAAAAATAATTTATAATAGATTAACTATAGAAATAAAATAAAATAAAATTCTCATAAGATGAAAACGAAAAAAATAAAATTGTTGAAATGTAAAGAGAAAATGAGTAAAAGATAACGAGCGAGAAATAAACGAAGTTCAACTTCAAATTGTTTTTTCAATATAATTTGCACGTAAAATTAAGAGAAAAGATTTATGTCCACTGAGTTTTATCCATCATCTGTCTACAAACTTATCCAACTTCCATTCTAACTGTCGGTCCCCCACTTTCTTCTAACGAGCTCTCTTTTTCTCTTTCCGATCTCTCTTTCTCTCTTCTTTCTCTCTTTCTGATCTCTCTTTCTCTCTTCTTTCAATTGAATATCTCTTTCTCTCTTTCTGATCTCTCTTTCTCTCACAAAAACAAAAGTCCCGATCTCTCTTTCTCTCTTTCTGATCGCTCCTTCCCCTTATTCGATCCAGATCTTCATGACACCGCCTATGACAAGATAAAGAAGGCGCTGGTGTTGAAGTCCATTAGCGACAAAGGAAGGGATGAGAATAAGACTTCCATCAATAAAGCGGCTACCAGTATCATTGGGAGCACATAGATATCCACATACTCAAAGTTATACTTATTCTTATAATTTTCTGTAGATTTATGATATTTTGACAAAAAAATTTTCTGAAATGTTACGGTTTTGTGATTTTCCAGTTTAGATTTGCGATTTTGATATTTTAAAAATGTGAAGTACATTTTTTGTAGGATTTGTTATTTAAGTTACAGCATTGAATGATGAATTTTACAGTATTGATGCATATTGATGTTAGTTTGTAATAATCTAGAAGTCAATAATACGTTAATTTATCATAAAGCTTTGTTCATGAATTGGATGATTAATATCATTTTGTTGCATTGAGTATTATTGCATTTATGGATCATTTCGAGTTCATGACTGAAATTGTGAAACTCCATAATATGGATGATATATACTCTTAATCTTAAACGGTCACTGACCAAGGTAATTAGCAAGAACACTAATTACCGCTATAAGGTTAGTATGTGGATTAAAAGATGGTTAAGTTTTACAAACCACCTGACACGAGATGTCATTTTAATCACATAGATACATGTTCTAGGAACATGGTATTTGACAGACCTCGAATGAAACATTAAATAGAATTGTGTTCGTGTCATTTATGTTTTCATTCAGTGTCACGTTTTACAGTATGAGGTATTTATCGTTCCCACTGAGAAATATGTATGTGTGATTGTTATCCACCGCTGTCCGTAAAAAGCAGTCATAACGGTAGCATTCCCATATGTATAGCTTAGCTGAGGAAGTGATAGTCTACCAAGAATACTATTTGTCCCTCGTATTTTATACGAGCTATAGCATCACTGGGCCCCTTGATAGAGTAAGATTATCAGCGCGCGGTATGATTACAAGAGTAATCATATTTGATAATCTACTCAAGATCAAGAAAAGATTAAGTTTACAAGAATGACACACATCTACCTTGAAACTAATCTGATAGCTATGAGACAGAAGAAGAGACACAAGTAAATTGTTTACTGGATCGTGATATTGTACTGTACAGCATCATCGGTGTAATTGGATGGCCATGATGTGTTGCCAGATGCCACCCATGATTATAGAAGTTAAAACAGTTTTAACTCTATTTACCAACATAACACAGATCCTATTGGGTCACACCATATAGGAGTTAATCAGAGAATCTTATTGTAATTGATTATAAATTGGTTATGATCAATAGAAAGATGGTTATAATTAATTATACGTGTCATAATTAAATTATAAATGTTATGTAAAAATAACAATAAAAAACATTGGTTAATTTATAAACGTGTATGACACGTTGTATAAAAGTTAACCGGTTAATTTATAAATGTGCATGACACGTTGTATAAATTACCGAAACAACAACCGCAAGAAAAATATATATAATTGTTCAGAATAATTATACGAATATTATTTGTGTTCGGGCCGAGAGCATTCGAGTCTTTTCAGATTCGTCCTTATCCGTATGACATGTCATCGATACCGAAACAAACAACCGTAGAAAAAATATATATAATTGTTCAGAATAATTATATGAACATTATTTGTGTTCGGGCCGAGGGCATTCGGGTCTTTTCAGATTCGTGCTTATCTGCATGACGTGTCATCGATCCTATCCAGATGACATGTCATCGATCTTATCCACATGTCATCCTTATCCATTCAATGGCATATCTTGTAAATAGGCATATGTTGAGGGGTATTTCGGTCTTTTGCGAACCTCCTCAAAAGCCTATAAATAGAGGGGTGCATGTAGAGAGAAAAACCACTAATTCACTTTTATCGTTTCGTGCAGAATCGAATCGGTATTTTCTCTCTTTCTCGGTTTTCTCCCAAATAGTGTTTCGGTTGAGAAAAGAAACTTATACGTAGTTGACGTATAATCTTGCGGGTTGTTGTGGAGTATATTTACGGGATCGATAAATAGTGTTTTACCGAATTTTGCGGTATGTCAGTTTTGCTCATTTGATGAAACTGAGTAACCGAAAATTCGTGTTTACAAGTTTTCGTCTTTTTTCCGTGAATAGTGTTTTTGTAGAATTCCGCAGTTTACGGTATTTCTGGCAGAAGAAATAAACCGCTCTCTGGTTAATCCTGGTGGATAACCGATAGAGACATCAGACGTCTGATGCTCCGAGACAAGTCGATTCCTTCCGTGATGTAGCTCTACACGCTCGGTCTGCATTCCAACTGTGATTTGGAAACGAGGTATAAATATGTTATATTAATCTATTTAATTGGTAAGTAGATTAAAGTTTTAGAAATCAATCATGGAGTAGATCTGTAAAAGGATTAAATTGGGTTTTGATGCCAAAGGAATACTGAAGGTGGACCGCCTTGGAAAGTTTCTTGACATACCCCGTTTAATCTTGAGCTTAAGTTGGCCGTAGAAATTTTTGTTCTACGGTCATTCTGCACCTTAAGCCTAAATGAGTTTTGGTTACCGCGAAACCCCAAAAGTGGTATCCGAAACCCAACAATTGAAAGTTTCTGGATGTTTGAAAATTTGAATGACATTTTTTATAAGATTTGTTATTTAAGTTACAGCATTGAATGATAAATTTTACAAGATTGGTGCAAGTGAAATGACACTTTTTCTTTATGTTTGAAAATTGTTATTATATTATTTTAAGCAATGTCCTGATAGCAAGGTCCTAACACTGATCCCTTTCAAGCAAGGTCCTAACAGCGCCAAATGGGTGGCAGCGATGGAGTACGAGCGTATGACTACTCGGTGGCGCTTTCTTCTCTTCGACAGACTTCTCAAACATCTCTCTTAGATTCTAATGGAGAGAGACAATCTAAGGGAGACGATCTGGTGGAGAGAGATGAGAGCAAGGCGATCTGGAGAAGAGAGATCTAGCAGTAATAGATCTCTGTTGAAGAGCACGGCAAAATTTGTTGAAGAGCACAACAAAATTCAAATCTAGCAAGTTATTTCTGTTGAATTTGTTATTTTCGTTGTATGCAGTAACAGATCTAGCATTTCAAATGAAATCTGGAGGAAAGAGATGATAGAGAGACGATATGGAGTATTGATCTGTTAATTTTACTGTATTGCCCTGTTAATTTTACAGTATTAATCTTGATGAAATATGGAGGAAATAGATGATAGAGAGGCAATATGGAGTATTAATCTGTTAATTTTACAGTATTGCCTTGTTAATTTTACAGTATTCATCTTGTGGAAATTTGAAAGAAAGAGATGATAGAGAGGCGATATAGAGTATTGATATGTTAATTTTATAGTATTGCCCCGTTAATTTTACAGTATTCATCTTGTCATTTTATAGTTTTCATCTTGTGAAAATCTAGAGGAAAGAGATGATTGAAATTCGATATGGAGTATTGATTTGTTAATTTTACAGTTTTTATCTTGTAATTTTACATTATTCATCTTGTGAAAATCTAGAAGGAAGAGATGATAGAGAGGCTTCTTATTCATCCGAACAAGATTTAATTCAAAATTCTATTGTATGCAAATTCAATTTTACGGTTCTGCTGATTCAATTTTACAGTATACAAGATTCAATTGTAAATTTTACTGTGTAGAAGATTCAATTTTACAGTATACAAGATTCAATTTTACAGTATACAAAATTCTATTGAAAATTTTACTGTATATAAGATTCAATTTTACAGTATACAAGATTCAACCCAGTGCGGACGCTAATAATGAACTCTAACTGTCTATAACCGCTAATAACAGCTAATAACTAACTCTAACTGCCAATAACTTCCTATAACTATAATTTCCGAAAGTACATTTATTTTGTCATGTTGTGCAAGTTGCAATCTTTTTATAACTATCATGGGACCACTTCAAATAGTTGCTAGATGTTTTGTGATTAACTGATATATTTTATGTGATATATTGTATAATTATACAGCATGTAGAAGTAATTTTACGGTATTCGCGCAAGTTAAAGTTGTGGACAAATGGTGGACAAAAGGCTGTGGACAATTAGACGCTTCCTAAAATTAAATGCATCTTCTCTTGATCAATGTTTTTTCTATTTGTGAAAATTCACGAAACATGTTATAAGAGATAAATCTCATTTTAATTAACTTCCACAAGTTCTCATTATTCGCGGGTTATCCATACACATTCTTTAGAGCATCTACATCCCAACAATTCAAGTTAATTTTTAAATAACTGTTAATTATTTTTTAAAAATTAAGGTCTCTGAAATTTCTAACTTTCACGTTTTTTAAATTAATTTTAGAGTTTCTACTAAGACATGTCAACAATAAGTTTAAAAAAAATAAATATTTCGAACTAGTTAGTTGACAAGCATGGAAATTATAAACAATTTCTTAATAAGAAACTTTTTTTGCGTAGTTTCTAAATAAGAAACTCTCCCACATCTTTGAAATTGAATTATAAACTACCATATCAGATTAGAAACTCTCATAATACCACAGATGTAGATGCTCCCAGTATATTGACTTTGATCAGTGATAGTAAGATATGGGCTGAAATCAGGAACATACCTAAGTGTGTTGAAAATGTGATTAAGTCACTTCTATGTTTTTAAAATTTTATTATGTATATTGAAATGTAATTGAATTGAATTGAATTTTTTTTACTTTATACTATAATCCTGCTTCTTTCAATAATTATTAAATATTTATTTGTAGTTTAGTAACTAAAACCTCTATTTTGTGATTGAGAGAACTCGAAATTCAAATTGCACTCACCACATATTGTACATTTTAATTTTCAGCACTCTTGTAAAAAATGTCTAGTTCCGCCTTTCATTGAAATGGTATTTATTTACTGGTAAAATCTTTACCTGTAGTCATTTCCAAGATCAGCAGCAAATTTAATCTCTCATTGCTTCAATCTTAATGGTAATTTATATAACGAGCTTTTATTAATATAATTAATTTACAAATAGTATTTGAAGATTTATTATCTAATCGGAATAATGGCTCAATTTGTTAAATAGAACAGCAGAGCGAATTAGAAGAGCTCAAATTGCATCTTTAAATCGGGATAGAAGAGACAGTTGCCAGATCATAAAATTTTATCTCCCAATAATTTTGTTGGAACTTTTTTCTACTGAAATCTGAAATGAGTTAAATCCTATTTTTTTTTTTTTTTTTAAATTCTGATCAAGTGATTATACAATCAAAAGACTAAAATAAAATTAGCATGCTCCATTAATTTACTTAATAATTATTTAGAAGTAAAAAAATATTTTTTTACGGATCAAAGCTTGAAGAAGCTAATATCCCACATCGTGTATTATTCGAGAGTTAAGCTAATATGACATTGGTGTTATTTGAAATTAAATAACACCACATCTTAAATCTTTAAATATGCTTTAAGATTCGTAATATCCACTTTTACTATTTAAGCACTTTATTTTGTACAAATTTTAAAATATATTTAAGAGTTTAAGATGTGATGTTATTTAGTTTCAAATAACACAAATGTCATATTAGCATAACTCATTATTCGATCATAAACATCTAAATTAATTTAAATCCGTACAACATTGTTGGTAACAGTATACAAAATTCTTCTCTATAAAATCCAAGGATCTTATGAGAACCGGCCGAAGATAAGTAGTAGACTGTTATTAAATATTAATATTCTATTGTCGTCGTCAAAGGAAAAAATATAACGGAACCTGATTCGCTACAGAGAAACTTACATAGAAAGGAAACATTGAATCCGGAGTCCATAGAAGTAGATGAGTACGGAGCTACAGAGGTAGGGTATGCTTTTTAGTACAGAGCGGCAGCTTCAACAAAGTGGGATTGGTAATCTGGTATGATGGCCTACTCGCTTCCCGAATCTTTTCAAATTTTTTTAATTTTATATCACAATATCACATCCCCCCCCCCTCTCTCTCTCTGCAATTGTTACAATTGAATATCAATACGAACGGCGTAATATAACCGTCCGATCAAATATCACGGTCTTGATGATGCTCTGATCTATTAGCCTGCATCGTCTGCCTTAACTCAAAAGAGCATTCTTTTTAGTCAATAAAAATCGGTCGTCCGATTGTAAACGGAGCCCATCCGGCCTCCGCCTGGAACATAGGTTGTCTTTAATGTCCATGCGGATTTAATTCACACGAATCTTAAAGCTGATCGGACGGTACAGATGCATTGACTGAAAAGATTCCTTTTTCAGTTAATGCAGAGGATACGAATTCGTGATCTATACATTTCAGGGGATGAAAAAGTATTGTTATTTATTTTGCTTTTGGACTATGTTCATCACTTCGGTGTACTGCGGCTACTGCCCCTCTCTCTACCACCTTATTAGCTAGCTCTGTTCCCAGTTGAACTGGCCCAGTTCTGCACTGGATTCTCTCTCTCTCTCCTCTCTCGGGCTCTGTCTCTCTCTCCTCATAGTCATATACACGTATGTACGCACCAGCGGACAGCGGTACACTGATACTTTAATAAATAGTTCAAGAGCTAGCTTCCAAGCTTCGCCACAGACAGACGCCAGCTTCACTGCCCTCTTACTCCTCCTTAAAACCCTAACCCAAAGATATCTGGTGATCTTTGCTTTGGCCTCATCCCCAAAATCGCTAGGGTTTTTAAGGTGATCTTTCTTTCATTTTGCTACTAATTGATTTTTCACATTTTTTGAATGAACCAAAATTTGGAATTTCGTTCTCTCTTTTGTCATTATTTAACTTGTCTAACCAAACTTGGGAGCAATTAACTGTTTTTTTTTAACTAAATCCAACTAAGCCGTTTAATTAAGTGCAAGTTGCGCTGATTAGTATATAATTCTCTTACCTTCTTTTGTTGCCCCCTGATTCTAATTTATGTTGAAATTCTTTATCTGGTTCCTAACCTTTTTTTTTTTAATTGTTTTAACAGGTACCACAAGCCAAAAGACCCCAAATAATGAGATTCAGAACTTGTTAGACTATTCTTGATAAATTATTTTGATCCAAGGTTAGTTGTTTTTGCCTTCTTCTACTATCCTTATTTTTTCCCATAATATAATTATTGATTGGGTTTCCCTGGAACATTTTCTTATTCTTTTTTCCTTTTCATGTAGGTGCGTTTAATAAAAAAGAAAGATCCAGTTGAAAAGATGGAAAAAGTAAAGGCAATAATTGTTTTGCTTTCATGTATATCTCTTCTGTCAATCCGAGTGAATGGCATTGGTGCAAATTGGGGGACTCAAACCAGCCATCCCTTACCACCAGATACAGTGGTGCAGCTGCTAAAGGAAAATGGCTTCTCGAAGGTTAAGTTATTTGATGCAGAGGATGGAACCATGCATGCGCTAAAAAAAAGCGGTTTGGAGGTAATGGTTGGCATCCCAAATGAAATGTTGCAAACACTTGCCACAAGCATGAAATCTGCCGAAAATTGGGTCTCTAAAAATGTTTCTGCTTACGTCAATAATGGTGTCAGTATCAGGTACTTACTTTTTGTTTATATTTTTTCATATCTTTTCTTTGAAGAGGTTATCTAATGTCGGTACCAATGAGGAATTGCATAAGTGTGGAGCTTTTACCTGGTTATAAAGATGTTTAGTTATATTACATAAAAGTTAGAACTCTACTTTGTAAGAGTTATTCTGGATCAAAATGATTATCTATTGAGGAAAGAAAGATTGCTCTGTCATATATGTGCTGTCATGTTTTGGATCAAAATATTATTCTTCTATAATAATTTCCATTCAGATAAAAATGAAAAAAAGAGGTTTTGGTTGGTGGAATGCAAAAAGGGACTTTTGGAAGTCAATCATCTAATCTGGACCTTATTTTATTTCTCTTTTACCTTTTATATGAGGTTGGGGGGTCATGCTGAATTGGAAAACCATATCCTAAGTACAACTTGGCCTATTGCTCTTCTGTATGGAAATGAATCTGCTGTTATTCCTTGGGAATAACAGGAACCTGTTATTCCGATCCCATCCATTCAAACTTTTCCATGTGCTAATCTCAACAAAATAAGTTTTTCATGTGCGAATCTCAACGAAGATCGACGGTTGGGATCAAGATAACAGGTTCCTGGATTTATTTCCCTTCTGGATATAGAAATTTATGTTTTCTTCTTTGTTTCTAATCAGCTATTGTACTTTGTTGTTGACCTAACCTTTGCCTGGATTTAGAATTACTTTTCATGCATTGTGCACTACCTGCTCTCTTGTGCATTTTTGTGCTTGCTATAGCAGTAGCAATGATTTATCAAGGAGTTATTGTTGTGTTAGGAATTAATACTGAGAAGTGTGTTGTAGTAAATTTGAATGATATTAAGTTTATTTGATTCTAGTACCTGATAAACCTTTTCAAATCTTAATTTGAGGATATTATCATCTATTTGAATTTGAATTTAAGATTCATTAGTGTAATTAATGTGAGAAGAGCAAGTCAGACTTTGGTCAAATAAATTAATTTTGCTGACAAATCTGTTTGCTCCGTTACAAGTGACTGTCAAGCACAACCTATTTGATTGTTTATAGCACGTCTTTTAATCTATTAAAAGATCTGAGTTATGGCCATGTCTTTTTGTACCAGGTATGTGGCAGTAGGTAACGAGCCATTTTTGGAAACATACAATGGCAGTTTTCTCCAAACAACTTTTCCCGCTCTGCAGAACATACAAGGCGCTCTCATAAAGGCAGGCCTGGGCAACCAAGTAAAGGTAACGTGTCCACTAAATGCTGATGTGTACCAATCAACATCTGGTAAGCCGTCAGACGGTGATTTTCGAACAGACATACATGACCTCATGTTAGCCATTGTAAAATTCCTTAGTGACAACTCAGCTGCTTTCACTGTCAACATATATCCTTTCATAAGTCTATACTCTGATGCCAATTTTCCGGTGGAGTATGCATTTTTTGACGGCAATGCCTCCCCAATTGTAGACGGCTCTAATACATACACCAACATGTTTGATGCCAATCTTGATACTCTGATCTGGTCCTTGAGGAGAAACGGGTATGGTAATTTGCCCATAATAGTGGGTGAGGCCGGGTGGCCTACTGATGGGGACATGAATGCGAATACCCAATATGCGCAACGATTCAACGAGGGTTTCATGACTCACATATTAACAGGCCGGGGCACTCCAATGCGACCCGGGCCGATCGATGCATACCTGTTTAGCCTGATCGATGAGGATGAGAAGAGCATTCAGCCTGGTAATTTCGAGCGGCATTGGGGAATTTTCACATATGATGGGCTGCCTAAATACCAACTTAGCCTAGGTATTGGGAATTCTTCCAGGGGTTTAGTTAAGGCTAGAGGTGTGCAGTATCTTGACAAAAAGTGGTGCGTTCTGAAACCATCAGTTAGTCTATCTGACTCGAAAACTTTTGATACCATTAGTTATGCATGTGCAAATGCCGATTGCACAAGTCTCGGTTATAAAACCTCGTGTGGGAATCTTGATACAAGGGGGAACATATCCTATGCATTCAATAGTTTTTTCCAGAAGAATGATCAAGATGATGTGGCGTGTGATTTTTCTGGTTTGGCCACTACTACTAACATGGACCCCTCGACAGGTACTTGTCGCTTCGGAATTATGATAGAGGTTGACCATGCAATTTCATCCAAGCTGCCACAGTTTGGTCTGTTGATTTCTAGTTTCCTTCTCTATCTGTTTTTAACAGCTTTATAGGTTGTTGCAGATTGGAGTTAGTTTTGTATTTTATTTATTTGATGCGTGCAAACTAAGCTTTTAGGAGCCGTTGCCGTGTTATTGTTGTAGGATTTTGTTTTGTGATAAAAAATTTGTCAACAAATGTTACATTGGGCTGGAACAATTTGTGCAGTTGTACCTTTTGTTGTTGGTAAGGTAATGAAAGCACCAAAGTTGGATTTAAGACCTGAACTAAGATATTGTTTAATTTCCTACGCCTATGCTGTCACCTTTGAGCGCAAACATGAGAGGCCCGGTTAAGTAAATGATAGTGTTTTCTTGTTATGGGTCACGTTTTGTTTGGAGTATCTTTCTTCTTTCTACTTAACCGAGAAATCATAAGAATTAAACTTTTGTTTTTTTTTTCATATTTTCTTGAGGCATCACGGACAATATTCATATGTTATTTTTTTTTGGAAAGACCGCTATCACCAGAACCAATATCAGTTGTAGAAAAGAGACAAAAAGGACAGAATTTTTATTTATTTATAGAAATAATATAAGAATAATATAGGATAATTAATGGATTGCAATATTGGATGGAAATTTTGATTCTACAGAAGGTATTGAATATATTTTTTTGGTCTCTTTAAAATTGTCTAGATGAACTGAAATTCTGAAGGAATTAAAAAAATTGTTCAGTTTCTTTAGTATATCATCCACTTAATTTCATAGAAAATCTTATTCCTAAATTAAAGGAATAAGGCCCAAGGGCATGAATTAATAAAAAAATAAAATAAAATAAGGAATAAAAAAAAGATCGGTACTTTTAAAATTGCCCAAAGAAACTATTTTTTTTTCCGACCTTTATTATGGGATTAAATCTCAAACTAATCCATTTATTACCTTATATTAATTTAAAATAATTTCAATAAATAACAATCTTGGTTCTTACACCGTGCATTCCACCTAGGACCGTTCAATATGCTTTGACATTATGTGGTACTTACTCCGTGCATTTCACCTCGGACCGTTCAATATATGCTTTGGCATGAATGGTAAAGGGGTCCTTTGCATTTCAGCTCGTGTCAGATTGGCACAAATTCAGATCGGTCCGAATCTAAACTCAAATACTATGTTACTTCAGGATATGTGAATTCGTACTGATACAATTTTCGTATTAGGGTGTCAATAGCTCCTTTTTACCCGTTTATCCAACCCGTAACACATTCCGTAACACATTTGATAAAACAAGTACATATAGAACCAGACTTTTGGGACCCCAGTGACAAACTTACAGCTTCTGAGCAACAACTGTTTGAATTACCATTTACTGTTGAAGAAATTAGACATGTGGTTTTTGCTTGTGAACCAAATGGCGCTCTGGGCCCCGATAGTTTCACTTTCAAGTTTTATCAAGTTTTTTGGGATCTGATTAGTAGTGAATTCTGTCGATTATGTTCCAATTTTTATAATTATTCTACCAAGCTCACTAGTCTGAATAGATCAATCATTTGTCTTATCCTCAAAGAGAAATATATCAAATTAATAACCAAATTCAGACCGATTAGCTTGATAAACTGTAGTTTCAAAATTATCTCTAAGATATTGACTTTTTGTTTAGAATCAATCATGAATAGAATCATTGATAGTAGTCAAGTCGCGTTTATCAAAGGGAGATATATTCTAGATAATGTCGTACTTAGTCAAGAAATCATACATTTTTGTCAAGGAACCAGGAGTGATTGTCAAAGTGAACTTTGAGAAAACGTATGACAAAATTAATTGGTCTTATCTTTTAGATATATTACATAGTAGAGGTTTTGGACAAAAATGGATACGATGGATTCACGAATGGCTCATTAGCTCTCAATCGTGTATCAATATAAATGGCAACCTTACTAAATATTTCTTTTGCAAGAGGGGGGTTCGACAGGGTGATCCTCTGTCTCCCTACCTTTACATCCTTGCAGCTGATACTCTAAGTAAGATATTCATGAAAGGGTGCCATACCAATACTATTATAGGATTAGGACCTCTAGTTTTAGATAATAATACACATACCAATTGTCATTATGCGGACGATAGTATTATTTTTCTTAAAGCTGATAAAGCTAACATAGAAAATGCTTAGTGGGCTCTCATAGCCTTCGAAGCAATTTCAGGCATCAAAATCAATTATTCCAAGACTTCTATGTTTCCTATCAATATACCTGATGTCTCTCCATATGCTTCCTATTTTTGATGTACACTTGCATCTTTTCCAATGCAATATTTAGGATTACCGTTACATACCCACAAACTGTCCTTGATGGACTGGACTTTTCTTATTGATAAAATAGAAAAGAAATTACAAAATTAGAAAGTCAACTTATTATCAATAGGGGGGCGTTTAACTCTACTTAATTCCGTCCTATCTTCAGTTCCACTTTATTTCCTATCTGTATATAAAATTCCTGATGGTGTGATACACAAAATTGATAAAATTCATCGTAGATTCTTGTGGCAAGGTAGTAGTACAAGGAAAAATAAATATGCATTAGTCAACTGGCAAAGGGCATGTTTTGCCAAAGAGTATGGGGAATTAGAGATTTTAGATCTTCACCAAATGAATCTTGCCCTTCTCTTAAAATGGTGGTGGAAATATAGAGACCCTTCCTATGTCAGTCCTTGGAAGGGTCTGATTCAGTTCAAATATACAACATTGTCTACCCCTAAATTTGAATTTTGGAACAATATCTTAAAACTTCAAACTTTAGGAAGTATTAGTGTCTCATATGAACCGGGTGTCATCTCTGATGTTTTATTTTGGACTGATATTTGGTACCAAAATTGCCCTATGGCTTCTAAGTTCTCTTTTATATTTTATATATGCTCTGACCCAACCATCTCCTTACAATGTGTTATTAACTCAAAAGGGGAGGCCCTTCAATTTCGTAGATCTTTTGATGAGATCCAATATACCGAATGGCTGGCCATACTAGATATCATTAGTCATTTTTTGTATACTCATTTACAGGATAAGCTCAGTTGGAGATGGGAGACCAATGAACACTTTTCTGTTCGCTCTCTATATAAGATTCTCAATTTTAGAGAAGTAACCCCCTAAAATGCCATGTTATGGTGGCAAATTCCCATTCCAATTAAAATTAGGATCTTCATGTGGCTTCTTCACAAAAATAAAATTTTGACAACCGAAAATCTCAAAAAGAAAGGATGGGTAGGAATTGATAGATGTCAGTTTTGCCAACAACCAGAATCTGTCAACCACTTATTTGTGTCATTTCAATTTACCAAACAAATCTGGTTTCACTTAGGGTCCTGCCAAAATATTTGTATTGTTTGGAATAGATTTTTAGATGTCATAAACTATGCCAATAAACTCCCCAAAAAACACAAAATAGCTTTCTTAATAGTTCTAAGTGCATTTTGTTGGACTGTGTGGAAATATCGAAATGATCTTTGTTTTGCGCAAGGGAATAAAAAAACAGTTTGACAAGTTGTTTTTCTTATATTCTCTCTTGTCCATTATTGGTCAGGTAAGGTGCAATCCCAAATTTATGACGCCACTGCAATATGGCTTCCAGAGGATCTGAATGTGTTGCCACTTGCAAGTTGGAGTCCAAAAGATGAAGCGGCTACGACTCAAGGAGCAGATGGAGGCGAGATGCAAATGATGCTTTATGAAGAATGACACTAGCAGTAGGAACCAGGCTTTTCAACCATATCTTGAGTTTTCTTGTTATTTTCTCAGCCCCATTGTGCGGCTTAGGTATAAACTTGGTTGGACTTGTGTTATGCTGTTATGCTGTTCTGGTGTTATGGACTTATGGTGGTGTACTGTGTCCACTGTTTTTATTTTACTTTTCGGATATGCATCTTTGTGGGGGTTCGCAGCTTGTATGCTGTCAATTTTGGTTCCAGTATATGCTCCATGGTGTTTTTCGGTTTTAGTTGGATTAATCATTGCATCAGGTGCAGTAGTCAAATGACATCCATGGTGTAATTTAACTTTTTTTCTCTCCAATGAAGATGGGTCTTTTTGGCCTTTTTAATAAAAAACAAGACAAGTACATGTAATTTTTTTTTTATGTTAACTTATCGAGTATTAGTAAAGTTTTTATTTTATAGCTAAATATGTAAAAATACGGATAAAGAGTAAAGACTATTTTAAACACGTTACCCAAATAGAATAATAATAATAAAAAATTTAAATTATACATATATAGAAAATATAATGACTATTCAACTGCACCCTTAGAGAGGAGTTGGATGCTTATATTGAATGTTATCAAAATCGGACTAGATATTGACCCGGTAAACTTTCGATTTAACAGTTTATTAATCAAATCGATAGATCAACCAATTCAATTGCTGGTATGTACCTTTGTCACTTTGTGTAAGGTACGGATGAGAGCCTAGCACAATAGCTTCGCATTTCTTGTCTCTCCTAATTAATGTTGAAAAAGTGTATCAAAAGCTGAGCCTGTTTAAAACCCGATTTTCTTCAAGAACTAGTTACTAGTTTTTACCAAAAAAACTGGTCAATTAAACCGATATTTAGCAGTTCAGTTGCATATCCGATCATCTAAACAAACCAAACCGTAAATAGGCCTGGTTTCGGTTTTTACCAGTCTGTCCGTCCGATCTGGTCCAGTTGTAATAACAGTGCTAATATTGATAATTTTGGAAAAAAATACATTTCATTAAATATTAATTAAATTATCTTGACATGGACAGTTGACCATTACAAACAATGAAAATAAATTACATTCTTTAAATTGCTCTGGGAATTTAATTGGGCCTCCAAATCTCAAAAGTTTTACTTAATTGATGGAGCATACAAGACGTTATTTTTAATGATTTATTTAAAAAATAATATAATTAATTATTACATTAATATTATCTGCTATTTATTCATTACTGTTTTGTTATTCGATAATTATAACGATTAACGATATGATCAATTTGTACCAACTAAATGATAAAGTAAAAATAAAATTAATTCATAATAGAAACGGATATGAAAATTCCTCCACTGCACACGTATCGTACAATTGACACTCCTAATTCATACGGATCAGTTAATACCTGAGGTGATAGCAGAATGGCTGCGCCCTCGTAGAAATCTGCTTTATTATAAAAGGAATGAATTATAAATAATCCTAAACATTGATTTGTCCTTTTAAAATAGTAAACATAAATTTATTGGAGTGAGTCTATGGTACTATGCATATTATGGGATGTTACCGTGCTACAGCTCTATATTTGAGTTTTCAAATTCTAACAATCGATCTGAACCGTTCATCTTGTTCTCCATATCAATATGTGTTTGGAGACCAAATTTTACATTTTTTAAAATTTTTTTTACTATTTTTTTAGATATTTAGAAAATTACTTGATCTGAAAATTCTGGACCATCCAAAAACAATGATTTTCAATAAATCTAAAAAAATAGTAAAAAATTTTTAAAAAATATAAAATTTGGTCTCCAAACACATATTAATATGAAGAACAAGATGAACGGTTCGGATCGACCATTAGGATTTAAAAAATTAAATATAAAATCATAACACAGTACCAAATCATAATATGCATAATACCACAGAGACACTCAATTTATTGTTTGTGAAGTTTCAAATGGATGCCCATTTGCTATATTATATAACAAGCACAAAGAACAAAACAGGTCTATGAGGCCTTTTTTGGGCCTAAACAAATTCCAGCCCAATTTTGATTTACAGGCTAATTTGAAGGGAATTTCTTTTAATCGGTGTTTTGCTGTTTTGTTTGATAGATCGGGTCAGAGGAATATACGCAATCCCTGTCGTTGGATCTTCTTCCAGAAAGTGCCAGAACACTCTCAACGGCACTGATAACTGAAATCGTTGCATGGTTCTAGAAACCCCGAGGACGTTCTAAAAATATCCAGCTTTTTACTATCGTCTTCTCCAACCCATATCACAGAAGCTATATAAACTTCGCATAATTATTCTCTTCAAATCAACCAAAGCAAGAAAACAGAGAGAAAACAAAAGAAAAACCAAAGAGAGCTTAAACCACTAATTTAAGAAGAGAGAGTACGAGAGATCAATGGAGGAATACTTCGGAATTCCAAGGAAAAACTTCACCTTCTATCCCAATTCAAATCCAAAACCAAATCACTACCGCAATTCGAATTCTTTTCACCATGCAAATCCATACGCTAATCACTACTTTAATCCTGACCATAATCCAATTTCACAACCTAATCAGTACAGTAAACCTTTCTATAATCCAAATTTTAATCCTCAAGAAACCTCAAATTCTACACTGAAACCTAAAGTTATCTCCGTCCCAATCCACTTTGTCAACTCTGATTCGGGAGCTTCGCAACTTCCAACTCAGACACCATCCCCGGTGATCCCACCACGACCTTCACCTGAAATGGCGGCTGTGAAGCTTCAGAAGGTGATCCGTGGCTTCTTAGTGCGCAAGAATTGGAGTATTGTGCGAAAAATTGAAGCTGAAGCTGAAGCAATTGGGGAAGAGATTGCAAGAGACGAGATGATTTTAGAGAAGGAAGTCAAGGCTAGGATCAGGGTAGGAGAGATGCTGATGCATCTGTTGTTTCGGCTCGATTCAGTCAGAGGCGTGAGAGATCACAGAAAAAAGGTGATCAGAAAGGTAATCTCTTTGCAAGAGCTGGTCGATTCAATTGGTGCTAGAGGTGATAATAAGGTTGAATCAGATACGATTGAGGTCGATGGATCAAATGATGCGGTTGATTCTGTTGAATTTACTGCACAAAACCCAAATTCCCCTCAGACAGATGAGGACAAGGTGGTAGAAGCAGTGGATTCAATGGATGTAACCTCAATTGGTGTGATTGATTCAATCGATTCAAGCAAATGCAGAGAGGAAAATATGTCGGTAGAAGCTGTTGATTTGATGAAGGAATCCCCAATTGAACCCATAAATTCAATTGAAACACCTCAAATGAAGATATTGGATGAGAAACCAGTTGATGAAGAATTCACTGAAGCCCAAGAATGGGACGAGGTATGCGATCCTACTGAAACCTTAGAAATGGAGGAAAGTGTTAAAAGGTCGAATGCTGTTGATCAAGCACCTGAATCATCTCAAGCTGTGACATGTATTAATCAGAAGAATGAAATGGAGATGAAGGGGATGAAGGATGTAATGGAGAGGGTGGTGGTAGAGAACGAGAAAATGAAGAATTTAATGGAGGAGTTGTGCCAGAGTAGTGCACGACAGTCGCAGCTCATGGAAGGGCTGGTGGACCGTGTCCAGCGACTCGAGAGGGAAGTAGCAAAAATGGAGAAGAGGGATAAGAAAAAGAAAAAGGGAAATGTGAGAAAATGTTATAAGTTGTAGCAAAAATAATTGTTGAATTGTGAGAACTTTTATGGTGTATGCTTTTTGGTTTGTAAATTGAGATGTTTTGTTTCGTATTGTTGTAACGGCCTTTGATAGTGTTGATTTTATAGAAAGGAATGCTATTCTTGTTGGATCTTTTGTTTTGTAACCTTAGCTTTTATCTAATGAAGTCATTTAAATTTCATTTGGGAAGGCCTAAAACTAATATTGACCACTTCTAAACCAGTCCATTTTTCTGATTCGTCTTCCGGTTTAGGCGCCATGGTATGAGTTGGTTTGCATTGGTACCCTTGCAAACTGTTGATATTTGCACAAGCACTGTAAAATTAGGAGAAACAAGATTATTAAGAACCCTTTTCAGTAAATTACTAAAATCAAAAGTTAAAATTAAAGTGAATGTGCACGTGCTGGCTCATATGGCGCCAGAGAAATGGAAAAATATTTGAAGGAAATTGCACACCAACACTGCTGGTGGAGAGAACTGTGGAAGGAGGTACTGCTAGAATGTGTAAAGGAAGTAAAAATGAAGGATGGCGTGATGACAGTACAGGGATAAGGATTTGGGCGAATTAATTTGAAGCAGGTGGTGATTCTGGAAAGCTTTCCGGTAGAGAGGAATAGAGGATGCAGATAGAGGTACCGGTATTATCACTGGTACAGGATGGGAGAAGTGCAGCTAGTGTTTGGGAAATGCTTGCTGGTAACGAGAGGCGGCGGGAAGAGATGTCTATTGGTAACGCTTATTAAAAACAAACAATGGTCACTGATTATGTGAATCATGTTTCCGAGCATATTTTATTTGTTAGTTATTATCATGTTATATTCGTAACCTTGTCTAATTAGAAGGTTTGCAAGTGCTAAGAGAAAATGGGCTGTATATAATAATATAACAAGATATATATATATTTTTTTGAATAAAAATAAGGATCAAGTCCGTATTGATAACTTGGTAACTACATAATCAGAGTTTGAAGACCAAATTCTCAGAAAAGAAAAAAAGAAAAGAAAAAAAAGATGTCTAAAATATGATTCAACTTGGTTGAATCTGTAAAAAGAAAAAAGTTCTCATTATCATTCCACACCCCCCCCCCCCCCCAATTATATATATATATATATATATTATTTTTTTTTATTTTAAGAAAAGGAAGGAAAGGAAAAAACATTAAAATAAATCATAAAAATATTAAAACTCTTCTTTGCTCCTCAGTGGTATAATGACCACACATTCTGAACTTCATGCAGCAATACCATCTGTAATTTAGATATATCTCTAAAAATCTTTGTACATCTTTCTCTCCATCCAACAAACATGGTCAGGATTATCAGCTCTTTATCCATTACCTCGAAATGACTTGGATTCCCTTTCCTGGTTACTATCTTTTATTTCTTTACTGCATGCACGTATTATAATTGCCATAACATATTTTCGTAATGAAAAAAGAATATTTATAACAAACTCCTCACCCCTGTTCCTCCTTTTTCTCCGCAGAATAATTGACTAGATTAACTTCCTTAACGATATGGTGGACCTCGCAATTAACAGTTTCCCCGCATATATTTGTGATTTGAAGCATCTTCATCCCCGCGTATATATTATGTTGCCTCAAAGTATCCCCCCAATTTCCATTTTCAAATTTCGAAATTAATGCGTCCCGCAATTTCCATTTTCGGATCTAAGGCGATTCTGAGGCGATTGAAGGCTAAATTCAAAGGCGACATAGGCGAGCGTAGAATACGATTGATAGAGGCGAGAGAGGCAATCATTCATTCGGAATTGCACAAGGAAGTGCTTTATTGGAGGCGATACAGGCAATCGTTCATTCGGAATTGCACAAGCGCGTGCTGTATTGGAGGCGATACAGGCGAGAGAAACATTCATCCCGTCTTTTTTGGACGAGCATTCATCTGATCTTTGTTGTTCTCCGATGATCTTGTATGTTTTCAGGCAAGTGCATTTTGAATTATAATTATTTGGGCTCAATCTATTTCTATGTCATTTTATTATCTGGATTCGATGAGTTCTTAATCGATGGATTGTTTTAGCGAATTCGATCAGTTGTTGATCTTTTATAGATTATTATGGGGATTAATACTTGTTATCTTTTACTGCAGATGTTAAAAATTGGGTGCTTTTTAATGCAAGTTGACGTACCGGTCGAGGAGGAATGGTTTTTTCTTCTTTCTTATGTATCAGTAAGTTTTGTACATTTTTTTTTTGCGGAATTGATGTCTGGAATTGTAAAATGACTTGAGTAATCTAAGGGTAAATACTTAATATACATTAAGATAAATAGTTATAAAATAAAAGATATACACCATGATTGTACATGATAAGTACTACAATAGTTTAGGTAAAGTTCTAGGATGCAGAATAATAAATGCTGGAATATTTCATGATTAAGTTCATATATTTTTTTTATAATTTATGATAATTTTTGTTGAATTTCATATTATTTATTGAGTTATATATTAATGTGAGTTCGTCAACAGAAGCTGTAACTACAAGGCAGATGCTCTTGCTAAGATTGGTAGAGCACTTGGAGGCAGCTACGAAGGATTTACTTTTCCACTTTTTTCTAATATTTAGAAGGTCTAGAGTTCAAAGCTAGGTACTGCACTTTTAATACTATATTTGTGCATGTAAGTGAATGGCTGAAATTTGTAACTTTTGCCTACGGGCGCTATCTGACAAAAAAAAAAAAAGTTATATATTAATGTAGGACCTTGCTCTGAGAACTGACTTTGACCGGCTTTTGGGTATTGCACCACAATTATTCACCGAACAATTTTCAAAATCGAGGTGATTTTTTCTTCCACTCTGTGCCGAGAAACACTGGATTCTTGTTGCTGCAGACTTAAAAAATCAAGAATTCAAGCTTTACCAGTCCTGTACCTCGGCAGCTAATGAACATTATCTTCACCCTCATCTGAAGAAAATTGATTGGTTGAAATATTTTCTTGCTTAGAGAATGGGTGAGTTTTTTGTTATTGTATTTACATTTAATATTACATTACAAAATCAAAATTTTCTTTATCCCTTCTTTATACGTTTTCTTAGGCAACAAAAAATGGAGCAATGTGGAGGATGAATTTCAGGATAATATACCAAAGCAGAGTGCCTCGGATGATTGTGCAATTTTTCTTTTTCAATACATTGATTGTATTATAAGGAAAGTTCCATTTGACTTTGATCAGGTAAAGCTTTATTACTATTTATTTACCAATTTTTTTTAAAAAAAAAAAGAGATTGACCAACAATTGAATTATTTTTATTTCTTTGATATTGTAGGATATAATCTGGAATGAGCGCTTGACTTTAGCATATAATATGCTTATCCACGATAAGAATGACTGCAAATTCAGAAGCTAGAGCGCTTGACCTTTTGAATGGTATTTGTTGTATGGTTTTTATGGCGTTGTTATTGTTGTTATGGTTACTGATGTTATTGGTACTATTGTTATTGTTAGTTGTATTAATACCTGTTATTTGTGCGGTTCAATATGGTACCGCACTTTGGTATTGCTATTGATATTAAAACTCTTTTGTTGTTAAAATTGTTTGGTGTTTTTTAACATTCGATAATGTAGTAATTTTTTGTATTATGTAAGGATAAATACTACATAGAGGTAAGTTAAATATTTGTAGGTACTACTAATTATAATTGTTTTTGTAAATGGAAAAAGTAATATTAAAGGGAACATAAGTATTTATATTTCAATTCAGCAAGTGTTTATCTTCAATTTAGCAACTATTCATCCTTATAGAATACTATATTATACAAGGATAAACACTATATTATGCAAGGATAAATACTATATTATGCAATGATAAATACTCCGTTAGATAGGTTAAATATTTCTAGTTACAACTAATTATGCTAGTGATTATTAAGTGTCATTTTAATTTCTGATTCAGTTAGCTTTTAAACACTTCATAATGCAACAACTTTTAGCATACTATATTATGTGAGGATAAATAGTTCATAGATTTAAGTTAAATATTTGTAGGTATAACGAAATATACTCGTTTTTTCTAAACAAAAAAAAGTAATATTATAGTATTTATCTTCAATTCAGCAAGTGTTTACCTTCAATTAAATAACTATTTAACTTTAATTTGATAAAGCATTTATCTTTAAACACACAAGTGTTTACATTTATTTTGACAAGTATTTACCTTCAATTAAGTAACTACTTAACTTTAATTTGACAAGTATTTATATTCAATTAAGTAACTATTTATATTAAATTAAGTAACTATTTCTTAGTGTTTATATTTAATTTTAATTCAGCAAGTGTTTACCTTCTACTAAGTAACTATTTAACTTTAATTTGACAAGTATTTATATTCAATTTATTAGTGTTTATATTTAAGTATTGATGCATTTATCTTTTAAACATACAAGTGTTTATCTTTAAATATAAGAGTTTTTAAGTTTATGTTGACATCATAGTATTCATCCTTCTACAATTGAAGGTTGTATTTTTCTTAGTGTTTATGTTTAAGTATCAAAGTATTTAACTTTAAAGTTACAATTGTTTATCTTCAAATTTCAGAGTTTTTAATTGTTTACGTTGACAAGCAAGTATTTATCATTATTCATTGAAAGTTTAATTTTTACGTTATTTATCCTTACGCACTATTTGGTAGTTAACTATTTGAAAGCATAAATGAGAATTATGAAACAACACACAACAGATTACAAAATCGTAATATATTAAACAACGATAAATACAATAAAATATAGCAAAAGTTTCAGGTAACACAAAATGAAACAAACAAAATTGCAAAAAACCAATAGCAAGTAAAACAAAACATAGTTGACACTAAAAATCTAATTAAAGATCAGTTCATGGATCGTTTTTTGGATGAATGGAACGCGGTGGCAGACGCTTGGCCATAGGGATGTAGGACTTTGCTTCAGGATGGCCCCTTGGACTTCGTCTTGGCTTTTGCCGTGGTGGCCACGGCCAGCTTCTCCTGAGATACTTCTCAAACCCTGGTGGTACCCTGGGAAGAGGCACGAATGGTTGGGGTGTGGCGTTGATCACCTCTAGTTCTTCCTTGATGGCAGCCATACGTTAAGTAGTATTTATCTTTGTGTAGTGTTGTACTATGCCTTGTTGTAAGATAGTATTTATATAGAGTTCGAAGCGTCGCTTCGTCTCCCTCCAGAGAGACGCATATCAATTATAATTCGACGATGGTTAGAATCGTTTTTCGTCCAAATTAACTTTCGTTATTCGAGAAAATGTTTCGATCTCTGAGAAGTAACATCTCTCATAATCTCAAAGTAGCACGAATCTCAGAGTACTTAAGGCAACTTTTGAATTTATTTGAGAATGTTCAAGTTGGATTTGTATCGGCCCACAAATTTGGGCCATGAGTTATCTAATTTTTTTTTTTATAGTACCGACTTATGAAGTTTGGGTCAAGAAGTTCCGGAACCATAGAGTTGTGCGGGGACAAAACGAAAAAATGAAGGAATTGTTGTGAGGGGATAATGGATCGACATAATTGGTACTAAGAAATTGAGTTCACTTCTTAAGGATTAATACTTCAATGTGTTAGTGTTAACAGTTTATAGATCAATGTTAAATACTCGCATTTTATCCGCATGATTTACCTGTCCAGTCATTATTTTTGTCATTTTGTGCGGGGTGGAGGGTGTGGGGACTGTTATCAGCGTCCATGAAAAAAATATACTTTGATCAAGTGATAAAATCTAGTGATAACAGTATACATATTTAATATGAAACGTCATGTGTTTGAAATCCTAATAAAAAAAAATTGTTTGTTGTAATAATATGAGTATTAAATATTTGCAAGACTTAATCTTCAACTTTTACTTAAAAACATATTTCTGCAATGAACTCGGTTTTCTTTTTATCCAGGTTGGACAAGCAAATAATTTCTTTTTTTTTTAAGGTTGGCGGTTTTGACCTTCAACAATATAGTTATAAGAAAAAAGTTTATTTACATGAGTTAATTACTAAAGTTAGTAATTCACCCCAACAAATTGAAAATAAAAATTAAAATATTTACATCAACTTGCAAAAATAGCCACCAGAAGAGCGCAATATAGCACCCCTTGACTTGAGAAGCATATCTTCTGTAGAGTTTTTCTGTACGGAGCTTTTAATTTGATCCGTTCAATTCGAAATGAACGGGCCAGATTAAGAGCTCCGCACGGAAAAACTCTGCAGAGGATATCATTTCCCTTGACTTGCCCCCCCCCCCCCCCCCCCCCCCCCCCCCCCCACACACACACACACACACCCATAACAAGCAAAGAATTTCGCAATTTGATATTTAGCAAGTTAAGCACTAATTTGTTTTTCTTATGATTAGTGATTAGAAATATTAAATAATTTAAATGCTGATGTCAAGCTATTATAGTATTGCCGCTTTGTTTTGGTTAATAACTGACACTAATTAATAACTATTATATTCATTAAATGTACCTCAAGCAATGCATTCTTTTAAGGACTATATATATCGTATGTAAGCGTGACATATTTTTGTTGGGGAACGAGCAGAGGTGTCAATGGGTTTTGGATTTAGGGTTTAGAGTTTTAGAGTTTAGGATTTAAAAATATATATATATATATATATAATTCTTTTAATTTGCCCATATCAATATATCGTACTATATAGTTCCATTTTCTGAAAGCTATTTTCTCTTCTTTTCAAATAACATCCTCGCTACTAAATAGCACGCAAATTTTTTTGGGATTCAAAGCTCTATTTACCCAAACAAGATCTGAGCCGTTCATTTAATAGATCTGAGCCACTCATCAAAATTCATTTCAATCTCAGCCTTTAATTAATAAATTTAGATTTTATGTATCTGTTTCATGTTGTCAAATATGTAGAAATCTAAATTTAATTAAAACCCTATCCACTACATGAAAAGACGCATAATAATTCAACAAAATCTCCACGCGTTTTCCCTTCTTTCCACGCACTCCACGCGTTTTCCTTCTCTCCACGAATAGGCACCGGACACGCGTCACGCAAAAGTTGGAATATCTCAGCGGGATACGCAAAAGTTACGCAAAAGTTGAGATATCTCAGAGATACATTCCCGGATCTTCCGTGGCCTGTTTGATGTGGTTGTTTGTGTTTCCATTTATTAACAATTCATTAATTTTTGTTTCTCTCATTATTAATTAATACATTATGATAAAATCAAATAAATATTAATCACATCTAAAAAAATTAATCAAAATAATATTTCAATCCCGTTGCAACGCACTGACACTTAGCTAGTTTATTTAAAAGAGTTAGATAAAAAAGGCCAATTCAGTTCAACACTTTTTAAGTTATTTTTACGAATCACAAAATTAAATTTTTAGGAGAAAGAAAATTTAGTCTCACTCAGCCTGGTCAATATAATGTAAAAAAAAGGCATCAATTATTTTTTTTGGAGATTTAATAATCTCTACGAATGGCACATCTATACCATTTTTTCAAATGAAAAAATCAGTGTTCTAAATAGCGCGCTATAATATTTTTGGATCATAAATTCTAAGTTATGGTATCAAAACGCGCTATTTGAACTACGGATGCTATAGCGGTAATAACGGTTTGCTATAGCGCATAGCGTGTAGCGCAAATATCACGCGCTATGCAACATGATTTTTTTTTCTTCTTCTTTTCAATTTATATGGGCTTTAAATAAAGGCTTAGATTGGATTTTAACCGTGATTTTTTTTTTGCAATTAACATACTAAGCTTTATATTAAACTATTAATTATTAAATGAGAGATCCATCAAATAAATTCAAATAAAGAAAAGTGCGTTATGCAACATGAGCTATTTTTTTTTTCATTTTATATGGATTTTAAATAAATGTTCAGATTGAATATATTAAGATGTTTCTTGAAGCAACAAAATGATACATAATATAATTTGAATATTTTGAATAGATTAAGATAATTAATTATGCCATGATTCTAGGTTATTTTGAAATTTAAATAGAAAAAATATAGATTATGTCATGATGCTAAATATATTTTGAATAGAAAAAGATCTATAGTTTATGATATTAGTATTATATGGATATTTTGAGTCGTAATTTGGACTTTGTATTGGTTTAATATAAATATTATAATTTTTTAATCAATTTGATGTTATTTATTGTTCTATGAGACTTAAATAGTGTTGATATTTAGTACAAATATATGATATAATTTTTATAAAAATAAGAAAATGCTATGTAGCATAGCTTTCAGTATACCTTTTTTTGTAGGCTTCCTGCTATGATGCGATAAACGATATTTAAAACCTTGGAAAAAATAGAAGTGGAGTTACGTAATCTATGATTTGATCTCAAACTTGAACCTTGTTCTCAGCCTCTCTGCTATGTGTACTGATACTTTTTAATTTTTTATTGCCACTCTTTAATTTCAATTTAGTTGTAAAATTATTTATAAATTATGTACTAATACATTAAAACTATTAATTAGGATGAAACTTAATAGTTAAAGCCATGTTTTTTATTTTAGACCTCAATAAAATATGGACAACTTAAAATCGACCTAATTAAATAATTGCAGAACCCTCTCTGAAATTGTATACAATTAAACTTCTATTTTAATTGAAACCTATACAATTATACATAGTTACTACTCATCATCACCACCGGCTCCTATGTATTCTTCCTTATTTAGCACATCATATTTTTTTCACATTCTTCCATTGTAGATCTCTTATCGCCATCGATCCTTCATCCTCGGTTAAGATGCAGATGTCCTTCATTGTTGGCTTCATGCCTAATACTACTGCAGAGATCTCGAAAGATGAAACACCATTGGCTACACAACAGCTGCGGCGCTTCCACTCTGGCCCGATACCTCAGCTTGACGACGTCTATCACAATAAGGTACAATACTACTACAGTGTGAATTTGGTTAGTATCCTCTATATTAATGCAGAATGAATCCGGACCATCCGATCAACGGCCGAGATGCATTTTTATCTTAGCTTTTTGGAATTTCTTTTTTCCTTTGATGTCACCAAATGAAGTTCCTCTTACATGCTGATCAGAATCATCATACTAAAGATTTCTCCTTCTTAGTCTTTTTTTGTATTTTTGAAAGTTCCAATTATGAGATTCACTCACCTCTTTCATTTTCCAATATGATTTTTCCTCAATTTCTCTCCCCATGATCACATTGTGATTCAAAAGCCTAATCAGCTTCGACATATAGAGCAAAACTTTCTTGTTTAAACACTAACATTATTCATTTGCACATTTTTAGAAGCTTGCACTGAGTCCAGGTCCCAGAAAAAAGGAGAAAAGATGGAAGAAGTTCAAGTTCCTTACCAAGAAAAACAAGGACTCCAGAAAAACAGCACCTCAGCAGACCCTTTCGCGAGAAACAGCAGCAGTGATGCTTCAGAAGGTGATGCGTGGCTTCTTAGTGCGCAAGAATTGGAGCATTGTGCAAAAAACTGAAGCTGAAGCTGAAGCAATAGGGGAAGAGATTGAAAGAGACAAGACGATTTTAGAGAAGCAAGTCAAGGCAAGGATCAGGGTTGAAGAGATGCTGATGCGTCTGTTGTTACGGCTCGATTCAGTCGCAGGTGTGAGAGATTACAGAAAGAAGGTGATCAGAAAGGTAATCTCTTTGCAAGAGCTGGTCGATTCAATTGGTGCTAGAGGTGATGATAAGGTGATCAGAAAGTGTTAAAGGATGTAATAATGAGAAGAATGAAATGGAGATGAAGGGTGTGAAGGATGTAATGGAGAGGGTGGTGGTAGAGAGCGAGAGAATGAAGAATTTAATGGAGGAGTTGTGCCATAGTAGTGCACGACAGTCGCAGCTCATGGAAGGGCTGGTGGACCGTGTCCAGCGACTCGAGAGGGAAGTGGCAAAAATGGAGAACAGGGATAAGAAAAAGAAAAAGGGAAATGTGAGAAAATGTTATAAGTTGTAGCACAGATTGAATTGTGACAACTTTTATGGAGAGTGCTTTTGGTTTGTAACTTTAGATGTGTTGTTTTGTATTGTTGTCAACTTGTCATGGTGGTCTTTGATAGTGTTGATTTTATAGAACGGAATGCAAATAAGTTAACAAGGACATATGCAAATTAATTTGGTACAATCTGCGACTGTAAATTATTTTCCTAACTACGGTTGTTCAGAAGCGGATCCAAAATTTTCGTCACAAACAAAATAATATTGAATCATGTTTAAATAACTAATTAGATTTAAATTTATTAACTAATTGAGTACTCGACAAAAAATAATATTTTAATTTATGCTTTTCAATATTTTGACTTGTAATTTTTTATACTCTAACTTATAATTCTAATTATCAATTAAAATTCAATAAATTTATATCAAATTTTAACTCTAAATTTAACCAAAATTACAAATCAAATATTCAGAAGAAGACAATTTTTTTTTTCAAAAGAACAAAAACAGTTGGAATCAATCTTCACTAAAACTCAAAATCTAAAAAGAACAAGACCATGTAGGTCTACCCCTGCTGATGTTATTACTTATTAAGTTGTCAACTAGCAATTATAAACGGAAGTATTATCTTCATCGAAATCATAAAAACATAAGCAATCACCACTTAACAATGTGAATCCTGTTTCCGAGTATTTTATTAATTATTATCATGTTATTTTTGCAACCTTGTTATCCATTACCGCGTTTCATGGAAAATGACTTAGATTCCCTTCGCTGATTACTATTTTTTATATATATATTTTTAATTTTTCCCTGTATTATAATTGTCATTTTATAGAAACTGTAATGGATCTTAATTTTGTAGTATTCTTTTCTTAATTTAATAAATCAGAAGTTCAATTAAATTAATTAAAGGGAAAGTTAGAATGGTTTCTATTCTTCCATTCGATTAGAAATTTAGCCCTAGGTAAATTTGGATTTCCATCTCTATTTTTGTATGTTGTTCTGTAAATTATGTATTGTTATTTTAAATTTGTTTATAATTTTTATGTGCTAATTTTTAAACTATAATTCTTATCTTACTTATTTTCTAATTACGTAATATTTATTAAATAAGGTTGTTCTATTTAAATTTATTTCTAATTATATATGAATGCAAAATAGGTTAAAAAAAATTAACTTGAAATCATCCTCAAATCACAAAAGAAATATTATAAATTTACCCAACTTGGATAATCAACATTGTCAATTTAAGCCTAAATCAAACATGTTTATTATGAAATTAATAACGAGATCCCAATATATACTGAGTTGGAGAACTTCCAAACAGAGAGATGACACACAGAATCTTGTACAGGATTAAGAAGCAATAAATCCATAACATTCTTCGCATGATTCCAGAAATCCAGCTGACGTTCTAAAAATATTCAGACTATATATATTCGTCCGGGTCCAGTTCCCCTAAAGTAAGGTAATTTTTGAATTCAGATCAAGACTGTCCGATTCAAAACTGACGGTTCTGAACTAAACTCAAAAATTGAGTTACTTTAGGAGATTCGAACTCATGTTCTGAACTAAAACTCAAAAATTGACCGACGTGTCCGGTGCCTATTCGGGGGTAACGTAGGGATCAGTATTATTTGAGCTTTGAGATTCGCGTAGAACGTATTACAACGGTTGAGATTTTCCAAAAAGTCATGCAAAATATGAGATATCTCAGAGGATGACCCAAATCGACATCATAAAAAAGCTATATATATGTATACAATTATACATACATACACAAACGCCCGCATAACTATCGTCTTCACATCAAAGCAAGAAAACAGAAAGAAAAGAAAAGAAAAGAAAAGAAACACCAAAGAGAGCTCAAATGGAGAACTACTTCGGAATTCCTATGGAAAACTTCACCTTCACCAATTCAAGTTCAAGACCAAAACCAAATCGCTACCGTAATTCTAATAATTACGAGCTAAACGCTAAATCCTTATTTGAACCTTACATTCATCCTTACTATAATCCAAATTCACGATCTAATCAGTACCGTAAACCTCCCCATAATCCAAATTTTAGTCCTCAAAAAACCTCAAACCCTACACTGAGACCTAGAGCTGTCTCCGTCAACTCTGATTCGGGAGGTTCGCAACTGCCAACTCAGACACAATCTCCGATGATTCCACCACGATCTTCACCTGAAATGGCGGCGGTGAAGCTTCAAAAGGTAATCCGTGGTTTCTTAGTGCGCGAGAATTGGAGTATTGTGCGAAAAATTGAAGCTGAAGCTGAAGCAATTGGAGAAGAGATTGCAAGAGACAAGATGATTTTAGAGAAGGAAGTCAAGGTCAGGATCAGGTTTGGAGAGATGCTAATGCGTCTGTTGTTTCGGCTTGATTCAGTCAGAGGTGTGAGAGATTACAGAAAGAAGGTGATCAGAAAGGTAATCTCTTTGCAAGAGTTGGTCGACTCAATTGGTGCTAGAGGTGATGATCATAAGGTCGAATCAGATACAATTGGGGTCGACAATTCATATGTTGTAGTTGATTCTGTTGAATTTACTGCACAAAACCCAAATTCCTCTCAGACAGAAGAAGACAAGGTGGTAGAAGCAATGGATTCAATGGAAGAAACCCCAATTGGTGTGGTTGATTCGATGAAGGAATCCCCAATTGAACCCATAAAATCAACAGAAACACCTCAAATGGAGATATCAGATGAAAGATCAAATGTCCATCAGGAATTCACTGAAGCCCAAGACAGAACAGAAACCCCTCAAATGGAGATATTGGATGGAAAACTAAATGTTGATGAAGAATGCAATGAAACCCAAGAATTGGATGAGGTATGTGATTCTGCTGAAACCTTAGAAATAGAGGAAGATGTTAAAAGGTCGAATGCTGTTGATCAAGCACCCGAATCATGTCAAGCAGTGACATGTAATAATGAGAAGAATGAAATGAAGAATAAGGGGGTGAAGGATGTAATGGAGATGGTGGTGGTAGAGAGTGAGAAAATAAAGAATTTAATGGAGGAGTTGTGCCAGTGTAGTGTACGACAGAGGCAGCTCATGGAAGGCCTGGTGGACCGTGTCCAGCGACTCGAGAGGGAAGTGGCAAAAAATGGAGACTCGAGAGGGAAGTAGCAAAAATAATAGTTGAATTGTGAGAACTTTTATAGAGAGTAGTGTTAGTGCTTTTGTTTTGTATGTTTAGATGTTTTGTTTTGTTTTGTATTGTTGCCATGTTGGCCTTTTATAGAGAATAGTGTTTTGATTTTATATAAAGAAATGCAATTCTTGGATCTTTTGTTTTCTCACATCAGCTTTTATTTCTAATGAAATAATTGAAATTTCATTTTGCAAACTGTTGATATTTTCACCAGCACTGTAAAACCTGATCTGGTCATTCTGTCACCTGTATAGAGCTGATAACATTTCGAGACGCCATTGATCTGGTCATTATGATTTATGATTAGAAAAATTAAATAATTTAAATGTTGATGTCAAAACTATTCAAGTATCAAATCCTTGTTTTATTAATGATAGATACTTAATAAATAATTTGTTTTTTCGTTTTAAAAAAACCTCAACAATGCATTTTATTGGGGAATTTTACAAACTACCCTATATTTAGAAAAGATCAAACAAAATACCCCCTCTTCAAAAAATTTGACAAAATGCCCCTGGGACCCCAATTTCCCTTCCCTTCCTTTTACCCCTCTCCATATTACTCTCCTGTGAGCTTTTTATTTTAAAAAGCATCAACTGAAAAAGGCTTTGCCATTTACTTTGCTATTGTTAACTTTATCATATCAAAATTTATTTCTTACACCAATCAGATAAACTACTAAATCCTGAACTGCTTGTTGGGATTGTTTGCGCATCCACCAAAGCCGCACAGTCCCGAGTATATGACCCATTCTCCTAATGCAAGTTTGGTAATGATATATTCAAGCATGTTTTACAAGGCCAGTGTCTCTGCTTCCAATGAATTATCAACCACAATTGTACTCCCCTAGTCCCCTGTGCCCAGATCAACACCATTTTATAAAAGATTATGCAACCGGTACCATTAATTTATCTAACTTTATCAACATCTCCATTTTTTGTGTTTCGTCTCCGTTTCATTCCACTTTTCTCATGATCCATCAATTAACATTAATTTATCTAACTTTACTCCAGTAAGTGTTAGAAAATATTCTTATTTTCAGGATAAATATTTCAAAAAATAAATCATATAATTTTAACAAAAACTGAGGCGGAGATGAAATAGAGGAGCAAAAAGATAGTGCGAAGGAGATCCAGTGGGGCGGTGCAGAGGAGATCTAGTGGGGCTCCGGAGGAGAGCTATTGGGCTGTGTGGAAGAGCCACAAATTTTTTGAAGAAAGACGACAGAGAAAAAAATTAGAGGGACACAGACAGAAAGGAGGAAAAAGAATGGAAGTAAACAAGGGGGAGGAGATTTTGTTTGATCATTTTTAGGAGGGTAGATTGTAAAATTTCTCCATTTTATTGGACCTTTTTGTATGTATATGTGATAATTTTTTGTTGGTGAACGAATTTAATTAGGACAAAATTAATTATCCACATCAAGCCTTATCATTTCAAAATAAATAAAATAAAAGTACTATTAGATGATCTGGCATAGCATTATTTTCTATCAAAGAAAAGTATTATTAAGCTGTTTAGTCACAAAACATTACTCTTTTTATAAAAGCAATTTAATTTTAACCATAAACTTTTATTGTCAAAATTTTATTTCCTGAAACTAATTAATAGGCATAACAATACTACAGTCAAATTAATAAAACATTTTTTTTCTTAAAAGTTACATAAAAAATGCCCATTCAATTCCACACTTTTAAGTTATTTTTCCGAATCACAACATTAAAAATTGTAGGAAAAAAGATATAACCTTATTCTGCCTAATCAATATAATGTAATAAAAAAACACCAATTAAATATTTTTTTTAGCGATCTCTTTCGAATGACACATCTATACCATTTTTTCAAATAAAAAAATGGAAGTAGAACTACGTTGTCTATAATTTGACACATCTATACCATTTTTCTGATACTTGTAAATTATGTATTGCTATTTTTATTTTCAATTTAGTTGCAAATTTATTTTTCTATTTATAAATTATGCACTGACATTTTTAAATCTTTACCTTTTTTGTTATTATTATATAATATTATTTTTAATTAGGTTATTTTATGCTAAATTTATTTTAATATGCTAGACTCTAGGTCTCAATCAAATATAGATAACTTAGAGAAATTATCTAAATTAGGCCTCAAATTTAAAGTCACAATCAAATTTACCGCATATATGTATTAGGCATCATGAAATATATGAACAAACAATAATCTGCCTAAATAATATTAATTCTTCCAAAATCAACCCTAAACAATTGCACACCCCTCCCTCTCTGAAATTGTATACAATTAAATTTCTTTTTTAATAGAAACCTATACATAGTTACTACTACTCATCACCACCGGCTCTTACTGTTCTTTATTTAGCACATCATATTTTTTTTCACATTCTTCCATTGTAGATCTCTTATCGCCATCGATCCTTCTTCCTCGGTTAAGATGCAGATGTCCTTCATTGTTGGCTTCTCGCCTTGCAGAGCATCAACTCCCCAAGCGAGTACTACTGCAGAGGTCCCGAAAGATGAAACACCATTAACCACACAGCAGCAGTTGCACCCCGAAGGATCTGACACTGCAAATTGCGAAGACGAATCCGAGTTTGATCATTCACTAGAATTGGTACACTTCTCATGTTCTTTCCTTGATGATATATTAGTCATCATAAGAAAAATATATAGTTTGTGTTATTTATCTTTCAACAAAAGATTCAACATAAAAAATGCTATAGGTATATATACAAGTCCTAAATTAGTGAAATCTGTCTCTGATGACATATTTCAATCCATACTAATTACTAGCATCTTTCATTTTTTGGTGCTAAAGCGGGCAGTGAGATCATCGGCATTATCGAATAGGACGACCAACCTCATTGACGGGGAGTTGTCGAGGTCCCCAAGCTTCAAGGAATATTTGAAAAACAACACAAAACTCCATTTGAATGAAGACTCAAACCTCAATGAAAATCAAGTTCTCAGGCCCGGTTATAAGCAAACAATTAAGGGTAATTTTATGATGTTTTATTTGCTTACATTATGTTCTTCCCCAGCCGTGATACTTGAATCTTTTGAATTTTCTATATAGCTTCGGATAGCAATTTAGAAATCATGGAATATATTTTTAGCAAAAGTTACAAGTATGCTCTAAGATTGGCACCATTATCTTAAATAAACAATGAAGGGGAAAAAAGTTACACTTGTTGCCTTGAATTATTGTAACACATCTTCCCATGAACTCCTCAAATTAATTATTGAATATATAAAGAACTAAGGAAATTATATATCATTCTGAAACTGAACAATAATTCTAATAGAATGATTCTGACTCATCTACTTATGTGTTCTTATAAAGAAAATAGTTCTCAATGAAAATAATATTGAGATATTGAATAACTTATTTTCGTGTACGCATGCAGACCTGCTCGGAAAGACGGATGCGGATTTCCAATCACCATTGTCTTTTCAGCCAATTGATACTTCAAAACCCTTGCTTTCAAATAAGGTACAATGTGAATTTGGACTTGAACACCCCTTGTTAGTTTTGCATGAATTTTAGGACATTTTTATCTTAGCTTTTTGGAATTTTTTTTTTTCCTTTGATGTCACCAAGTGATGTTCCTTTTACATGCTGATCAGACTCATCAGACTTGGTGTTTTTTTTCTTCTTTCAAAATCAATTGCTCCTTAGTCTTTTTAATTTTTTTAATATTTTTGTAAGTTCCATTTATGAGATTCACCTATTTCATTTTCCAATATGAATTTGAGAACTTTTAAGATTTTCCTCAATGTCTCTCCCCGTGATAGCACTATGATTCAAAAGCCTGATCAACCTCAAAATATAGAGCAAAGCTTTATTTTACTGATGTTTAGGAAAACGTTCAAACACATTTTCAAGAAACTTATGTTTTGAAATTTTGCACATATAGTCACTAACATGATTCATTTGCACATTTTTAGAAGCTCGGACTCAGTTCAGGTCCCAGAAAAAAGGAGAAAGGATGGAAGTTCAGGTTCCGTACCAAGAAAAACAAGGACTCCAGAAATAAAGCACCTCATCAACTCCTCTCGCGAGAGACAGCAGCAGTGATGATTCAGAAGGTAATCCGTGGGTTCTTACTTCGCAAACATTTGAAAATTTTGCAAAATATTGATGCGATAGGTGAGGATTTTGGTAAACAGCTGGGCAAATATGGGGAGATTTTGGTGTCTGACAGCTTGCAAAACAAGATCAAGCATATGCTTTCTCAGCTCAATAAAGTCAGAGTTGCAATGGTTTATAAAAGGAAGGTCCTTCAAAAGATCATTCTTTTGCAAAAGACAGCGCGTTCAATTGCTTCAAGAACACGTAAGCTCGACTCAGATACAATAGTTGAGAAATCAGACGTTGTAATGGATTCTGATAAGTTGATCATGGAAAGCTTCATTTTTCCTAAATTGCAACTTGAAAGGGTGGTCGAAACAGAAGGCTCAGTGGAAAAAGCCCCAAGTGATAGTACATATTCAATCAGAGTGTGTGACAATAACAAAATTAATGAGAATATTGATTGGGATCCATTTGAGGATGACGATATTGTAATAGATTTTCATATACCAACTACTCAAAACTCCTTAGAAGAGAACAAGAGAGTGAAAGCAGTGAATTTAATGGAAGAATCTGCGGTTGATGGACAAGAAACAGAAGGTGCCAGGGAAAACAGAACGATGAAAAAGGTTAATCTAGATTCAATTGAGGTGCAAAATGAGTTTGATCCTATCTTGGAAAGGGAAAAATTGAAGAAGCAGCAACCCAAAAGTTTTGATCAGAAGGATGATGCCAGTTCAACAGAGATAGAGGAAGTGGGAAAAACATCAAATACTGATAGCAAATTCATTGAAAACGAGTTAAACTCAAATGATCCAGCCATGGAAACAATGGATGAGGTATGTGATGAGATAAAATGCAAAATGTTGCTTAATAATGTTCAAAAATTGAAACGTAACAAAGAATTTGATGATAATGTGCTAGAATCATCTCAACTAGTGAGGTGTTGTAATCAAACTCAAGAAAAATATATCAAGGGACTGATAGAGTTATCAGCAGAGAGTAATGAAATGAAAACTCTTATGAAAGAGCTTCAAAACAGTGTTCAGGAGCTTGAAAATAAACTTCAAAGAATAGAGAGGAAAGAAAACTAAACATGAAAAAAATTTGAAAAAAAATTCAGTTAGTTAGTAATCAAAGTATTGAGAAAGGAATATATTCTCTTTGAGAGTCTAGATAAATATTTCAAATCTAGCTCTTTGTTTTTTTTTTCTTTTTTCTTTTACATTTTTTTTTAGTTTGTTTTTGTTATATGTCTATAATAGCATCATGTAATTTGTGTTTGTTATGTCTAGAACATCATGTAGAATATTATTTGATTTCAAACTGCAGAATTGTTAACAGCTAACACTCAATACAAATTAGCATGCAGCAATTTAATTGTCACTCTAGCATGGCGTTGCACTGGACTGTGTAGCTATTTTTTTTTCTTTTTGTATTTTACATTTTATTTATTTATTTTGTCTAGTTTGTTATTTGTTATATGTGTATAACATCATGTAGAAGATTATTTGATTTCAAACTGCAGAATCATTAATAGCTAACATAAATATTTAACAGCTTGTTACAAATTAGCATCACTCTAGTGCATTACGCAAGAGAACAATTTTTGATGAAATGCTCCGCAAATTTACCAAAGCAACTTGAGAGTGGTTGAAAAGAGGAACCTATCCAATCTTTCAAAAAAAAAAAAAAAAAACACACACACACACACACTTGGATTAATATACGGGGACACGAGATATTAAAAACCATTTCAGTATCACTTGCAATGGGGCTTAGTTAAAACACTGTGAAACATGTAACAACCGTCTAAACATAACACCAACATTCTAGAAAATTTATTCAACACTTTACAGCAATAAAACCCGAGGTGAAATCTTTGCAACAATAAAAAGCTCAAATCATACAACCTATCTTTGATAATTTACACCTTGGGGTTTCTATAATGCTAAGCTTGACCACATTTTCTAAGAGCAGCTACACCATCCTCTTGGTACTCTTGCCGTGTTATCCAAAATTCGGGAGCATCCTGTGTTCATCCAAAAAAGTCAAGCTAACTCAGCATTTCTAAATGACTACTTTATTGTAAAGAGCACTGTGTAGCAAATATATTTAAAGATGAAGTAATGTACAGACCTTCATGATTCCAGCAAGAACGGCTCCTCCTAAGTAAACCATGTGCTTCCTTCTAGGTGGATCCTCTATTCTTAACCGCAGTTTCTATAAACAAATGGAACCATATTTACTAGTCACTTGGTTTCATACGACGAGGTGTAACATTAAATATTTAAATATTTACCTTCAATCCATCCTTGTTTCCTTTCAAAACTACGTCAAGATAACGGTCGAGAATTTCCTTCTCCAATCTGAAAAAGTAAACATTTTCACATTTTATTGTTTAAACTTCAAAGCTTTTCTTCAAGTTCAGGAAACAAAGTTTGATATTATTGCTGGTGGTACTTGCAAACTTTTATGCTTCCCTATTTAACACTGCGAACAAGAAATTACAAAGAACATTTTTATTTGTTGAATAAAATAACATTATTGGGCAGAAAATAAAATAAAAAAATACATACCTGCTAGGAAGTCCAGGATACATAGTACTTCCTCCACTGAGAACAATGTGTTGGTATAACTGCTCAGTATAAAAATTTAGCTCATTAGGCATAAAGGTATCACAAATTTAACAACAGAACTATGATACATAAAATTAATAATATATCTGAAATCCACCAACACATACCAAAATGTATCCTTAATTGGAAGTTATTTGATAGAATCGCACCAGCTTTAGGCAACTTGGGAATTTTTTTTTTGTTAACTATTAGTTTATTTCTTAATTGGTAACCAACTAATAAATTTTGAATTGATAACAGACTAACTGTCATTCGGTTGTCAATATCCATTTCTTGAATACAATGAAATGCCATGTCAGCCATGCCATCACCTTCTACATCAATTAGCTCCTGATAAATCAAGAACCAAGTTTCATTTATATTACAATGAAATGATGAAAGAAATCATATGATCTGCAATTAAAGGAAATTTATAAGATAATAACTTACGGGGGTAAAAAGAGCCTCCGGTGCTTGAAATCGCTCAGTGCCCACCTTTATAACCCTTCCATCTGGCAGCTGATAGTTTCAAACTTAGATATTGTGTCTTAAACATACATGCAAGGGCCTTTTGCAAACTACACCCAATATTTCCCCGCTAACTGCAAGTAAGACAAACATCTCCAACTTGCATTTAGCAGTAACTGTTTTTGGAGCTATGCAAATAATGAGTAGCAATTAATATTGAATTAAGCCCAAAAAAAATTATTACATTGCCACTAAGAAGAGCGCAGAAAATGGGGCCAGTTGACCCCTGGTATTTTAGGTTGTCTGTTGGTAGTATTTTTCGAGATATATAAAAAAATAAACTTTTAGAGGTACCCACTACTGCATCTCCTAATAATTTAGACCAGACTTAACATAAAAGAAGCCACTGGAGTCATTCTAAAAAGGAAGAAATTAGCAATACTTCGTGAAATTGGTTCATTTAGAATCAATTTGAAACCATCGGCAATAGGTTGTAACAATCTGAACATTTCCACTACAAAAGAAACATCCCGGCACTGCACAAAAGCCGTCAGAAGTTCACTACTAAATTTCATTTTCTCTACTAAATCTTAATACTTGTACACAGGTATACAATTCTCGCTGAAAATGCTTTCCATTGACACAGGTCTAAAATTTCTGGTCCAACCTGCCATATCCAGCATTTCTTACGTGCTTAGGAGAACAAGATGACTTTGTTAAGTTTAAAAGCAAAACTACAAGTACCTATTGCAATCCCTAGTTGGTACCTATACCATCAGCATAACTACTAGCTTTGTGCTAGTTGCAAATATGAAAGCTGATGTTGTTGTTTGCAGAAGTGAGACATGTTGAGTGTTATAAGCAAAGGTTATAAAATTTTGGTATTATTTGCAAAAGGTAGATTCAAACTTTGTGAGTTCTTGTTGGCTTACAGTGTAACTCTTGACAAGAATTGTTGTTTCAAGCCCTAGTTGGTATTCCCGCTTGTAGTCATTGCTGAAAGCAGTTAGTAACATATGTCAAGGTAAAATTGTAAATATTACTGCTACAAATATAAATAATTCAGCATTGGGGTTTAAGAATTACTGACCTTATGTAACATAACTTCTCTTTTATTTGTCTTACAGTTTCAAAATCAGCCGACTTATTCATGGCATATCTGTTTACAGAGGGGAAACACAAATTGAAACTTCTCAAAGAAGGATCTATGTAACATACATGTAGGTACAAATAAAAAATAAAACATACCCTCTACGAGAGAGAAGATCAACAAGGTAAGAAGTAATATGTCTCCCAGCTACATTCATTCTCTTCGTTAGGTGTGGATAAGAGTACCCATCTACCACTGGCACCTATTTTAGAAAAATAAAAAAAAATAAAACTTATAACCTAATTTATTTGTAATAACCAATGTTTGATTAATTGCATTATAATGAAGAAAACATACGACATGAGTTACACCATCCCCTGAATCGATGACAAGTCCAGTTAGCAAACCTGGGGGGGAAAAAAAAAGATCAGAACCTAAATTTTTCTAACAATCTAAGAAATTTCAAATGTAAAATATTGAAGGCACTAGAAATAGATACCTTGAGCATAAAGGGAAAGAACAGCTTGGATTTGGATAAAAACACCGGAAAAATTGTACTTCTCAAACATTGTCTCGATCTAAATAGAAGGAAACTTATTATATTAAATTTTCCAAGTGTATTGTTAAATAGTCAACTTTGAGCTGGCATCATACAGTGTAGCTAAATTTAAGAAAAATACAACACACACGAATACATTGCTTACCATTTTTTCTCGATTCTTCACAGGATTGAGGGGTGGATCTGTGAGTAAAATTTTACACTCTGATGGATCAATCTAAAAAAAATAAATAAAAAAATAATAATCAAAGAGCAGGCTTTAAAAATTAGAAAAAGGTTTACTCTGTAGCATGTTATATAGTTCCAGCAATGTTTCTTATGCAAAACTGTATTACAGAAAATCAATTTAAGAAAATATTAGAATGGACAATAAACCTTAAGTTCACTAAAGAAGGCATGATCCCAAACATGGCCCATCTCATCCCAATTTTGTACAATTCCATTGCTAACTGGATATGATATGTCCAGTTGGTGCCTCATGTCTGCACAAGCTGCTCCTACCACTATATCCTGCAATTCTCATCCGAAAGATTCCCATATAAAATATATATACAATAAGCTAGGGTATCAAAACATAACAACAACATGTACCAGTTAAACAAAGTACCAAGAGTTCTTGCTCTTGAAGGGATTCTTCATACCGAAGCAACGGCCTGCCGATGACACAAGGGAAGACAGAGGTAGGGAAGTTCTCTCCAGCAAAACCACATTTCACATACTACAGAAAAACAAAGTTTGCATAAAAATTATGATTCATTTGGTAGCAAACTATCGATGAGTGAAACGATTGAGCTCATATATTTGTGAAAAACAATAAATTTATCATACACGGCAAGTGTAACTGGAAAAAAGGTACAGAAATTTAGGATCAAATCAAGAGAGAGACAATAAGATGTTGATCTGATCTGCATTTGGAACTGAAAAAAAAAAAATACTGAATCCAAAGGAAAGAGAGACGAATAGGAAAAGCGTGCGTACCCCAGTGCCATTATCGCATACGACAACGTTCTTGCTATCCATCATTGATCTCTCTCTCGTGTTTCCCTTGCAAGTGAAGGTAAATCAACGGGGAAAGAGGGGAGACCGAGGGAATTCACATCCCGTCAGTTACCGGACTGAGTACAATTTATTCCGACGGCCCAAAATTGCTCTTTTTTAATTTGGCACGAATCTCAAAGCAAAATAATACTGCCGCTATGCCATCCCGAGCAAGCACCGGCTGCGAGTAAATCTGGACCGTCCGTTTCAATTGTGTTGAGTCAGGTTCCTGGGAGGATACGGAGGGGCGACGAATGCGACTTCCCTCCGCAATACTAATCGGACGAAAGACAGCGCGCTAAGATCGCTGTTGTGCAGCGATCAAGCGTTCTCGAAAATCTCAATACTAATCCAACGGTCTCTAGCACGTGCAAGTCTCCGTAGCAATGAAGCGGTGTTCCGATCTTGTGCGAAAAGAGCCGAAGAACCGAGTCTTGCCTAACCCGTTTTATTTGATGAATTTCATGTATACCCCTCAAAAATCTCAAAATTATGTATTTCTTTCTCTAAAATTTATAATATCATATGTACCCTTCTAAATTTCAAAAACTCACTAATTTATTCAATTTGTTGACCTTTCTATTAAAACTGATTTAAATTTATAAAGTAACAAGTTTATCCTGTATTAGAAATAAAATTTGTAGTCCAAGTAAGAAAAGTGTTTTGTCTGTTAACTAATTGATTTTCAATGACAAATGTTTAATTTCTTTACCTATGATGCATACACAATGACTTTTAAGCATATACTTATGTGTGCATTATAAACAGTGTTTTAAAATGCGGCCGCATATGCTTATGCAGTCGGCAGCCGTGCTTAGAATGTCATGCTATCACTCTCATGCAATTTTGAGCATGGCATATGTGGATATGCAGATTAAAAACGTAATATGGAGCGCATATAATTAAAATTTCATGTGCATTATGCGGACTTTTACTATCTCATCCCAAATTATTGTATTTTTATATACAACATGGCACATTTCATGTTGGTTATGTGGAAATAAATTCAACTATATGAATATGAATATATATATATACGTGAATTTTTATTTTAAAATCTGCATATGCGGTATGCAGTGACTTTCCGCATGCATGAACAAAACCGCATTTTAAAACATTGATTATAAATAAGAAATTGAACTATTTTCTCTCAAAAGATCAATTAGACAACTAATATATTTCTCTTAAAAATATTACATATTTTTATGTTTTTTAGTAAAATTTAAATGGGTACTTTATTAATTTAAAATGAGTTTTGATTAACAAAATGTCAATAATTTAAATAAATTTGTTAGTTTTTGGAATTTATAAGGGTAAATGTGATATTCTAAAGTTTAGACGGAGAAATACGCAATTTCAACGTTTTTAAAGGGTATACATGAAATTCTCCCTTCATTTATATTCTTCAAAAATCTTAAAATTATATTTTTTTTTCCCTCTAAAATTCGTAATATCAGATTTATTTTTGTAGATATCATAAACTCATAAATTTGTCTATTTTTTTTTATTATTAAAACTCATTTTAAATTTATAAATTTCTTATTTTATAAAATTTAAGAAAAATGTACCAGGTAAGTGGTAATTATCTACCGTCATATTTTAATTAACGATTTGTGAGATGAAAGTTCGGCGTTACCTTCATGACTATCATAATATCATTATTATTAAACTAAATAGTTTATGATAAATTCAGATAAACTCAACAATATTACCTATAAAGTGAACAATAAATACCTATAAAGTCTCGTCAATTTCAAGTCAACGGTAAAAAAATTTCCCATTGACAATGGTAATTTTTTGTTTATTTTTTATTGATACAAAATGTCCATGTCATTACTCAATTGTCATCTTTGATGAACTAATTAATTTTTTTAGAAAACGTGAACATCGCCGAGCAGATTAGAGTAGCTATAGATAGAGAGACATTTTGATATTATCTATTGCCATTTTAGTTATATTATATTGTTAAACGAATTATAAATACAACAAATATTTTGTCCTCTTAGCCTTCATTTCTAGAACTCTTAACTACTTTTTTTTTTTTAATTTGTCTCCAAGTTAAAAAAAATAAAAAAAATTCACACACTAATTTTTTTCACTTCGATTTTTTTGTCTATTTTTTCGATAATTTGTGAAATTTTTTGCGAATCTAAACTACAAATATTTTTTACTTGATTTTATCTTTCAAATGAGATTAATGATTAAGTACTTTTGAGTTATATTTGTGTCGTCGCTTTTTTGTTGATATATTACGTGTAAAAACTTGATATGCTAAGTTTAAAGGCTTGTGCACGTAAGTGTAAAAGCTTCATATGCTATGTACAAAGATTGCAATTTGAACCTTATAAGGGCTTGAGAAGCAAATTTTAAGTACCTATAGGCTTTTATTGCAAGATAAAAATTAATAAGTTACGTGTAAGATTTAAATGATTGACACAAGTACTTAGAGAATTGTAGAAAGAAATTTAAATACTTGAAAAACAAAATTTAAATTGCATATGGCTTTTAATGTAAAAAAAAATTGGTAAGTTACATGTAAGTTTGATATAAAGTCTTGATACAAATATTTTAAATGGTTGTAGATAGATATTTAAAAGCTTGAGAAACAAAATTTAAAGTGTCTTGCTTTACTGTCAATTTTTTTTAATAAGTTACATATAAAGTTTAAAGACTTGACACGAGTATTTTAGAAGATTGTAGATAGAGATTTACAGACTTAAGAAGCAAAATTTTGAAGTGCCTATGGGCTTTTACTTTAAAAAAAAAAAACTGATAAATTACATGTAAATTTTGAAAGCTTGAAACGAGTATTTTAAAATATTGTAGATAGAGATTTAAAGACTTGAAACGAAATTTAAAGTGTCAACAGGCTTGAAAAGCCGTGCTAGAAAATGTGTCACCGACTTTTTAAAAGTCATCATGATGATCAAAAGTGCTAGCTATAAAAATATTAAAAATGTTGTAAGTTGGATTTTAGATTTTAAAGTATATTAATATTACTTGAAAAGGTTGTAAACATAATTTTAAATAGTTTGACAGAGTGTCAACATTCTAGAAGGCCCAATAATTCTCAGAAATTGAGTTTAGAGGGCAGTTAGCAGGTTCCTTGCAAATAATATGTTTGATTATTTACTAATTATTCTCTCAAGAATTTTTTTTATTTTTTTATTTCGAGTTTGAACCTTCTGATTTTAAAATGCATGATAAACTTGATCGCTTATATCACTCGGAGAGAATTCTTTTTGTGAGTATGATTGTTCTGCGTGAAATATTGCTCAACGCCATTCAGTTTGGATAATCCCAAATGATGCCAAGTTGATAGCATCACATCAAATAGATGAATTAAACTGATTTCAAAATTTAAAGATATTTTTGAATTCTTCGGGACTAATTATTCTTTCGTTTTACTAATTTAATGAATTATTGGCATCAGCCATCAGTGATGTAATAGTGGTCTTGGCCACATGAAATTTACACAAAATAATAAGAATTAAAGAAACTCAAAGATTGAAGCTAACTACATGAACCGCCATTTCAACAAGAGCTACAGAAAATCTGAATATGTCCGATATAAGTGATTTCAGAGCAAAATTAGAAAAACTAAACACTTCACATACGCCCTCCCTCCCTCCCTCTCTCTCTCTCACCAATACTCTAATCTATACATAGTTATTACTTTACCAGAATCTCTCACATCCATCCATCACTTCTTCAGCTAATCATTTACAATCAATTAATTAATCTTTACCCTCTTCCATTGATACTTCATCTTCATTCATCATGGGGTGCAACATGTCGTCAGAGCCGAATGTGGATGATGAAGAAACGCTTTCACGAACTGTCGCAGCACCAGCAACACCGCCACGATCAGGTCTGCAAGGGCAACGCGTACATGATGTCAACCGTCGTTCAGTCACCTTACAAGACGGATCTCATTTTGCTGCTAAAGGCAAAGATAGATTCCCTGGCTCTCCTCAGGTATATACTTATTTCGCAATCATCGATGAATACATCGTGTTTTTTCACGCACACAAATTATGTTATATAAAGGAAAAATTTAAAAATGTATCTTAAATCAATTAATGTATGTTGAGAAGCAGGGAAAGGGGCCGGCTTTGTTGAACAGGGTCGGAAGTACAGAGGAGTCAATCGGGTCTCCGAGCTTCAGGTGTTATGTGAAGAACGGCATGCAACCCGATGGAATAGATGTTGTTACGGCAATTTGCGAGCAAAAGAAAGCTAACAGTATGTTTATTCTAATTTCTTAATTTTCTGCAATTTTTTTTATTATACATGAAAACTATTATTGAATCAAAAGCCAGGAAATTATTGTTATCCTTTGACAGAAACATTCAAAATTCAACTAGCTGAGATATCAATATATCTTTGATCAATTTCACTGTAAGAATATAAAACTCTAATATTCAAACTTTTGATTGAATATGGTTTCAATCTTTGATCAAGTTCATAATTTAACTATCATACAGATCCAGGAATATTGACTCCTACCATCATTGCATGAACTAAAGCAAAGAAAATTTTGGTCATAAGAAAATATTCTTCATCTAATTCTTCCTTTTAGAATTTTATCAAAAGAGTGAGTCTATGGTACTATGCATATCACGGGTTATTACCGTGCTACGGCTCTATATTCGAGTTTTCAAATCCTAACGGTCGATCCGAACTGTTCATCTTGTTCTCTATATTAATATGTGTTTGGAGATCAAATTTTACATTTTTTAAAAAAAATTTACAATTTTTTTAGATATTTAGAAAATCACTTGATCTGAAAATTCTGAACCATTAAAAAAGAGTGATTTTCAATAAATCTAAAAAAATAGTAAAAAAATTTCAAAAAATGTAAAATTTGGTCTCCAAACACATATTAATATGGAGAACAAGATAAACGGTTCGGATCGACCGTTAGGATTTGAAAACTCAAATATAGAGGCGTAGCATAGTAACAAATCGTAATATACATAGTACCATAGACTCACTCTTATCAAAATGGATCATGGTGTTTCTTTTTTGTTGACGAACTAATTTACATGTTTATTTGTTTTACTTAGGGAAGTTTAGCAATTCACCATTGCGAAATGAAACTCCAAGCCCCTTGCATTCAATTCAGGTACAATGCATTGCAAATGAATGAGCTGTTGTTCATTATTATTATTATTATTTTATTGGATAAGATGCCATAATATTGTTTTTATAAATAACAAATTAAACATTTTTCTTTGGAATGCATTTATTTGTAGAATAGATTTTGGCACTAAGATCCTCTTTTAAATTTCTGATCTCATAATAGAATTATGGGCCTAGAACTTTGAACTATCTCTAATATATTAGCCCAAATATAAGAGCCCAATTGATTTTTGATTGTATTTTTATTATAAATTTTCAGGAAACAGAATTGAAATCTCAAAAAAAGGAGAAAGGATGGATGTCAAAAGTTTTGTCTAAGCGAGATGGGGATTCAGGCAATACCGTTCCCCCTTGCCAGTAAACAGGGGAAGATAAAATTAGTTCTTTATTTTTCTTTTTTGCATAGGTCACTTTTTTCCCTTTGGCATTTTTCTCTTTTCAATATCCATTTTTTGGAAGAAAATCCTAAGCACATAATTTTTTCTCTAAATGAGTGCTTTCTCCATTCAATTATTTATAGAGTCATTGTAGAATAATTAATGGTGAAATTTTGAGTTTGATTGTATGATGTTCTTTTATTTTTCTTTTATTGATTTTCGGTTTTGTTTCACGTTTACATGCAAAACAAATATACTGTGATTATCAAAAAATGCTTAAAACTAGAAAGAGCTATATACAGCCGAAATTTGTATTTATACCATATTAAAAAAAAAAAAAAAACAAAACACCTCAAAATATGAGGATTTTGAAAAATACCAGGGTCTCCAAGCTAATTTGCGGCTTCATTCTTGGAGAATTGCATATTAGATTGAAGGCCTCTCAAAAACCTAAATATATTTAATATTACAATTTACTTATGTCTCCAGCTTGTATTATATTGTTTATTATTTTATTTGGAATGTACAAGAAAATCTTATTCCTTGAAAATTGAAAATTAAAAATAAGATTGAATTGGTTACCGAATTGTTTTGTTGCAAATTAGGAGATAGTAGTTTCGATTGTCTAACTAATCAAATTTATATCACGTAAGTTAACAAAATATTTATGTTTAAATTCGGACCGTCTGATCAGAATCCACACGAATATTAATGTGCATTTCATCTTGGGTTGGACTAATTCGAATCCTAATCAAATCTAAACAAAAATATTTTGTTACCTCTAGGATACAGATTTCTAACTAACATTTTGGATTCGAAGTTCAAATAGTCGATTTAAAGGGTTCAACATATTCTTTATATCAAAATATGCTTGGAAACCAAATTTTTTATCTTTTGAAACTTTTTTTAATTATCTGTTTAATTTTTTTTTAAATCACTATTTTTCAGTTTTCGGACTATAGAAAAACAACGATTTTAAAAAATTCTAAAAAAATAGTAAACAATTTTCAAAAAATGTAAAATTTGGTCTCCAAGCACATTTTAATATGGATATGAAATTGAACAGTTTGGATCGGTTGTTTAAAAATTAAAACCAACAATTTATAGTCCAATGTACAAGAGGGGCTATACATTGTAATACACCATAGCCCAACTTTCTCTCTATATATAATTTGATCCAGTGTTGTAAATAACGGTATGCAGTTGTCGAACGGACAGTGTACCGCCAAGCGATTAACCGAGAATAATTGGCCATAATCAGAAAAAATCGACTGATTAATTGGGAAATTCTTTGACGGTTTGATCACTATCAATGACTAATCGACTAGTTAATCAGTTTAAACAAATATTTTTTACAACACTGATTTGATTTAAAAATACATTTTAATATAAAAATCATCTTGAATAATTCAGATCAAATATTAAAAATTTTAAAGATAAAATTATTGCATAGTATCATAGTTTGACTCTTGTGATTTTGTATTTGTTCCTTGTTGATCGATTTGTTGTGTCGTAGGAACAATGTTTATTCTGAAAAACAATGCATTTTCCACATAAGATCAAGGCCAAGACTTGATAACTTCCAAAAAAATTTGTCGGCAACATAAACGACATTATATATTAATAGAATCCGTATCCTCGTAAGTACCAGACTGTGAACAAGGATAACTCAGATTAATTTCGGTGAAGCTAGCTCAACTCAATCTTGTCTGTTTAGAGATTCGTGCCATGGTGAAAAAACGATCCAGATTTAGTAACTGCAAGATTTCGAAATCATTATTACTACGTGCGGAGTTATGGTATATATATTATTACTGCAAGATTTTGAAATCATTTTTAATTGGGTTAACTTGTTAGCGGCGGAGTTATGGTATATTAACAGAGTAGTTTTTTTTCTTCAAAAAGAAAAAAATAATAACAAAATAGTTTTCACTCATACAATATTTATACTATACAATAAAAGAAATTCATACAATTTATTAAAAGTATGGGAGCCTCATGGAGAAATTTGAGTAATATAGAATTCTGTATGAGAAAATTATAGAGGTAATTAATTTCTACAGATTCCAAATTAAAAAAAATTAGAAAAAAGATTTAGCTCTTCAGTCTAAGCCAAGTGTATATACCGCTTTTGAGTCACCTTGAGTTGCGATTAATTTGTTGAAATATACCCCGTGCCTGTGCCATTACTTTGTAGAACAAGTTGATAATAAACTTTTTCCATGTGATTTCCACTTTCAGATTAACTTATCTTGCTGATTTTGGTGTGGTGCTATTTGTATTTATAATTATAATATTTTGATTTTCTCCAATATTTATGTATTAATTTTTAAGAAAAACAATTTATCTATTTTGTGATCAATTCATAAATATACATCAATATACCGAGCAAAATGTCTTAAATATGAGTTGTACATGGAGTATGCATTTTGTTCACACCAAAAGAATTTTAGTGCAACACACTTTATTCATCAACTTGGAAAAAAAATTAAAACAACATAAAACTAAATAAGAAGTACGGACTATGTATAACCGTTTTTTTGGTAATTCTTTAGATTTTTTTTTTAATTTAAACTCTTGACAGTGGCTGCCGTAATTCTTTAGATTTAAATGATCGTAGATCCAATACGAAGGATGATAAATTTTATGTTTTAGCAGATAGCATGGGTTTAATTTTCGCAAAAGACATCTAAAATGAAATGAATACTAGAAGTTTATAAGAATTATATATTTAAAGAAAAACTACAAATATTAGTTGGATTATAAAAAAAATTGAAAAATGTATCAAAAAATGTAAGATTTCAATTAATTTTCATCTATAAATAATCGTGAAGATTGTTAAAGCAACTTGATTTGTTTTTTTTTATATTTTATTTAATTGATAACTAATACATTGTGAATGGATTTTAATTCAATTCTATTACCATAAACTGTTGTTGTACCTTAATCTTACTGATTGAGTTAGTGTAGAAAAAACGATTGAATAGAAAATTTGTTTTATTTTAAAAAGTTAGTCTGCAAAAACAATAAAAAAAATAGCATATACAGTTTTTATTGGGTGTACATAGTCTTTAATTTCAACATAAACAAGCTAATATTTTTCTTTTTTAATAGATTGGTATAAGTCGACTAAAAGAACTGATCCACGCGTAGAAAATCATATATATGCTTGAAATCTCATTGAAATATTTTTTTTTAATATTTAAAATATGACAAGTAGATTCGGAATTTTTATCGAAAAGAAAGAATAATGGACGGTAAGTAACGGGGTGTTTCTGATGGAGATCAGACTAAACTCAGTATAATATCTTATCTACTTTATTTGATTCACATTGAGATTTGTAATTTTATTTAAAATTATAAGCTGATAAATTAGGTTCTCGATGCAGATCCAACGGTTTAGATCAAACATCATATCGAATTTCCTTCAATCTAATATTGGACCGTTGTTTCATTGTATTTTGTGCTATGAGGAGATATTTGAAGTAAAATTTGACATCAAAGCATGTTCAATTTCATGTTAAGGACTTAATTGTGAAAACAACAAATAATGATATTAATTAACTCCTAATTCTTTGCAATAGCTGGGTTACTACTAATTAATATTCTTTTTGTTAACATTATTTTTTACTTTTTTTTTTATATACCAGTGTAATAAAATCGCATAATAAAATGCGATTTTATGCGATGTAATAAAATGCAATTTTATGCGGTCACAAAAACGGATTCAAAAATATTCAAAACCCATTACGGATCCATTATTTGAGTACTCAAACTCAAAAATATCTAGAACCCATTATATCTATTTCGGACCTGGGTCCGTTAAATTTTCCAGTGCCTGACTTGCTTGTTTTATAGCACTCCAGCGCTTTGATAACATGTAGTATGAAATTGTGGGACTAAATGATTGAGTTACAAACCGACTAGAGGAGCTAAGCTGCTGCTAGACTTTGTTAAATGCCGCTGCACAGCTAGGCTTTAAATGGGCTGCCTGATTGTTCTCTACACAAATGCACATTAATGCATGTGCTCCATTTGGGCTACTCTAAACAATAAAAATGGGCTAGCAGCATACCAAATGTTGAATGTGCTTGGAGTCTTGGAGATATATAGTCGATCTGAATAGGAAAATATACGCATACTTTAAGCAATAAATGTACCAGTTCAAAGACAGACCCAATCACCTTCCAAAAAGACGGTCCTGGTATATGTTCAAGTACCTCTTGAGGGAAACAAAGTAGGTCCGATGGACATCGGATCTACTTTGATTCCAACGGGTTCACTCACTGTCGGATTAACTTTAGGATTTGCGTTAGAACTTTCGCATCTACTTTAATATTCGTACGCACAAATTCTGAAGCAAATTAGACCATATATCTGCCCATTGGAACCAAACTAGATCCGATGGGCATCCGACCTACACCTTTCTCCCTCTTGAGACCTGTGATTACTGTCGTCCAGCGTGTTCTGTAAGAGAGCAGTCCATCTAATGTCCACCGAGTTTGGTTCGTTCTTGTCTATTGAATTACTTCTAATTAAGTTCTAAATTATATATATGAAACTTTATATAAGCAATGTAGTATTCCTTGCTTCTATAAACGAACCGAAAACTTTAATTTATGTGTTTTGGATATCTTTTCCATAATTAATATTAGTGTTAGGGTTAAAATGCATCATTGGTTTTGTGCCTCAACCATACCCTATGTCTATATCTCTGTTTACAAAATTCAAACAGTCAATCCGAACCATTCATCTTGTTCTACATATTAAATGTGTTTAGAGACCAAATTTTATATTTTTTTGAATTTTTTTTTACTATTTTTTTAGATAGGTAGTTATATATAAAATTTTGTCCCTGTAATTAAATAAAATAAAGTTGAGGTTCGCATTTAATACCCAGCCCATTATAAATTAAGAAGGGAACCAATTAGTGTTCTAAGCAAAATTATCATCAGAAAATAAAATTGACGAACTACCGTATTCTGATACCATCTGTGAAGCAAATTAAATAAGAATGGATACGGCCGGTTCTATTACATCCCTTGCATTGTAACTAAATTTATTTGAATATGATTTTAGCTGTAATTGAGAGTCTTTTGAGCTCACAAGACCATGAAGTTTTCCGATCTTCGATGTTACCCCATATTATCAGCTCTTCAAGCACAGGTGTATTTTTTAGTATGAATTTTGCAAACTCAATAGAAAAATCCGAACTCAGATCAACTTTGATTATAACGCTTCGAAGGCAAGAAAACAATCCTTGTTGCCTGCTTTCAAGTTGCTCATAAGCGCTTGAAATAGATGAAGATGCAAGTGTTTTAAACTGCAAGTATATATATGTTTACAAGTTAAAGAAAAGGAGGAAGACATAATTAAACAAATTAAAAGCAACACTACTAATTATAAAATATTATATGGTTTAAAAGGTAAAAGATGAAAATATTTAATTTTATGCTAACCGATAACGTGAGTTCTTGTAGATTCGGAGAATTTTGAAACAAGAAAAGCGTCAAAGTTAACTCAGCATCGAATGGTTGTAAATAGATGTACATAATAATTACGTTGCTAAGCAACGGAGGATTCTTCACTTGTAAAGATTCAATCAAATAATCCTACAAAAAAAAGATAAGAAAAGATAAATTCTCTACAAATTGTTATAACAAATTAAATTAGATAGTTAATTAAGAAAAACCAATTAATTAATGCCTTCTTACCGGGCATTGACAGTAAATAGAGAGGTACAAGGCATGAATTTTAAGAACACAATAAAAAAATCCATTTAACATGAATTCTTCCAAGAGAGGGCAATTGGAGATTAGCTTTGTGATGTCAGTCTCATTAATTTTACAGTCACCATTCAAATGAAGGGATCGAAGTAGCTTAAGGCCATTAAAATCATCAGGTAACTTGATCGCACAATGACCAGTGATTCGACATGGATGCATATGCATTTACCATTTTCTCTTACATTCTAACTCTAAAATGAGCTTCCTGATTTGCATTTGTGATAGTTTAAGCATCCATCGCTCAAAATCCTCTTCGTCGGGTTTGGCACCACTAATTTTTAAAGTATGGACATTGCCATTGTGAAGATTAAGAACTTGATCAATAAATCTAATGCTTTTTAAATCATTTTCATTGTCCGGTGCCATCATTTTACCAGAATTTGAGTCTTTATTGCCAACATCTATATATAATTCATTAAGTTTAGACCATGTGTGTCTCCAATCTTTTGATAAGATGCACGTTCTCACTGCCTCTTTAATTGGCAAATATTCAAGGATTTTTTCCTTTATGAACTCTGGAAGGTTGTTGATTACATCAAAACTATAGTCACATTTTTTTCAGTATGAGAATTATCCATTGTTGACGCGAGTTGTAGCTCTTAATTATTGCTCTGTCAACATGAAAGTCATATAAGATGTAAACCTACTGCACATTGAAATGCTTTACTTTCTAAACAATTGTAGCCCAGATGGAAGAAGCAAGAAACCATCACTCGCAAATTTTGATAAGGTTTTTAATTTGTTTTTGGGATGAATGGAGGCAAAATTTGAACTATTAATTTGTAAATCATATTGGACTTCTATGCAGTATTATCATAATTTATCACATAATATTAGACAACACAGTTTTTACATGTGACACAATTGACAAGATAGTATGGAATGAAATGAAATAAAAAGCGTGAAAATGATAACATACTCTTAGAGCCTGTTCGAACGAATCAATGTTCACGTGGGAAAAAAAAATTCAGTTCAACTGAATTTTTTTTTCTCTCGTAGAAACAATGTTTTTCAGTTCAATTTCTGTGTCCATGCCCATTCCCATTTATTGGCCGAATAGGCCCTTAACAAAGCGCGAGAGAAAATGAATTTATTAAATCACATCTTAATTGTTGTTCAGGGTGAATGGGAAAAATAATTTTATTTGGCGAATATTGAAAAGAGAACGGATATATGAAGAGCCCATTTATCAATAAAACTTCGACCACCAACATTAGAAAATAGAAAAAATAGGAAAAACACATGGAAAACTTTGGTACCGTCACCAAATGATAAATTTAGTTATATGTCTAATCTAAATATAACAAATTGAATTCAGATTATCAATCCACCGGTGAGTAATAATTTCTACCCAATAGATAAACTGATACACGTTTCTTTTATCAATAAAACTCGAGGCAAAATTTTATTGAATTTAGACATCTAGTTCCATTAAACTAAACACAAGTAATAAGAATAAGAACTATTATATCATCCTACCTTTCCATTGTGAAGCTATTTACTATTGATTTTTGTGATCAGATTGTATGGATGGATTATAAAATGGCTCCATCAATCCAATGAATCAGTGAAGAAAATGTTTTTGTGCCTTTATTGATCTGCATGATCGGTGGAGTCGCTTTTTTTTTAGAATCCAAATTAATAATGCTTATTTTGTTAAAAGTTTTAAATTTAGTTATATTAAAAAAAAATCTAAGGTTTCATGTAATTTATAACTTCGTTGAAAAAGTAATAGATACTTTTTCAACAAAGAGCAAATACAAAAAAATAAAAATAAATAAGATGCATATAATTTGTGATCATATCGATCCAAGACATTTCAGTGAAATTAGACTTTTGAAGAAATAACATGCAAGCTAATGTAATTAATGAACCGAAAATGTTATAGTTAGCAGTGTCAGCACAAAAAATATTTAAAAAAAACAATTAATTAAGTGATTCTTGCATTCTCTTTTAGTAGTACCATTTAATAGTTTCATTTTGCATATCCAATATAATTTTTATTAAGTTTTTATAATAACCGCAAGAATTATATAGAAGAGTAAATTGAATATGAAGCTCGCGTGCTGGTTTGTTTATACTTTATAGGCGCGTTTTTTTTATTTTCTCTCTCTAAAATTGATTGATGGGTCAAGACTGAAGTAATACATAGCTTGTCTTAACTACGAAGGAAATTTTACACATGAATGTTGGATAGTTAGCACTTGCAAAGCTCTCTGGATTCGTTCCCTCATTCAAAGGACTTCACGTGGGTGTGTGTGGGAGCCTGTGCTATTCTGAGTCCGGATCTCCTAATGTAACCCGATTTTTGGATTTAGCATCTCCACCGTCCTTTTTGTTGGAGGGTTCAGATTTAATAAAACTTAATTTAGTATCAATATTACTTTTTCTTCTAGTCAATGATGCCACAAGTTATTACTTTTTCAACAAAGTTATAAATTATAGTGGATGATAAGTTATTTTCTATCTATCTAAAAAAATAGTAAAAAGTTCTAAAAAATATAAAATTTGGTTTGAAAGTACATATTCATATGGATATCATATTGAACAGTTCGGATCGACCGTTAGGATTTTGAAAACTCAAATATTGAGCTGTTGCACGGAGGACCTCTATGCTATATATGCATTTTCCTATACATATATATGTTTTACTCATCTGTTTAGATAGGTTGAAAATCACTTGATTTGAAAATTTTAAACTATGATAACTATCTAACAAAATAGTTAATAAATTCTAAGAATCTAAAATTTTGTATGCAATTATATTTTTTTATATGAAGATCATACTGAACGGTTTAGATCAACTGTTTAGACTTTAAAAATAAAAATATTAATCCACAGTAGTATGTACAGAACCGTAGGCCGTAACCACATCCAAGGGACAATACTTATATGAGATATTCGTCTATACTCCATATAAAAGGAGCTTATTTCAACTTTTTTCTGAATTTTGTATTAATTACCTAATATTCAGTTGTTAAGATATAAAAATGAGTTAGTTAGGAATCCGTATCCTAATAGGTAAACCGTAACATTTTTTTTTTGTTTAGATCTGAACTGTTTGATTAAGATTCGAATTAATCCGACTCAAGATAAAAATTTATATTAATATTTGTGTGGATTTTGATCAGATGGTCCGAATTTAAACATAAATATTTTGTTAACTTACGTGATATAATTTTGATTAGTTAGACAACCGAAACTACTATCTCTTAATTTGCAACAAAACAATTCGGCAACCAATTCAATCTTATTTTTAATTTTCAATTTTCAGGGAATAAGATTTTCTTGTACATTCCAAATAAAATGATAAACAATACAATATACAATACAAGATGGAGACATAAGTGAATAAAAAAATGTAATTCATTTTATTTGGCTTAGCCCAATTGAAGTTAAAGAGTTCTCAATCCCAGTTATGTTAAATCTCTGCTACAAAGTAATTAGTTTATTCTTCATGTTCCTTGGTTACGGTAATTAATTAAGAAAAGTAAAACAGAGATGCCAAAGTAAAATCAAAGTTCCTTGAAGATAAATTTCAACTCATTTTTATATTTATTGTTTTCAATTTTTGTATCAAACACACTACAATTGATCTTGTCTGCTTTTTGCAACCTGAAATATTCATTTGTATGAAATATCTCACGAGTGACCAACTAATTAAGTGAGTAATATATAAATATTTTATTCTTAAATTTAGAGTTGATTGACCTCCCATGAAACTATCAGTGCGTTAATTCAATAGTTGGCTTTCTAGCATTGTCTTTTTGTTAGATTTCTGGAGAGAAACGAATGAATGGAAAGTTTAGTGTTGCAAAATAATTCTTAGAAAAAACACATAAAATTAAGTCTTTCTGAGAAAGAAATTGCGTGTGATCAAAACGTAGCTCAAGATTCAAATAAGAACGAATAATAATAAGAAGAAAGCACTCAAATATCTATAACCGTACGTAAGCCAGCGGACAATCAATTGTTCTTAATAGTTAGATAAGGAAATATTATGCTTGAGTCTTAATTAATTTTATAATTTTACATTCCAAGAGCAACTTTCTCAATTATTTTGATATGCTTTCTCACCTTTTCTCAATATTTAATAGCGAATGAATGCGTCTCAATTCTTTTGATGGAGAGAGAGTGAGAGAGAAATGAGAGGAAACAGAGAAAAGAGAGAAATTGTTTTTGATAAATCGGTTATCCAAAACAAATTAGAGCTCTATTCAATTCGTTTGTCGAAGTAAGAAATCGCTTATATGAACTTTGAGTGTAGTAGCCATAAACGAAGTAGAGAAAAACTGTACATATAAGATGAATAGTATCTTTTTTTTTATGGGTTTAGTTTAGGCCCAATTAAAGTTTTGAGTTTCCTTTGCTTTGGGCCTAGATTTGTCAGAGATCGGAGACAAAAATGGAGACGAAGCCCAATCCGATCCTTGGAATCTAGTAGAATCTTAATTTTGGTATTCGCTTAGGGCTGAACAGAGAATTCACATCCCCTCAGGTTACCGGACTGAGTACAATTGAATCGGACGGTCTGAAATTTGAAGTTTTAACGTGGCACGAATCTCAAAGCACAAATAATATTGCCCCCTAATGCCATCCCGAGCACCCACCGACTGAAACTAAATCTGAGCCGCCCATTTCAATTGTGTTGAGTCAGGTACCTGGGAGGATAATATTAATATTAGATTCGTATCCATATTTCAATTGAATAAGAATATGTATATGAATAAATTAATTAATGTTAAAATTTAAAATTAAATTCTCCTTAAACATATATGGATACGAAGTGAATATTATACGAATACACATACAAAATTAATAATTGTCGAATATCTATGAAAAAAAAAAAGAATAGTGCATTTATATTTAATATAAACTGGTGTAATAAAAATACAACTTAAACAGTTCATTAAAATAACAATTAATTAAATTATTTTAATGACAAGTGAGTGGTTTAAATTAAGGATTTTACTGAGCAACATCAAATCTAGAGAAGTAAATAATATATGAACTTGTTTAGATTAAGTTTTAGTAAGCCATAGTAAATTCCGATTTTTTTAATACTCTCAATTAAATAAAAAAATTTGAAAAATGCCCCAACGGTTCCATTGTATGTTGACTTATGAAGATAACCGCTACACAATATGATTGTTTACTTTTTTTTGGCAAATTTAATATAATTATACGAAATAAAATATAAATTCGGAATTTCTCTCCTCCCACTCATCACTCACTCAATCCCAACTGAAAAGAAAGATGAAGAGAAAATAGGAGAGTAGAGGTGATTTTTTAGACGAAAAAGATGAACACTAACAACTCAAGTAGATCATCTAATCGTAGTTGTTTAGTAAATAGAGTCACCATAGTAAAAATAAATTTCCAAATTAATTTAGTATAAAGTCAACTAGTTAAAATTAAAAGATTTATAAATTAATTTTAATGCATTTACTTTTTGGATGTTTTTTTATCACTTGACTTTATACAAAATGAATTTCAAAATTTAAAGGTTTCGTATATAGACACATCACTCGTAAGATAAATGAATTTCAACGGTTCAAATTTATCACTAAAATTCAATCCAATAAATTTTAAACTTGGTAACTTAAAAGCCACCATAGTTGTACTCTTCATATCGTCCCCGGATTTGTTGCATAAAAGCTTGTAAATGTAATGCAATGAATGATAATAAATGATTGAATGAATGAATGAAATAATTAGATAGAATTAGCACTCAAAGAAAGAGAAATTGCGGGTACTTGTGTGGGGCACACGTGCGTAATATGCATATGAGACATAAGCATGTGGATGGGCCTAATATTTTTTCATATTAAATGCGAAGATATATGTAAATTGATATATGGTTACTTATATACCCAACATAATTTATAGCGAGCACATCAAACTCCTTTTCAAGGCTGAATTAATTATGGTCCCAAGCAACATGTAGTCATTGATGATTGCCAATTTTGAGCATATATTATATCATATAGTAAAGTCCCCACGATAGTCAAAATTTAATTTCCATGACAAATGCAAATGATTAATGCTGTTATATGATCTAGAGGTGAACAATAATTTAATCATCACAATATATTCATAATATTTCACTTAAACAATTTCATAAGATTGGAATTGAAAAGTGAGTTTATAAGCTTCTTAGAGCATCTACATCTCTGAAATTCTTGGAGTTTCTAATCTGATGTGACAGTTTCTAAACCAGTTTCAGGGATGCAGATGGATTTCTTATTTAGCAACTTTGCTCCAAAGTTTCTTAATAAGAAACCGTTTATAAACTCTGACATGGCAAAATAATTAGCTGAAATTCTTTTCTCTTGTAATTTATTTGCTGATGTGGCAATTACGAAACTCTAATTTTGAGTTTCAGGGATGTGAGGGTTTAGAAACTTTCAGAGATAAAATTTCTAAAAATTAGTTAACAATTATTTAGAAACTCCAAGAGTTTCAGGGATGTAGATGCTCTTATTAGACATTTAATTTGTCTAACAATTAAATTTTATATATATGAGGAGGGTTTCAATATCTCATGCCTTTCATATTTAATGTCTTCATTTTTTAATTTCAAATTGTCGATCTGAATTGCTCAACATGATATTAATACTAAAATATGCCTAAGATAAAATTTTATAATTTTTGAAATTTTTTTACTATTTTTTAAGATAGTTACAAAATCATAGTTTCCGGACCGTTCAAAAACAATGATTTTGTACCTATATGAAAAGATTATCTGAAAAGTAATTATAAAGGGTTACACAAAAAATAAAAAATACTATGAAAAATAGCTCTCTAAATAATTATTTGGAGAGAAGTAGGCTTCATACTTTTTGTTGGAAAGTAGCTATTATATCTCCACTGTAGCCTACAAGGGGAAAAGAGATGCTACTTTCATGTGAAGATAACCAAATCCGAGAAGCAATTCACATGGCAATACCTCTACTTTCCTCGCTAGTTATTAATTATTATACTTCACCAATTAAAGAGCGCCCAATTTTTATTTTTATTTTTTTACTCAAAAAAAAAAAAACAGCTTCCAAGAATTATAACTTCATTTGCCAGAAGAACAAAATAAAAGAAATTTTTTTTTTTATTCTCGGCCGGTGAAAAATTGCTCTTAAGCTCGACCATTGTTACATTTCACACCTACCTCATGTTTTTCTAATGAAGTGGTTTATGCAATTGCTTAAGAAGTCAATGGATCTTAATTTCATCGTATAGCTTCACTATAAATGCAGGATAAAATTATATGTACATAATTTTTTATAAAAAAGGGCTATTTTTTAATAATAAAATATTAAATATGTTGTTACTAATAAATTTGTTATCACTATTTTAAATGAAACTTGTTAGTCGTTTTATACCATTATGATTGAATACATGGTATGCTTGTTTTAATATCCGAATTATATTCCTATTTGTATTTGTTTACGTCCAACGACATTTAATTTAGGAACGGATCTAAAATTTTCATCATGAGGCCAAAAAATAACGAATCGGATTTAAAAAACCAATTGAGTTCAAACCCATTGGCTAATTGGATATTAGATAAAAAATAATAATGATCAGACTTCTAATTTCTAATGTTCTGACTTCTAATTCTAATTACCAATCCGAATTAAAGTATATTTATTCTAATTTCAATCCAAATTGCAGTTCAAAATTTCAAAGGGGAGCAAAAAAAACTCTGAAAAGAAACAAATTTGGTTCAGACAATCAAACCTATAAATCTATATAAAATTTCAAAATTCAAAGAACAATTGCCCCCCTGCTCCTGATTTAATTTGTATTCTTATCCATCTTAATATCCGAATCTATCCATATTCGTATCACTCTTCGAAAAATAATTAAATACATATACATATACAATTTAATCACTATTCAATCTGTATTCGATTTTTTTTCACCCTATCTAATTTTTATAATTAACTCGTATATATCAAAGGGCTTGTGACATTATTCCTATCAAAATTTATGATACCGTTTTATTATATCCAAAATATGGAATTATCAGTTTATAAAGACAAATTCATAACGACCTAACCTAACCAATAATTATTCAATAATAATTGTGAAGGTGAAAGAAAGAAAGAAGGCCACAGTATAAAATTTGGAGAAAGCAACCGTACCAAGATGAGAAGGTTCTATTTCAGTCAGGATCACTCTCTTCGCTTCTCTTCTCCGTTTCAGACATCATCGAAAGATCCTGTAATAGCTATCTAACAATAAAAGTTTAACCTCTGACCTCTCCAGTTGTTGATTATTGGAGATGATGGATGAGCAAGTAAACAACCATGATAGAGATGGTCCACGTCAACGATGTATATTTTGGAATTTGGATGAATTTGGATGATGGTTAGCACTAAGCAGTTAGCTTGTTCCTTTCAATATGAGCTCTCTTCTCTCTTCTCTTTTCAATTATTAATTATTCCTTTTCTTCTTTTAAATACCACCTCTCTTCTCTGCACTAGTTAGGTACTGTAGATTATTATTAGTACATGTCTGAATTGAATTCTGAATTTCTGATTGATGTGTACATGCACTATGTGTTGTATATTTTTGGAAGCAACACGCGACAGGAACAATATACGCGATTAGTTCGTGAATAATTTGCGTTTTATTTTTATTTATTTTAACGTTTTTGAAACAAATTCTGAATAAAACGCAAAAAAAAGAGTATAATACGTTTTATTAGTGAATAAAACGCGAATCACGAATTATTCGTGAGGAAAAAAGCAAAAAAAAAAAAAACACGACTTTTTTATAAAAAAAAATTATTCCTTGTTGCACCGAATCATTCCCAAATCATATCCGAATTGCTAACTTTTGACCCCTCCAAACCAAACCTGATCTGTTTATTTGTCACTATGCAACACCCTCATTGAATTTTTTCTATAGTAATTTTTGTATATTTTGTTAGTAGATGGATAAGGTACTTTTTTTTCAACAAGTGGTTATAATAATTAAAAAATTAAACTTAAAATCTGAATGTATGATTTTGCATTTGAAATCGAGTTTAGACCTTAAATCCAGGAGCCAATGCATTTGTAAATTAAAGCAAAATAATGGTGTGCACTTGTGCTCAGAGATGGAGCTAGTAAGAGGATTGAGTGTCAGTTGCTTTTTTTTTTTTTCAAAATATTTATATTTATACACAATTTTTTTTTAATATAATCTAGTATAAAATATTATTTTCAAATTGATCATAAAAAAATTATATAATATGATCCACATTTATTAGTTAGAAATTCCGACTCCGCTCTTACTTGTATTAGTACACAATTCACATCGATCGTTATCATAATTGTAGTGACACCATCGTATTTTATTTTATTTTATTGATATTTTTAATTGTAGGAAATTACGAATTGAACCCCTCCTCTACCCCCCTTTCCTTTTCATGTACTTCTCTATTCTAAAACCAAATAGTTTGTTTAGATTATATCTAATCATTTATAATTTTATATGGTTAGAATTGAATAGTGATGTATAAATAGTGTCATTAATAATGACAACACATATAACATATGTGTGTGAATTTAATGGAAGTCACATAACGAAGAATAATAAAACTATAATTAATTATTATAAACATTAATCCTTATAGATTATATATTGATTTTTTTTTCTTTCTTTTTATAGCGCCAGTTAACAGGGTTGATTTTTTTTTCTCATCTTTTAAAATAAATAAATAAAACAATCACTTTTTTTTATTGAATTTCAATAATTATCATTAAATCTGCAAAAGCATACTACATATTTCGCAAGTTTAAACTACGGAATTAGACTGATGCGTTTGGTTGCACCTTCAGAAAGAGCAAGAATAGCGTTAACTTGAGATTAGCGTTATTCCATCGTTTGAATGGGTTAGCAAGAACATTGCTAACTTCAGGAATAGTTCTATTCTTAGAGTTATTCAAACGTAGAATAGTGGAGAAAAATAGTCACTAATCCAAAAACAGTGTTAATTTCATGCTATTTTTGACGAACCAAACGCACCATTAGTCAAAACCTGTGAATCCAACAATATGATATTGAATGATAATCTTTCGTTACTGGAATTTTGAATGATCTCGAAGGATCGGAATTTGAACAGCGATCCTTAGAAAGTTATAATTTTAAACAACAACAACAACACTTTTTTTTCAACTGAAAATGTAATTAAGAATTTGGATATTTGTAAACTTGAAGTTTCATTTAATATTTTTGAAGAGGCATAATTTATTTTTAAGAGGAAGATGAATAAGGATGTCAATTTCTAATCCAATATAAATTTATCCGATGATTATGTGAATAAAGTGAGAATTCAGATTTATCTCTCATGTGAAAAATATTATTTTAATCTCTACTTAATATAAAAACTTATAGCTCCAAATGAAAAAAAAAATATTCGGCGATTCTATTTATTTCAGCAATCAAGTGTAATTATTCGGATCTAATTACGAGGTTACGTACCCACCACGCATAAAAACACATCCATTAAAGTTTATTAATTAGAGATAATAGAACAAGGGAAAAGAAACAAAAAGTAAACTCCAGCCTTTCTGCCCTTTTTTGTTCAATATTTTGCCTTTAGCACCTTTTATCCAATTCTCTCCGGTACGAGATCAATGGATGTCTCCAGTTCATTGTTTTCCCCATCGTTTTCTCATCAGAAAAATGTTCCTGATTTTCAACACTGGAGAGAATTAGAATCACTCGCCCATTTGACTTTTAAAAAGACATGGGAAAAAGAATAATGTAAACTTGAGGATGCAATGTGGGACCCGACCCTTCGCAGAGTTCTTTTTAGGTGAAAAATTCGGGTAAACATGTTGACAGAGCAGTTTTTATTACATGCAGCATTGTTTTGATTGCGTTGTTTGCCGAAATTTGTATTATATTATTTACAAAAAAGAAACCAAAACAATGTTGTAATTGAAGAATTAGAAAAATTACTAGGGCCTCTAATTCAATTGTAACTCTATTTTCGAGAGGACACAGATTGAATTAGAAGTTCTTCAAAAATCTAAATATCAATGTATTCCAGTGCATTTTTTAGTTTTTTGGGGGGCTTCCAATTTAATATGCGGCTCTTCAAGAATGGAGCTACATAATGAATTGACGATCTTGATATTTTTCAAATTTCTCATAATTTGTGTGTGTGTGTTTTTTTAACAGTGGTATTAGTAAAAATTTCGGGTATTGTTCCTCTACAAATTAGAAATTGCTCCGTAAAAATCCAAAATTTGAGAAAAAGATAAAATGAAAAAAAAAAATCAAAAGCTTTCCCTCTCTTTTTAATAGATATTTTTCTTTTACAATTTTCACCCCAAGTATAACTTTATTATCAAGCACTCCAGAGAATTTTCTCTTAAAGAAACAATTAAATGCACTGATCTGACGATTCATGAAGCAGGAAAGAAACTTTTTTTATAAGATTTTGATGCATGTTTGCAGAAAATGGTTTATTGAGATTGAGACGAGACGCCTCGTTGTAATTTATTTTCGATTAGTAAATGCACTGACAATAATTTTTATTTTATGATGGTGCTCCGTATATGTTTTTTAACCATTAAAAATATAAATAAATATAAATTATCCTCTTTTTTTTTTCGGTTGTAGAACTTCTTATAGCTATTGATTCGTTAGCAAGATATCAACAACCTTGAATTATTACAATAAAATAATGATACTTTTGATTAAATTTTTTGTGTGGAATCAATGAGATTAATTAAACCGTCAGAGACAGGGGCAGACCCACATGGTTCCAGAGGGGCAGCTGCTCTCTTAGATTTTGAGTTTAGTGAAGATTGGCATGTTCCGATCCACTCTGCTCCTTCTGAATTTTTTTTTACCTCCATCTAGATGTTAAATTTAGAGTTAAAATTAAAATAAATTTCTTAAATTATAATTGGTAATTAAAATTATAGGTTAGTGCATTACAAATTATAAGTCAGAATATTGAAAGTAAAAGTTAAAGCAGTCTTTTATCAAATACCTAATTATTTAATAGGTTTAAACCTGATTCAATAAAGAATTTTCCACTCCTAACAAATTTTTTGAGTCAGCCTCTAATCAGAGGTGACCTACAGGGGTGGATTTATGCATATCATAGAGGATGCCAAGTCACCATATAATTTTAAAATTAGTGATTATATATATTAAAATTTAGTTGAACTTTTAAATTTTTAAACTTTTATATAGTCTAGCATGCAAAGTCATGGATTCAATTTCCACTAAGTATAATTTTTTTTTTGTTTTTTTTATATATTATATTTTATAGATTAGTCCTCTATTTGAATTTCTTAGTTCGTCTCTGCTGACCTGGAGGGTTAAAAGTTAAAAGTATAATAATAATAATAATTAATGTTGATCTTAATTAGGTGACACCTTTGAACTAGTCGACTTGTCAGCATTGACTAATGGCTAATGTAGATGACAAGCAAACGTTGGCACCAATGAAGAGAAACAGGTACGTATAACAGTAATAAAAAAAGTATGCATTGATTTTGACCAAACAGATTCTGATCAAATTTATGACTAGCCATTTTTTTTTAACTCTTTCACTTGCGTACTTTCGGTTCAATTGTGGTACGATCTAGTGTGACCATTTATGGTTCAACAAACTAAGTGGAAGCGAAAAATAAACCAAAACATCACTAAAATTGGAAAATTAAAAAAATATCAGGGTCTCTAATTCAATCTGCGACCTCATTTTCAGGGGACATAGATTGGATTAAAGGCACCCTAAAAACCTAAATATCAGTATGTTACAATATTTTTTTTTGGTTTTTAGGGGTTTCCAATTCAATCTGTAGCTCTCTAAAAATGGAGCCACAGATTGAATTGGAGGCCCTGATATTTTTTGAAATCACCATAATTTTTTTTTTTTAGTGATATTAATAAATTTTTAGGGCTACGTAAGTACACTTGATATTTGATAATTCTTTATTTTTGATAATATTGACAATCTTTAAAAACAAAGTTTAAGATTGAAATATAATATTATAAGTACGGTTTATATTATTCACATATCATGTATATAATATTTGATGCTTGTTTCACCATACTTATCAATAAATAAATTATTTATTATTATTATTTTTAAATACATTGTCAAAATAACCATTGTCAAGTGATCTTCCTCTAATGTAAAAGCTACTTAATAAATAATATTTATAGTCTATAAGGAATGCATGTTGCATTAACATATTAATTTTATTTTTGAATATGTAGCCTAAATGTTATTTAACCAACAAAATATCTGACACTAATTTTAAATTATTTGAGTTTGAACAATCCACACTTAAAGTGTTAAGGTAGACATTTTTATGCTAATATTTTATTAGATCAATACAATAGACCGCACAAAGATATTTCATAAAAAAACTTTTGATGGCATTTTGTTCTACTTTTTTTAAAAGAAGGTAATTAATTGAAAATTGAACTGTAAAATTAAAATATATGTTATTTGATCTAGTCTCTTAGTCTTTACGTAGAGATGAGGATTCTATTATCATGAGAGGTATCTAAAAGGAACAAAAATATTAGGATCTACAATTTAAAAAAAGCCCTTGTTTCAAACAAAAAATGTACATATAACATATTTACAAATTTTAAAGTTAGAAAATTCATCTTTTTATCTCATCTCATGAGATTATAATAAAAGCACGAGTAAAATTTATCTAATCCAACATTACCAATTTCAGTGCAATAGGAAAAAAAAAAAAGACTCACATTAATTTTTTTTTTTTGAAAGAAACATGGACCTATATGTAATTTTGCACCATAGCACCATGGTAATAATATACGGGATAAATTTATGAATAATTAGAGTTTTATTTACTTTTTTGACATTTTTGAACCGAACTCCAAATAAAATGTAAAAAAATGTATAATACGTTTTATTCGTGAATAAAACGTGAATCACGAATTATTCGGGAGAAAAACACAAAAAAAAATGCAATTTTTTTTTTTAAAATATATATTTTTGTTTTCTTATTGTACCAAATTATTCCTGAATTATATCTAAATTATGCATGAATCATGAATTTTTAACTCCACCAAACTAAATCCGAAGTATTCGTTTGTCAGTTGTCACTATCAATCTGCACTCCAGTGCTTTGGGCACTCCGATAAATGAACGGTGATGGGCATAAAAGATCCATTCTCCATGTAAACCTACTCCCTTCCTCACCCAGCTCAGCGCTCAGTTTCCTTTTCTTTCCTTTTCCTTCCCGCGAAATTTTTCTAATTTCTTTTTAACTTACCCCTCACCTAGTCACCTTCCTCCGCCTCCCCTCCCTTTCTCTGACACAACCTCACCAAGTTCTCTCTTTACTAACTCTCTCTCTGTGATCTGCAGTTCTGCACTCACTCTCTCTCTCTCTCTCTCTGAGATATTTCCTATCGGCGGCGTTTTGTAATGAAATCACCGGACCAACCTGCCCCTTCGCGAACTGGAGAGGAGCAAGAGCTCCACAAACGCTGCCTCTTTCTGCTCTCCACCCTCCCTTCTCCTCCACCCACCTCCCTTCTTCGCCGGAAATGGCCATCTATCACCGCATCTTGTAACCGCCTCGTCTCTACCCTCCCTTCGCTCCCTCTCTCCAGCCCACTTTCCCTTCCTCTCCTCTCCTCCCTCTCGGCCTCCCTCTCCCATCTCCATTCCCTCTCCTCCGAACCGCCCACTGGAAAGCTCCAGTTGCAGAGCGAGCTCTCATCGCTCGCAACTACTCTCGATGGTCTCGCCTCAGATGCTGATTTGCTCGTCTCTAGTGGAGGCGGTTCGTCAGAGAATGATCTTGTTTCTCGTCTTCAGGTAACTATACTACAAAAGATTCATCTTTTATTTCTGGGTTAGATAATAGCAGAAAGCTTGTTTCTTTGTTGAATTATATACTTTATTTTATTTTATTTTATTTTCCAGCTGAAACAGTAACTTCAGTTTGTACACAGCATTAAATAAGTTCCAGCTCAATTTCTTAATATCGAATTGCAAATCTCAGCTTTTAATTGCAATTGAACTTATTCCTCAGGAGATCATTGTCTAATTTATCAGTGCCATTTTATATCTATTTATTGTTACCTGTACAGCCTCACACCAATATAAATGCTAATTGGCCTAGCTTGGTACCCATGTTATAGTTAGTTGTACACTGTGCTGCCTCATAACACAGAAATGATGCCTTGCTTGAATGTGAAATTTTGTTTGTTGTCAAAGCTTTACAACTCTTTCAATTGAACAAATCCATGGAATAATTACTATTCAGCTCACTTTAATAGGGAATCAATTCTAGTATATATTCTCTATTTCCCACCTAATATCTAAGTTTGTTCTTCTCTAATTTAATACCTTATATAATTATTCTTCTTAGGTTCAAGTAGGTCTATTTCACACTAATTCACCTACTTCTAAATATATAATCGACTGTACTTGTGTATGCATATCATGACAACCCCCCAATCCCTTAATTCATAATTTATTCTTTGCTGATTACCAATTGCATGTCACAAAATTATTTCCCTAAAGTTTAAAAAACTTCATTGCAGGTTGGCCCGATCTCCTCTCGACTCGAAGCAGTAGACTCCCTTCTATTGGACAAAACCACCATGTCAGCATCCTGCCTCCAATCAGCGGTACCATCCCTCCTGAAGCTTCTAGAACCTTCTGCCTCCTTTGAGGCACGAGAGAAGGCTGTATCAGCATTTGCAAAACTCTCCTTGTCAGAGTCCTGCCACCATGTCATCACCTCTGGTGAAGTGGGACCTGCACTCGTGATCCACCTTTCCCGAATTCTGGACTCTGGTACTGGTGCAACCGCTGCAATTGAGAATGCATGTACCATACTCCAAACCCTGACCCTAGTTAAAGAGAATGCGATGGCACTTGCCTCACGAGGAGGTGTGGGCCCACTTTTGGAGATATGCCATGCTGGCACACCATCAGCTCAGGCCTCAGCTGCTTCTGTACTGGGAAATCTTGCGCAAGTGGAAACAATTAGGCCGTACTTTGTAGATGAAAACGGCATACCTACATTAATCAACCTTTCTTATATCGGTACGCCAGTAGCGAAAGACAATGCCATTGGTTGCCTCTGCAACCTGGCTGGCCCTACAGAAGATGAACTACAGGATTTGAAAATCACACTTTTCAAAGAAGGGGCATTGGATTGCATCAAGAGTTACCTGGAACTCCAGGTGCAGGAAGATCGGGATTGGAACCTTGAAGGCGCAATTGGGCTGTTAAGGCATTTGGGGTCTTTTAGGTACATAGCAGAGATAATTACCAATAATGGGTTTGTACCATTTGTTGTATCTGCATTGGATAGCACAAAATTAAAAGTTCGAATTGAAGCAGCACAAGCTATTGCTGAGCTGGCAGTTACAGGAAGGATTGTCAAAGAAATTTGCGAATCAATCCCAAAATTAGTTAGAATGCTAGAAGGAAAGGTGTCCGAGGAGAGGGAAGCAAGTGTCAAAGCATTGTCTTATTTAATGCATATTTCAGGCTATAGGAGAATTTTTCGCAAGGATGAGGCTGGAATTGTAAATGTGGTGCAGTTACTTGATCCACTGGTTGGTGATGTGGAGAAGAAATATCCTGTTTCGGTTTTGTTGAGTTTGTCACCGAGTAGAAAGTGTAGGAAGCAAATGGTGCTGGCCGGCGCTTGCGGGTACTTGCGGGGAAGTTTAGCAACGCAGGTGGAGGCCAAAAAACTTCTAGAATGTCTCGGAAGGGGAAGGATACTTGGTGTTTTTCCAAGGGTTTGAGAATTGGGTGTAACTATTTTCTTTTCCTTTTTCCTTTTTTTTTTTCTGGTTTTAATTTTTAATTAGTTTTGTGTGTACTGATAATGGTGTGGGTTGTACATGATGTATGGATTTACTTTTGTTAACTAAGTATATTTAGAGGTGACAATGAAGTACAGAGGTTGTGCACTATTATATTATTTCTTTCTTTCCTTTTCTTATTTTGTTTCACTTTTTGGCCTTTGTTTAATTAACTTTATAAGCATAGAATTGTAAAGTTGGGTTGACTTGTCTATTAGTTGAGGTCCTACTCTTGCTTGCTATCATTGTCACATGCAACCTTAGTGCATGAATTTTTCTCACCAATCAAAGACGAGATCAGACAATAGTTTCTTTTGATCTACACAGCTTTTCGTCTCTTTTTATCTCCCTTTTTAGCCTGGCTAGAGAAGAGATGATGCCAACTTACCTGAATTTTTTTTATAAATCATAATTAGAAAAAATATTTTTATGAAACCAATATGATTATTATTATTTTTTTACAACAATTATAAGAGCTGAAATGTTATTTTGGTCCTAATTTTTTTTTTTTTGGACTGAAATGATAATTCAGTCTCAGGTATTCTTACAATTTTTTAATGTATTTTTTTTTCGAAATCTGTAAAAACGATTGGTTATTTAGGTCAAAAAAAAGGACCGAAATGATATTTTGTATTTTATGGTTTTTGTGAGAAAAAAATAATCATGGTTTCATAAAAAATCTTTTTTCTAATTATGGTTTATAAAAAAAATTTAACTTACCTCAACAAAATTATACTTAAATGGTATTATACAAACTACAGAGCAGTTGTGTGCTGTTACTACTGTTACAATACCCAATTTATCAAACGAAATTATTCCTTTGTTGCAATTGCCATGAGATGACACCCTTTGCATGAGGATTGTGCATCAAAGTATTTTATTTAAGAGAGGATAAAAAAAAAAAAAGGTGAATAACAATAATGACAACAATAAATAATAAAGAAGTTGTAAAATATTCAGCATTGCGTATTTTTTAGTTGATACTTCCCTGAGGGCATGTGATGATGATATAAATAAAAAGCAAAGTTCTTGCCAAAAGACAGCTTGACATTCTTTTGTTGGTGCCTTCCCTTGAAGCTTCCTCTTTCTCTTTGTTTATAATTGTCTCTGGCATCTAGACCTTATTTGCTGGATTATGTCTTGTTCAGATTCTGAACATCCTCCTTTTGTAAAGTTATGTTGATTTATTATCCTGATTCTCCTCCTTAATATATGCTATTATTGAGTCTGAGTCACACAAAATGCTAAAGATAAGGTGCACACAAAAATGGGCAAAGTAGTATTATATATCATTATTAGTACATTATTAGAGATATTATAGAATTGAGCACCGTGTCACATGTAGGGGTTCCTGAAATACAGCTTTCACATATTGCTGCGCAAGCTTTTCTCTTAAGAACAAGACAAATTTCATCTAATCTCAAAATTAACATGGTAATCAGGGTTCTAAATAGCTAGTAGCTATAGCTACGCAATAGCTACATTACAGCTCTTTTGGACCTCATAAGCTATAACGCTATTAACCGCTTTTCTTTTATAATAATTGTAAATAGTTAGCTATAATTGTGCTATAGCTTTTTCGGACCTTAAAAGATCGCTATTTAGAACCTTGATGGTAAAAAATTCATATCACCCTTCTATTTCAGGTTCATTTTTTTTTTTTTTAAAAAAGACCCTTCTCTTTCAGGTCAAAATAATATTCCACTCATGATGCACTTCATCTGAAAATAAATTATAAACTCTTTGAAATTATTTTAGGAGTGAGGCGGTGGTACTACCCATAATGCACATTGATCCGTACTACGGATTAACATTTTTATTTTCAAAGTTCGAATAGCTGATCTGAATCATTCAACATAATTTCTATATGAAAATATACTTGTAGACAACATTTAAGACTACTTTTAAATGGTTTAAAGATATCTAGTGATTTTCTACCTATTTAAATAATAGTAAAAATATAAAAATATAAAATGTAGTCTACAAGTATACTTTAATACGGAGATTATATTGAGTTGTTCAGATTAATTATTTATACTTTAAAAATAAAAATATTAATTCATAATATAAACCAACATGCGCTATGCATTAATACCATAACCTTACCTCTTGTTTTAGTGCTGCTGCTTTGAATACAAGGATACAACTACGATGGTTTCCAGGATTGGGCTGTGATAACCCTAATTGGGCCAGATCTATAATTTAATGCAATTAATTAGGAAGGAAGTTAGACTTAATATTGGGCCGGATCAAAATCCAATTGATCCGATCCAATACTCTTCATCTTCCCTTAGTACGTTTCATCTGCAGTAACGTATCGTTTGAGTTTATATATTAACCGTCCGATCAGAGTCTGATCCTTAAATATTCGTGCGGATTCTGATCGGACAGTATAGATCTAATCTCAAATGGTACGTTAGAGCAGAGGATATGAATTCATCTTCCCTCCCCCAGTTTCTCACTTTTGTTTTCATTTTCTTACTTGTATTGCATTATAATTTAATCCGAAGTAGCCGAGGTGTGATTGTTTAGTACTGGTGCTGACTGGAGATTTAGTACTTACCATTTCCTACGCCATCGCCATGTGAGACTCCACCTCGGTATCTTCAAAGAGATCTCCATGTATCCCCACTTGCTTTTACTACTCGCAACCGTACTGCTCCCTCCCTCTCTTTCTCTCTCTAGAATACAATAATTTATTATCTATTAATCTTATGACTTAGTTATTGCTCAAAGATGAGATTTGACTCACCGTTCCTCCATTGGCAGCTATAAGGCGTTCTCATTTATTTTTCCAGCTGCTTGCTCTAATTGGTTTCTTCTCAAGTTGTTTTCAATTTCTGATAATATTAGATTTTTGCTTGATTGCTAGTTGGATATTGGCTTATTTCTTTGTTGATTTTAGTTTACTCTTTTGAGTACAGACCAATTAGATTGTATCAGCTACTTGTGAAGGCTTTAATCTGGTGTCAGGCAAAATTACTGGTACAATGTGTGCCATCTCAGTGTTTAATCAATTTTACTGTATTTTCTTTGCATCAACAATATGACAAGTTGTTTCCTCTAAACAATAGTATCCATGATTTATCAAGCTGAAAGTGCTTCTTTCTACCCATATTTTCTCATAGAGTTATTTTTTGTGTGGTAATTCAGAATCTCTAGAAACTTGAGAATATCAATTAATTCACGATAGATTTTCCAATCAACACATTGTGTTCATTAACTCTCATTGGTCCTGCCTTTTCTTTTAGTTTATTTTATGTTTCTCTTACATATTAGGATGCTTGGAAAGAGAAAAGATGGGATGCACTTCGTCCAAACCCAGGCGATACTCCATAAAAGGGAAAGATAAGAGCAAATCCAAGAGAAAAAGCCTCATTGCTGAGGTGGCAGTGTTTGTTCCAGCAGTGCGGGTCCCACTGCCAGTCGATCTCATCCATCCACTTCGAGGTTTGATTTCGCGGGATGCATTAGATAAACTCTCAACCCACCGTGGCCATCTAGTTCAATTATCAGCAGAAGATGGTATCCCCTGCCTTTCTTTATTTCTTCTGTAATGCTTTTTTTAGAGTTTTCTATGCACATTATTCTATTTTTCTAATGAATTTGAATCTATTTATTGTCAGATCTATTGAATGTCTCTAGGATTTCACAGCTTCAGCAAGCCCTTGAGGAGTACTTGCCTGTTCTTCTTGGTCTTACAAACAAAGGTTTTATTAGCATCTATTTGTCTTACTTTTTATATATTTATGATTTCATGGAACTAACAAAATTATCTACACTGGAAAAGGGCTCGATACACTGGTTGAGTTCAAATGGAAGAGCCTTGAAGATGATGAGGTAAAAGTAGCATTATCTTATTTTTTTTGTTAATTCTATATATACCAACTCCTCAAAATATTGTTCAATTGAAATTTTCAATTGTCTGGCAGGAGTTCAGTGTAGCATGCGCTTGGTATGAAGCGTTGTCAATAGTTCATGCAATGGCAATGCTCTCTTTGCTGGAGGCTAATTTAATGCTTCTTCCCAAAGAAATCCAAAATGGATCTGAGAGGAGGGTTTCTGAAGGTCTGGTATCTATATCGTATTATTTTATCATAAGTATGTTCATATGACAGCCATCAGTAGCTCCTTTGGCTGGCACAAGCTCTTCAAACCTCAAAGGAGAATAGATACATTGAGTTCAATAGTATAAATATTAGCACGCTTCAAAATGATTAGTAAATTAGAAAAAATGTAACAGATTGACAATATTGTAACAACACAATTTAATGATTAGTATAGGAAGCTAAGAACATAATTATATGTTAAGATACCTTTTTTTATACGATCTAATATACTAGATATAGATCTGGTGCTGCCTGATATAATGCAAGATACAGTCTGGTATAATAATCCCTGCTTTGTACAATTTACAATGATTAGCTATTAGCTTTTTTTAATGATAGATTCAAAGAAGGATGTGGTAGAGTTGCTACTAAAGGCATCAGGATGCTTAGAATATTGTGTGCACCACATACTTGTCCAAATACCTACCCAGGTCAGGTATGCATATCACTATTAAATTACTTCATATTCTTGATTTATTTAATATAAGAGCAGGATTCAAATGCCTCATGTCTTTCATTCCTCAATTGTACCTCGCATCCTTATCTCCATTTTCAAAGTCCAAGCAGTCGATCTGAACCCCTCGACATAATCTCCATATTAAAATGTGCCTGGAGACAAAATTTATATTTTTTTTGGAAGTTCTTTTACTGTTTTTTTAAATAGGTACAAAATCACTGTTTTTTAGATGATTCTGGACCATCCAAAATTAGTGATTTTGTACCTATCTAAAAAATAGTAGAAAGTTTTAAAAAATATAAAATTTGGTCTCTAAGCACATTTTAATATGGAGATCGTGTTGAGCGGTTTGGATTGACTGTTTGAACTTTGAAAATGGAGTTAAGTATGTGAGGCACAATTGAGGCATCAAAAAACACGAGGAATTTGAGCCCTACTCTTAATATTATATATTTTAAAATTGACATTTAATGCATAATTACCTTTTTAACTTCTAGGAAGAATCTACCTAGCAACCTGCAGCAGGGCACGCTTGAGGCCATTTCTATCCAAGCTTTGGCCCAGGTTGGTGTTTTACATTTTTAACCCTGGAACTCTTTTGGGTAAATGTCCTTTCGTCAAAATGTTAATTTCTGTTTGTTGATTTAACAAATATATTAACAGGGGGTTGAAATGCAACTAGGATTGGCCTCAGAGAGTGACAATGCTACTTTATCTGTCAAAAGAAGACTTGCTTGTGAGCTAGTTGCCTATTTATCACAGGTTTCCCGATTCATTCATTTCATTTCTCTTCCTCCCTAATTAGGTATTATATGTCTATTTTTATATTTTTTTCCCTTGATCTTTTGATATGTAGGCACATTATATATTGTTAGGATGTGACACAAGTGATTTATATGGAAAAAAGCTCCTATTCTTTATTAAATGGAAATTCCTGGAGGCTAAGGTATCTTTTATTGGAGATTTATAAATTTTTTTCCCTTTTGATATGTATCCTTGTAAACTGTCTGATTGATAATGAACCTAATAGGACTTGTCATATCCTTATTTAATATTCATTTCTCCACCTGTAAGAATGAGCTAACTTTGTTAGAACTAAAAGAAAAAAGGGGAAAAAAATGGTAGTGGATACTAGGGGCACTTCAGCAATTATTTGCATATCTTTAGCTTATAACTTAAATAAACCACAAGATTGCATGTATGACAAAATGTAGATTGAAAGCAAAATAATGCATGGCCAAATGTAGTCGCAGATAGCAAATTTTGGAGGGTGTAAAATATCAAGAGGAGAGAGATTTAAGTTGTGATATAATATAAATACCGGTCCCAAGTATAACATGCAAATATAATTGTAGGCGGCTGCATACTATTACCATGGTTTGGTTATTGACAAGGGAAATGAACCAAGCTGCCACATTAGCGCAGTGTGCTGTCTCTGTGCAGCCGATGATTTGTTAAATGAGAGCAAGCGGGTTTGCTTAAGCTTTTGCCTTGCTACTCCAGTAACAAGGTTAAATATTGTTTTCTTTAATATTTATTAACTGTTTAAGGGACACACTCCTTTCTTTATACGTAATTGAATTCCTGTGATAATAGAGTACCTCCTTCGTGGGGAGTTATGAAGCACTTGCACAAGAAAATACCTGATGTTGCATTCAAGAGGTCTCAAATGTATGCTTACCTTCTTGAACAAGACAAGAATGCGTAAGTCGATTTAACAACTAGATATATATTACCAAATATTTAGCCTTTTTTTGTTTTTTATTTTTCTCAACATACTTAGCTAACTAGATATGTACATATTTTTGGTGTTTTGGTACAGTACTCTTCAATCGTTGCCTGATTTGCCAGAGTTCCAGTTATCGCTTAGACCCGACCCGTATGAATTACCAAAAGCAGACCCTTTATGGGAAAGTGAGGATTGTGGGCCCCAAATTCAGAGTTTGAAAGATCATCTTGAAGATGAGGATGAGCATGAGTCATAAATTAAGTAATTTATTACTGTCACTTATCAAATCTTCGAGAAGTTTGTATGGTTGGTCAATATGTGTTGTTAATTTTTTATAATGGAAAAAGTTGCACAATGAAAGGAGATATGTGTATAACTAAAAAGTTTGAATGCTGTTACTCTAGAAGCACGCAAGGAAATATTTTCTTGTTTCTTGGGTTGAAGTCTGAATGCTGACTCAGATTTTTCTTTACATACTTTCAGATACTTTGAAAATTGCCCTCTATTTAAATAGATATATTTTCCCTGTAACATTAGTCTCAATAAATTCCAAAATTATTTCAAGGACACGACATTATCCCGAAGACATCTTAACAGACTTAGCTAAATATTCAAGTTTCGTCATTGGACTTTGCGTTTTTAGCTAGATATAGTCATATAGATATAGATAGTAGAGGAATTATATATACCTACAATAATAATACATAACATAATAAAAGAAGGAAAATATGAGTAGAACTAGGGTGTTCCTAAGTTCATCAATTCTTCTTGTGAAATCAAATCTAAATTAATTGGATTGATTTCAAATGATGAATCCAAACTATTGAAAATTACTTATCTTACGAGTAATGTGTCTACATGCAAAAATTTTAGACTTTCGAATTAATTTAGTATAAAGTTCAGCTGTCAAAATTAGAAAGTTTATAAATTAATTTTCATGCATTCATTATTTGAATATTTTTTGACCAATTGACTTTATACAAAATTAATTTAAAAATGTAAATTTTCATGCATTCATCACTTGCAAGATAAATGAGTTTCAACGGTTTAAATTTGTCATTTAAAATCAATTAGATATATTTTAAAGTTGATTTCATAAAGAGTGTTGATGAAATTAGAAACACCCTAATTCTACTCGAAAAACATAAGAATTAAGAAAATAAAATTATTAATGTTGATCTTTACAACCATTTTTTTGTTAGAATCTTTCCTTTGTGGCGGGACGTGAGACAAGATGGGACATAATTATTTTATAAATTAAGTATATTTGTATGATTAGTTAAAACGTAATTATAGTTTACAAAATATTTAACAAAAAAGTTGAACAATAAAGCATAACTTTATAAAAAATACATTCCAACGGTGGCTCCAGCGAAAAAAAAAAGAGCAACAGAATTTGGTTGAAACCCAGCAACAGAGAGCCGGTACCCCTTTCCACTTTTTCTCTTTTCTCTTTTCTCTTTTTTTTTTCTCTAATTCGATCTTCTTACTCTTCTAGATCTCACATTTTCGAAATTTTTAAATATATCATACCCACAAAAATAATAAATCAAAACGCCAGTTTTGTAAAAATTCAAAAAATACCATGACCACATTTCCTAGAAACGGCCACCTTTTAGGTGACCGCATTTAGACAAAGCGGGCAGAATTTTGGACTGCTTCTAGGGGATGCGGCCATGCAGTTTTTTTTCTTTTTTTTTTCTAGAATTAACAGATTTAGTTGTTTTGAAAGTATTTATAGTTATAGTTGTGTATGGCATTTAATTTGAAAATATTTTACGTTTGTCAGATGAAATATTATGTTGGAAATGTCGTTTGTTAACTACATATGTATGAAAAAGTAGTTTGATTTAGATTAACTTAAGATACGCCAAACAAACATGAAATAAATATTCAATATAATAAAAGTATGCCTAAATAATATTCTTCAAAATACTACAACAAACGAGTAATGCAATCACAACATAAAATTGACTACTAAATAAAAATACACTACTTGCCTCTCTCTCAACTTGAAAATTGACAAACAAAAATGTATTGTTATTATTAAGTCTCAATAATTTTGTTTAAAGTTGAAATTTAATTTTAAAATATGAGTTAACTACCTTGTGCATCTCGAGCAGCTCTGTTTTGTTGTTCCTGTGTATCTCGGCCAGCCTGATGTCCTCTCCTTCTATTATGCAGTAAATCAAGCCACATTGGAATCCTATTGACTTGCCTTCGACCCAAAGTAATATTTTTGTCATTTGGAACAAGGGTTGGGCCTTCGTTTTACGGCCAATCAGACTGATTGTCATACATATGCTATTCACTCATCCATGTGTTGATCAGTGTCTAGATGTGGTAGTAGTAATGTACAAACCTGCCAGGGTCAATGCCTCGGAGACAGCACACTGCCAGAACATGAGAACACGGTATTATGTTTAATTGCGGCTTCTAGCATGTGCATGTAACCATATTCTCATCTGTGATTATCACCGTGTATTTGTAATTCGCCTTAATAAACCGGCCATAAGCATCAGACATGTATGCATTAACTTTCTCTTGGGTGGATGTTACCTCAAACTCGTTCCAGTTGCCAAATTCACCAAGCGTTATCATAGATTGTGACCTCTCGCATCGTTTATTAATCAACTACAAAAAAATGATGATATTAATGTTTTTAAAATAATATAATGAAAATAGAATAATTTAATGAAAAATAAATAAATCAATGAAAATAAAATACCTTGTGCACACAACATGAAGACATTATTGAGCGACTCGGACCCATTTGTAGTCATAATTCCCCAATGAAAACCCCTATCCAGCGCTTGGAATATCTTTCATGGTTTTGGACACTCATTCTCATCTTGATCCAGATACTTACCCACACTGTCCAATCAATTTAGAGCACGGTCACATACATCCCCCATTGCTTGCATTCCTTGCTCATATCTCCTCATCTTCCTTTTTGCTACAGATATCTTGAAGTACTTGATTGCCTATTCATTGCAATGGTTCTTCTTTATGTTTTATGCTATGTGAGTAGCATAAAGATGGTGAACGCACTCATCATCATCTTCCTTATTTCATCCCAGATCATCCCGTCTAAACACATTTTTTATGCCCTTGTCCCTATCAGTGATGACACACACAAACCTTAAGTAAATTACATTGTGCCTCAATCATTGCATGAACCATGGACAATCTTCAAAATTCTCTGTATCTACCAAGGAAAAAGCCAACGAGAGGAGCTGATTTTATGCATCATGCCCGGTTGCAATCAACAATTTACTTATATTAAACCATCAATAGTGAATAAAAAAGAGCAAACATGTGAATAAATAAAATGACATGTCAATTTCGATTTTTATTACCTTTGTACCAACCTGATAAGAAACATGCATCAACAGTGATGACAGGCCTCAGGTGTTAAAAAGTCTCTATGCACAGTCCAAATGTCCAAGCTGCCCTATAAAATTACCTGAAAGGTCCAGGCTCACCACTTGAATATGACATAACATCAAACAATGTACCTGTCAATACAAACAAATTATTTAGTTTCACATTTTTTGTTTGTCAATGTTGTTGAAATAAAATAAATAATATAGTACCTGGGTTTTTCGCTTAATTGCCTCCAACAAAGGGACTATAAGTACGTATGACCCCTCCCAACTACCAAATTGGAGGGCAACTGCTAACTCCTTTCCACACTACAATTTGTTGTACGCCAGTACATGAGTATTATATGTTTGTGCAACCGCGATTTTGACAACATTAATACTAAAATCCACGTCATTTCTCATATGCACCGCGATGCAATCGGCAACCATAGCAGCTGTCAACTGTGCACGATCTATTCTTGTGGCATCTGCACGACAAACATGTTTTGTTGGGCACCTGGTTACTTTCCATTGTTTACAAAAACCAGTGGCCCTTGCTAATATGTACCAAGCACATCTGGGGTCCTTGCACATGAACCTAATCTATTGTTTGTCACTGTGTGTATTTGTAATCTCTTTATTACAAATAATATGAAACTTGTAAATTGTAGCTTTGTAGCTTTCATTTCCTCCTTTGAATCATAGGTTTCTTCATCTGACAATTCATTCTCAAATTATGTATGTCTACCAAACAACTTCACATTTGCTTCCTGAAATCCTGATAGGTCATTGAAAGCTGCAATCGGGTGATCAATCCCGTGACCCATTATCTGAAATCCTTTATCAACCTTGAATTTTTTTCTCCGTCCGAGCACAGGCCCGGTATCTTCCTGGTCACTTTGATCGCTCATGCAATCAGGATCAAAATCCCCCCAATTTTCCTCTGCCTCTTGTATTTCCGAATCAACTGTCTCCTCGGTTTTCTCCGGATCACAACGCTGACCTCAATGAGCAGTCCGACTACTACTAGGAATTTGGTCAGGTTAAGGTCGGGACCGACGGGAGGGTCGACTACTAGATGGTCGGTCCCTCTGAACTGGGGCTTGACTACTCTCAGGCATGTCAATCTGCAAAGGGGTTCGGGATCGACGGGAGGGCTGACTAGTAGACCATCGGCCCTTCTAAACTGGGGCATTACTACTCTCAGGCATGTCAATCTGGAAAGAGAGTTGGGACACTGGACTTGAGGAGGTTGACGTATTACCCCGAGTAGCACTTCAGATTAACCTCGCAAGGGGGTTAGGATGCTGGACTCGGTTAATCTCCACATAGAATTCAATTACCTTTTATCCACCCCCAGGAAACTAATGGTCTAGTTGTACAGTACTTGCTAAGCTCCATCATTCTGAACATGAAATAGTTGGAACCAGGTTTGTCCGGAACCAATGGGCATGCTAATTTTGGCTTGAATATCAAGGTCATATCGATCCTAATTCAATCCTAGGTTCTAAGAAATAATCGATTTCAAAACCAATAAATCAGTACCCGGCATTACCGGTATCACAAAAACAGACCCGATGCTATAATAAACCCCATTAGGGCCTGTTAGAACCTCACCACCAGTGTAAACAGATACCATAATAACCATTTTGGTCTGAGTATATAAGGAAACCTAAAATTACAAATTAACTAAATTAATTACAAATATTGAAAAATGAAAAATTGAAAAACAGAGAGAGAAAAAAAACTTATAGTTCAGCTGGGAAGAAGAGGCTCGGTAAAAACTCAGTGTGAATCTCTCTCTCTCTCCAGAAATGGTTTTTATAAAAAATGGCAGTTTAGCCGCATCCCCTAGAAGTGGCACAATATTTTGCCAGCTTTGCCTAGATGTGGCCATAGCATTTTTTGAATTTTCACAAAACCGTGACGTTTTGGTTTATTATTTTTGTGGGTATGGTATATTTAAAAATTTCGACTCACATTTAACACACATAGCTTCTCCCCTCTCTCTTGACTCTACTTCCTCGAGTGGAGAGGAGAATGACAGAGGCAAGGGACTGGAGGTTAGTGGAGCTGAGAATGCAGTATCGTCAGAGCTCAGAGTATTGAGCTTCTACGCCATCTCAATCGGAACGCGGGTAAGTAGATCCGGACATCGGAGCACGACAACAGTAAAAAAGAGTGGATCCGAGCATAGAGAATGATAGGGATTAAGATGATAGAGTAATTATGAGTGTATATAAGTTAGATTATAATATTAGAGTTATTTAGAGTATTTAGAGAATTTTGTAAGAATAATAGAATAGATTTAGTATTGGAGTCATTTGACTCATTGTAATTTTTTTTTTATCAATGAAATTGTTAGTTGTGACTTTAAAAAGAAACACAACTTTATAATTACTTTCAAAATAAACATCATTTTTACAATTTTTGTTATTGAAAATAAAATTTTAGAAATTTCGGCATGGAGGGCAAGTGTCCCCCTCTGATTTTATTTGATTTGCTACTATTTAGTGTAATAAAATGCGGTTTAATATGCAGCCACATATGCGTATTCAGTTGTAATTTGTATAGAAATCTGTATGCGGTCAATATATGCAGTTTCATATATGCGGTCGCATATTACTACGACATATCCAACTACATATTACTGTATATTCAGCTGCATATTACTGCATACTTGTTTGAATAATATCGATTATTACCACATATTACCGCATTCTTATATATATATATATATATATAAATTCTTATTTTAAAATCTAAATATATAAATCAGTATAGACTATCTTTCGCATTCGGCATAAAAAAACTAAAAACTGTATTTAATAACATTGACGAAGAGTCGACCAATCAACACGCCATCGTACACGACGGTGTTTGCACTCGGAAACTAATTAACGTAGGGGACCGGACCAATCGGGAGGAAGAGCGTTTTATTCGACACGTTCTGTGCCATGTGCCTGTTTAATTCAAATGCCACTTTTTCCATAATAATAATTAAAAAAATTACTAAAATCAACTCTCTCAAATTTCTTGGTCATCGTTGTTTAAATGGTAATAAATGTTATCTTGTCAATAACGGTGGCTGATGGTGATATCTCTAGATAAAATTTGTTGACAAGTTAAGAGTCTAGAATTATCGTTCACAAACTATATAGGGACTGATGATTGGTGAATACAAAACTCAATTATAGACATACTAATACACACACACAACCAAACACAGCAGCATATTAAAATGAGAGCTCAGCATATGGTTTTTGGGCTACTCGGTTTCATTCTCTTTGCGACACTAGTAAACTGTAATACTGAAGGTATGACATACTAATATGCAGCTGTAATTCTGTTATACTTTCATGTAATTAATTTTTAATGCAATAGATGTAATTTATAAACATAGAATCTGTGACACAAAATGAAAAACGACCAAACCCTTTTAATGAACAATTCAATTTCTTTTAAGGCTGGCTAGTTTCAAAGTTTATTAACGATTTAAAAGATGCAATTGGAACCTACTTAATTAAGCAGACATAGCACCAGCATGTGCTTAATTTAAAAGAGGAATTTTGAATCAACCCAAGACCATTTCTAATGAACATTGAAATTTGTAATCTTATGTGAAATGCTACCAGTTGATATACTATATGCACAAAAGGAAGCATGGAGTGACCCAAACAATGTGCTAGAGAGCTGGAACCAAAGCCTTTCTACTCCTTGCAGTTGGTTGCACATTACTTGCAACAACAACGACTCTGTAGTCAGAATGTTTGTCCTTCTTTCTCTCTATCTTTTCCTTTTATTGCATATACACCCTTCAAAAACTTGGTATTGCATACGGGCTGTATGAAAATATTTCTTTGTTTGAAATTTTTCATTGATGTCTCACACGATATCACAAAATTTATTAGAAAAATAGTTTATTGAATTGGAATTTACATGCAGGACCCGCTATATATAGTAATCTTCCATATTTTTTTAGCAATGCTTATAGGATTCTGCAAGTCAACACTGCTGTACCAGTGAAAGATTATTAAAAAGAAAAACAACAGATGAAATTTGTTTGAGTTACTAGGTTGCAGTATTTATGGAGAAAAAATTAATTTCTTACTTATCTAGATTTACTAATGATTTTGTTTGATTTTTTTTTAAACAGTGATTTGGGTCTTGCTGGCCTCTCTGGATCTCTTATTTCTCGGCTAGGAGAATTAACCTATCTGGAATACTTGTAAGTGGCTATGTTGATGTATTAATTTTCTAATTCTAACTGAATAACTATAAGGACTATATAATAACTATCTTATGATTTCTATATTGGAAAGGCATCTTCAATATAACAATATATCCGGCGAGATACCGACATCATTCGGTAATCTGACAAATCTAATTTCGTTGGAACTCGAGTGGAATCAGCTTAATGGCACAATTCCAACCTCCCTCGGCAATCTTTATTATTTAAAATATCTGTAAGTAATTTATTTACTGGCATAAGATCCTTCTCTCCATCTTTCTAACAGTGTTATCATGCCTCATCAAGTTCATAGTGTATACAATATGCATTGCTTTAACTGACTGCAATTTTATGGGTAAATCATTTTGCTATAAAGAGATTTGACAAAATCTTATGAACAACTTTACAAACAAAGCAATGCATGTTGACAACATCAGAAACTTCAAATAACATAAACAAAATTAGTATCCAATTTTCTTGTTTTAACAGTTAGTGATTGAGATCTGATAAACTTCTGATTTTACTATATTTTCAGGAATTTGAATGGTAATATGCTCAGTGGATCATTACCATTGGAGGTTCTCTCTCTTGTCACAACTGGAAGCTTGCTTGAATTGTGAGTTTACATTTTTCTTTTGATAGGCTATGAATAAACTTAAAAGGGATTTTTTTATTTATAGAAATTATTATTAAATAATAAAGGAAACATAAAGAGTATCTAAGTTTTTCATACCATAGATGCATCCTCAGAAATATTTCAGCAATCCTTTCGTTTTAGAAAAAGGGGTGATGATGTTGAAATAACTCAATTTTATATTAACACAACATTGTCAAAATATTTTACTATATAGACAATTTTATCCTTCATCAAGTATTTCCTTTGAAAACTAATTCTCTCTCATATATTAGCACATTTATGTTTTTCCTTAAAAGTTATGTTTTATAAAGTATGTTATTTTGTGTAAAATATATTTTTCTGTCATATATTATTTTAAAATCTGTTACTTAAAAGTTACTGTAAAATATATTTATAAACTTTATGGTATCATATAATAAGTATTCATTATTTATTTTAATCAAATATTTAAGATTTTTTGAGGGAATTACAACAGTGAATTAATTTTATGATATTATTCAAATCTATCAACATTGTATATATCGATTTATTTTGTAAAACTTCACAAATTTTTTTAACAATCCACTATATTATTTTGTCTATTAAAATTTATCTTCTTTTTTTTACGCAATAACACTAAGAAAACAACATTATTACTTACATAAAAAACATATTGAATGCAAATTATCATGAAAAATTTTGTATTCAACTTATGATTAAAATAATAAATTAAAAGTATAACAAAACACTAGAAAATAACAAATTTATTTGGTCGCAGATCGTGAGTTGTTCGCATACATAGCCTTTAGCACCATATAAACCATGAACAACAAGAAGCACATCATCATAATATTTAAACTTCAAATTAAGAAGTTGATTGCCTTCATCTGCATAATTCAAAACTTGATTTTCAAGGTTTTCTTCTAACGGGTTAGGAAATTGATCCATCTATTCAATTAACAAAAACAAATTAATTACAAAATATCAATAAAAAAATTTCTAACAATTTTAATTAAAATAGACTAATTGATTGTAAGAATCAAAATTAAGAGAAAAAAATAAAAATAATAATAATATATTAGAGTTGGAATATATCACATATTAAAGCGAGGGTATCTTATTATTAAAAAAAATTTAAATACATATTTTGACTTGACTATTTAAAACCTTAATTGAATTCAATATTTTTTTGTGTAAATTATGCAGCTATATTGTCATGAATAAAGAGAAGATCAACAAAATTATCTAACTTTTGATTTAATATGAATGAAAAATATAAAAAAAAGGAAAAACAAATATCTATCAATTATGGAAACCAAATAATTTAATGATTCCTATATTAATTACATTATGAAAAAATATGGTAGTTAGAAAGAGATTTAATGAGGGTTAAAATTTTTCATACATTAATTTTTTGTAAAGATGTTGTGTTAATATAAATGTGTGTGATGTTAATATGTCTACTCAGAAAAAGTTATAGCCACGCTTTCTGTTTAAAAAAAATCCAAGCCTTTAAAAAATAAATCTCAGCACTCTTACTGTTTAAAAAAAAAAAACTCAGCGACGTTTTCAGGAAAAGATAAGATTTTGGTTTTAAAGTTTGAATCCGAATTTTTTTTCTGAGATCCATCTATAGCACAAAAAAAAGAGTCCTCTTTCTGTTTTTATATATTATTGAGTAATAATATCTATAAATTAAAAATTCCCAACTTTAAGGGATAAAGATTTTGACAGAGCTAGTTTAGCTTCAAGCAACAGAGTGAAAATGAAAAAAAAATATACTACTAGTGTGCACGAAGCCAAAACAGCTCAGCCACTATCTTTATAAAAAACAACACAAGTCAACGATTAAAATTTTCAACTTGTTTCATAAACCAACTTGAACAGTATCCCTAAATACATCAAAAAATGAGAGAATATTAAATTTTGTTTCTCTATTGGCAGATATGTGGCTAATAATACCCTAAATGGCACGACCCCACAGATAAAAGGTACAGAAAAATAATTTAAAGTTTGCATTTTTTTATTTTACATTTATTGAAGTTGTTAAACTTCCCTGCTCAAACTCTAATTTCTCTTTAATTTTTGTTTTGTGATTGCAACTGACAGTTACAACAATTATTCAAGATATGAACACTATCTCCGTTTAGAGATTTCATTTCGCCTGGGGAGTGGGACCCATTATGTACATAGTTATTTATTTCAGAATAACAGCTTGTGGATGGCATTTCAGACAAGCAGCTCCTAGGCAGTTTTTGTTTTGTATTTATGTTATTTGTGTTGAAATAAATGCACCACATTTCATGGTTTGCATTTTGAACATAGTTATTTGTATTTATATATGTTATTTGTGTTGAAATAAGTGCACCATATTTCATGGTTTGGATTTTGAACATAGTTATTTGTATTTATATATGTTATTTGTGTTGAAATAAGTGAACCATATTTGTGGTTAATAATTTTTTTTTATAATCAATATCAGCTAAAGAATTATCGGATTTTGGAATTCCAGTATAATTCTCGCAATTAATGTTTTAGAAATTTAGAATGCAAATTTTTGTATCAAATACAGCCCATAGAGTTTCATGGGCTGACTAAGATATATTGAGCTAGTAAATAGGTAAAATTGGTTTATTCATAATATATATTCTGATCATGAAGAAAGGAAGGAAACGGGCTCAATTTTAATTAGTCTAGGCCTGTTTTGGGAAAGAAGCAAACTCGGTCCAACTTAAATCGGAGCACTTGAATTTGCTTGCCTTATTTCTCTTGAGATTTTTATCACCGAATTTTATCCTTTAATTCACATGCATTTGACCAAGTATCCTTACTTCGGATCAACATCTGTTATTCTCGTGCATGAACAGTGTTCCTGCTTTTCCAAATTCAATCATTGAATTATTTCGAGATGCATGCACAAAAAAAGTTTTGAAAAAAGTTGCTTTGAGATTCGTTCCCAAAAAAAATAGAACGGTTGGATTTGGAAAAGTAGGAATAGCAGAGTTACTGTTCGCAGGAAGAGAATAACAGTGGATTTCATTCCTCTTACATTAGCTCTGAAATTAGATTGGGCTCTAGTTTAATTATTACAAGAGGAGGGGTCCATTTACACTTACTGAATTACACTTTACATTTTTAAAATTCAAACAGCCAATTCAAACAGTTGAATATGATGAAAATATTAAAATTAAAGAGGCACCTGGGCACTCTCTTTGTATTTAAATCATTACATTCATTGTGATTCATAAAAGGCCATTGTTGATAAATACCTTTTCAATTTGATTTATTTTAATTAATTTATAACTATCCGAATGTCCTGAAAATTTACACCAACACTTGCTAGGTTGTCAATTGTGTGTTAACCATGCAAAAATTTTTAAACCTTGGTGGCGCCTTCAGTGCCGATAATCTGTGTATTTGGTTTCTTACCCTGGTGCCATCCTTCATTGCGTAATACGTGGTTTTGACTGAGAACTCACAATTTGACAACCATTTCCAAATCGCCTCATCATGCATCATTTCAACTAGGGGTGCCATATCCTGTAACCGGTCTGTCAGTTCTTCTTACAATTGTGCTTGTGCCATGATAGATAGGTCCTGCCTGAATTTGTTGATAATTAAATCGTTGCATGATCTGCCAGAGTTTCAGTTATCGCTTAGACCCGACCCGTATGAATTACCAAAAGCAGACCCATTATAAGAAAGTGAGGATTGTGGGTCCCAAATTCAGAGTTTGAAAGATCATCTTGAAGATGAGGATGATGAGCATGAGTCATAAATTAAGTAATTTATTTTGCCACTTATTAAATCTTCTAGAAGTTGGTATAATTGGTCAATATGCTTGTTTTTTTTTTTTTTTTTTTAATTTGTTTTTGATAAAAGGCAACGAGTGCCCGTTTCATATATGAAACAAGAGTTTAATTACATATTCTCTACTAGTTGGCCACATCAATTAAACATATCGCAAAAGTAAATCTAAAACAGAACACATAAACCCGTCTGTTCATATGCCACCAAAACACAAAACACAGTAATAACAAACCTAACTACGGATAAGCCACCTAAATTGCTTGTTATAATGGAAAAGATTGGATATGTGTATAACTATTAACTAAAGACTTGTGATTTGTTTCAAAGAGTACATGTTTTGGTACTACAAATGAGAAATACGGGGGAGAAAGGTAACGCTGTTACTCTCTGGAAACACACGAGGAAATAACTTTCAAGTCTGAAGTTTGAATGCCGACTCAGATTTTTTTTTTTTTTTTAAAGATACTTTTCTTTATATTGCTTGGTGAATTCAAAGTTTCAATGAGAGAGCTAGCTAAATATTCAAGCAAGATAAATTCAAGTTTCGTCATGAACTTTGCGCGTTTAGTTAGATTTAGATAGTAGATGCATAACCTACAATAATATAAATAACAAAATAAAAGATGAAAAATATGAGAATCAAGAAAAAAAAAATTAATATGGCGAGCAGCCCCCTCCTCTTCTATTCCTCGAATCCCCTTTTGTGGCGGGACGTTAAACAAGATGGGACAAATTTTTGTATAATTGTTTTAATTAAATAAGTATTTTTGTTTAATTTTTTAAAACAGAAGTATAATTTTAGAGAAATATTTAACAAAGTTTTTGTACAAAGAAACATAACTTTGTACTTTATATATATATAAAAGTCCTGATAATTGTCTCTCCACTCTCATTCCCTCATTATCCCTCCAATTTTATTTGTTCAATCTCGTTCACATTTCTCACGATTTATAAGGAATTTTGCGAATATAAAACCACGAATGCATTCTATGCAATTTTACCTTTCAAATGAGATCCATGATAACATACTTTCAGACTTATTGTCACACAAGTATGTATACCTATATTTATAAGTATTTATCTCTAATCGTGAACTCCGCATCTCTACATCAACATTTTTCAATCGTCCTTGTGTCAATCTTTCTCTAACAAAAATAGTTGACCACATAGGTATAAATACTTCAGTGCATATGGATAAATACTTGTAATACTTGATATTAATACTTTTAAATGTCAGCAGTGTCATATATAGTCATATAGATATAGATAGTAGAGGCATTATATATACCTACAATAATAACACAACATAATAAAAGAAGAAAAATATGAGTAGAACTAGGGTGTTCCTAAGTTCATCAATTCTTCTTGTGAAATCAAATCTAAATTAATTGGATTGATTTTAAATGATGAATCTGAACTGTTGAAAATCATCTACCTTATGAGTAATGTGTCTACATACAAAAATTTAGACTTTGGAATTAATTTAGTATAAAGTCCAGCGGTCAAAATTAGAAAGTTTATAAATTAATTTTCATGCATTCATTTTTTGAATGTTTTTTGACCAATTGACTCTATATAAAATTAATTAAAAAAATGTAAAATTTTTGTATGTCACTCGTAAGGTAAATGAGTTTCAACAGTTCAAATTTGTCATTTGAAATCAATTAGATATATTTTAAAATGGATTTCACAAAGAGTGTTGGTGAACTTAGAAAACCCTAATTCTACTTGAAAAACATACCCCAAACCCATGATAGCATCACATTGTACTCAGAGGCAGAACTACAATATAACAGGAATAGGCGGTTGACTACCTCTAGAAAAAAAGATATAATTTGAAATAGATTTTTATAATGGGTTTTGTCTACCTTTGGATTTAATTTTATCTAACCCTGGCTCAAATTCTTTAAGTTAATTTTGCATCTTTTGAAGAACAATAGTGGTGATTGAAAAAACTTGTTTTACCCCAAATCCTTGGTAGCATCACTCTATCCTTACATTTATTTCTTTTCTTTTTAAAAAAATGCAGGATCAATACACTGAAAAAAAGAGAACGTTTAGCGACGTATGGGATCTGAGAATCAGTCTTTGCTCTATATGAACATTTTAATATTGTAATCATGTTGAATGGTTATGATTGTTGTTAAACTTTGAAAATAAAAGACAATCGTTGCATTTTTAATAATAATAATAATAATAATAATAATAATAATAATAATAATAATAATAATAATAAAATTTGACAGCAATTTTGCATTTTTAATAATAGAAATTGATTCATCTTGAATTACATAACACACCTAACATTTCAAATTTCACAATAAGGAATGAACATAAATTAAACATTTTGTTGGATTTGACAATAGAAAAGAAAAAGAATGCAAGATGATTTTAACAGTCATATGAGCAAACACAGTCGTAGACATTTGCCTTCACTTGAACACAAGTTCCATTTCCTTTCTCGTTGGAAGAAGCGCAGCGCATCTCACAACCAACCGATTCACAATTGCCTTCATACAAAGTAGTTTGACATTTTCCATTTGCTGCTTCTACCTTTGCCACATTCTCAACTGTATACCAAAAAAAGAAAAATATATCATTTATTAATGAAAATTGTAAGAAAAATATTGCACATAATTTTAAAGAATATATACCTGAAGCTGCCATGAGATGGACCAGAACAAGAGCAAAAAAATAACTTGGTCATGCTTTCTTGCAACTTTTTTTTTTTCTATCTTAAAAATTATGTGAAAGATATTATCAATTTGAATCATGTGCATGCATTTTTCTTTCACCATATCTCATTATTAAATGTGATTTGGGCATGGTTAGTGGAAGGAGAGCAAAAAAAGCAAGCCATTTATTGTCTGTTTATGAATCATAATAAGATCCACAATATTTGATTTCTACGAGCTAAAAGGAAAGTGGTATTCATATGAAAAGAAATATTATTGACATAATTTAATTTATATATTTTAATTTTTGATGGATTTGAATTTGAAGGTCTAACCTCCACATTTTTTTTAAAGAAAAAATTGATGGATTTATATCTCACATATAATTTTTGTTAAATATAAAAATTTATTTTCTTAATCTTTTGAATCTAATGAGGCAAACAAGTTTATTTTCTTAAATAAATATATGGTACATTTTTGTTAACATGAGATATTTTTAATTCTCTCGATTTAAATATTTTCATTATTTGGATCAACTAAAAAAATATAAAAATACTAACAAACTATTAAAAATATCTACTATTAGCACAATAACATAACTAAAAATATATACATTGATTAAAGGGCTTATGCAGAGGATACGAATTCCACTCATCGTCCGGCCAAAACATCTCTGAGGTAACTCAAATTTTGTGTTTTCATCTAGACCGTCTGATTAGAATACGGAATGCATGGGGCCCTTTAAGATTCATGGTTCAATTGATCGGACGGTTCCAATCTAAACTCAAATTTTGTGTTACCTTAGGTGATATAAATTATAGTCCCGCCTCCGCCTTCCAGTAAAAGTTCTCACCGTAGGTTTTAGGGTTTTAGCCAAAAACCTCGTGCTTTCGTTGCTTCTCTCCAATCTCGCTCTGGTGCGATCCTCTTCTCCAAACTATCAGCGCTACCCTTTTGAGTTTCAGCTATCTTGCTGAGCATTGCAACTATTTCATCCAGTCGGCTGTTCAACCTTACCTGCTCATCCTTGATTTGATTCATCTCGGTTTGAGTCCTAGTAGCTTCTGCAACTAGCTTTTGTTGCTCTAAAGCTCTTCTGATCCCATTTTTATTTGCTCACTTATCGAGGTATGTTGATTGTAAGTATGAATATATGGAGTATGATCGTATCAGTAAGTTTCCAATTGTACCAATTCACTAGTAACAGCACAATAGAGGAAATCGAATAGTGTACTTTGGCAAAGAACCACTTTCAGATTGTATACTTTTGACTAAGAACTCACTGGTAACAGGAATTATATTTTTGTTGAGAAAACATTCTCTCATAAGAATAACAATTCGTACATAGTTTTGGTTAAGAACCAGCTTTATATTTGATTTTGTGTAGGATATGTTCAGTTACACTATCAACTACTCTGAACCTTAAGCCATTGTCATTCTGAGCTGTACCAGTACTGGCACAGATGAGGTTCAGTATACCTGTACAAAAATTCAGGTCGAACCACCTGCGGTATGATGCTCCAATTGTTTTAATTTATAAAGTTTACAATATTTTAAATAATGCAGGATCAAAGATCAATTGTTTTAATATTGGGTGTCAAAGTTGCAATTAAATTACAATGGTGGGGCTTTCAGAGGGAGAGAAGCGGTTTTTAAGGGGCGGGATCGAACAAGACCTTAGATCTGATGGCTGCACCAGACTCCAGTTTCGATCAGTCTCTGTTGAAACTGGAGTCATCCCACAGGTTTGCATCTGCATTCACAGATATCTTCAAATTTGCAAAGTTTACCCAATAAATTTGACTAGTAATGAAATTGAAATTTGGTTGCAATTTGCAAAAAATTCTAACATGGTAGGCTAATGGATCTGCTCGAGTTAGGCTTGGCGCAACTGAAGTCATTGCAAGCATCAAGGTACTAAATCTTTTTTTTTTGTGTTTCTCTTTTGTTAATTCTATCCTGCTATTATTATAGGCATCACTTGTGTTTATTTCTTTTTCATTTTTTATTTTCCAAGGCTGAGCTGGGTAAACCAAGCCTTCTTCATCCTGACAAGGGAAAAGTCTCTATTTTTGTCGACTGTAGCCCAACTGCAGCGGCTATCTATGGGGTAACGAATTTCTACCAGAGGTTATTCTTGTAGTACTTCTGTTTTTAGGGAATCATGGATATACTTTATTTACTTCAATTTAAAAATTACTTTATTAGGGCAAAGGGGGTGAAGAATTGTCAATGGAACTCTCAGTTGCACTTGAGAGATGCTTGTTAGGTGGCAAAAGTGGGGCAGGTAATTTAGCCTCTTTCTATACTCTCTCGTTTCTTTCTCTATAATTTAAAATTAATCATACAATTCGGTGTAAATTGAGATTTAATCTTATGAAATAAAGGTTCAGGTGGTGTACTGGCATGATTGCTAGCTGTTAATCCAATGCAAGAATCAGTTGCTGATGCAGTTAATTTAGGCCTTGTGACAGTTTGCAACAGTTGTGTGGTACTAAATTTGTGTAATTTACTTAACTTCCGTAATGAATTAATTCAGGAGCTGCAATAGATTTATCATCTTTGGTTCTAGTAGAGGGAAAAGTATGTTGGGATTTGTACATCGATGCACTTGTTGTCAGCTCAGATGGAAATTTGCTAGATTCACTTGCTGCAGCTATTAAGGTAAACACTTCTTTACCTTGTAGCAATAATATTATATAATACAAGTGAGGCTATGGTACTTTGCAGTGCAAAAATTGGTCCGTGCTATGGATCTATATCTCACTTTTCAAAGTTTAATAAGTCAATCCGTACCGTTCAACATGATCTCCAGATAAAAATGTACTTACATACCAAATTTTACATTTTTTAGAATTTTTTACTATTTTTTTAGATAGGTAAAATCTCACTACTTTCAGACGGTCCAGAATCTTTCAATCAGTTGATTTTCTACCAATCTACAAAAATAGTAAAAAAATTCTCAAAAATATAAAATTGTCTCCAGGTACATTTTCATATAAAAATCATGTTGAATGGTTCTAATCAACTGTTTGAACTTTAAAAACGGAGATATAGATGCACAACACAGACCCATGTGCACATTGCAAAGTACTCTATATAATATAATATAATACAATACAATATATTGCGTGCTTTTAATTCTTGCCTTGGTTGATTTGTGATATTATTCTTATTTTTTTGTAGGCTGCCTTGACTAACACAGGATTACCTAAGGTTAATGTTGTACTTGGTGCGTCGCCTGAAGAGCAGCCTGAGGTCAATGTCAGTGATGAAGAATTTCTTCAATTTGACACTTCAACTGTTCCTGCCATAGTTACTTTAACCAAGGTATAATAGTACATGCCTGTACCCACGAGAGTTAAATTAATGTAATATTCTTATCATGCAGCTTTTAAATGAATATCTAGGTTGGGAAGCACTACATAGTAGATGCCACATCAGAGGAAGAGTCACAGATGAACTCAGCAGTTTCGGTTTCGGTAAACAGGAACAGCCAGATATGCGGTTTGACTAAGAGAGGTGGGGCAGGGCTGGACCCGAGTGTATTACTTGACATGGTTTCTGTTGCCAAACATGTTAGCCAACAGTTTATATCGGTTTTGGATTCTGAGATTGCAGCTGCAGAAGCATCTGATGAATGAAAGCTTGCTTTTGGAGCCACAGTAGGGAATTTCAATCTGCTTCCTTTTTTTTCAAATGATTTGATACATTTTCATGGATCTATTAGATAGATAGTTGCTATATTCATGAGTTCGAATATTATTATCATTGTTATTTTCACAATTTCAAACTGACAGCCACTGTCAGTCTTTTATAAAAAAAAAAAAAAAGAAAAAAAAAAAGATAATATTGTCTCAGTGGAAGCTCTTTGGTATTTTTTTTTTTTTTGCCATCTTTATTTCATAATATTTTTGTTACTGTTTATTTGCTCCCCTATTTCACACAGTCAATTATCAATTCTCCAGAAGAGATGAAATCGAAAACCAGATTTTATATATATATATATTTTTTTACAGAGATAAAATTGATTCATTCTTTCATATTTTTCATTTGTTTTCCACTTTTCTACTATCCTATTATCTTTAATCGAACATGATTAAAACAGTGTAAAATAGTTTATCACTATTTATTCTTAAATAGTTCAATCAAATGGTTTAGATTTCTTCTTCAATGGATATGTAAAGAGTTTGGGTGCAAAATATGTGTAACTTCTCATTATATACCTGCGTTTAATCCAGACTTTTATTTTAGATCATAGTTATCCTTGTGATGGGATATTTATTTTTTATAAAAATTAATAAATATGAAATAATTAGCAAAGATATGCTGAAAGATATACTCAAAAGTATATTGGATAGTAAATGTTCAGTTACAAAAAATATTCAGTTACAAAAAAGATGTTCAGTTACAATAAATGTTCAGTCAAAAGATATACTCCAAGTATAAAATTGGATGTATTCCATTTTCTTAAAAAAATGGAGGTATTAAATTTACATGGATTAGTATATAAAATCCTATATAAATACATTTTATGTCCCAAAACTTTTCAATTTCCTGTCCTAAGAAAAACAATAGCAAAATAGAAAACCTCTTATTCTCCTCTTCCATGGGAACCTCATTCGAGTCCACCTCAAAAATCCAAAACATCTCCAAAGATGTCCCCCATGACACCATCTTCATCCCTACCATGCTAACAAACCGACCATTCCTGAGCAATTCTTTTGGCCGAAATCTGAGACACTTCCCACCACGGGAATCCTCGACGCACCTAAAATCGATCTACAAGTCCTGACAGGTGATGTGTCATCAGTCAAGGTGCAAGCTAACACACTACGTGCTGCATGCGAAACTCATGGATTCTTCCTAGTCATAAACCATGGCATTGACACACAAATTTTAAATGAGGCACTAGCGCTTTCGGAACAATTTTTCACTATGCCATTGGAAACCAAATTGAAAGCAATGCAGAAGAAAAACAATATGTGGGGTTACTCGGGAGCACATTCGGAGCGATTCTCGGCGAATTTGCCATGGAAGGAGTGCTTGTCTTTTAAGTCTGATGGTAGCATTGCTGAGCATTTGAAGTCTTCTCTTGGCAAGGAGTTTGAGCCCATGGAGTAATTGTATCATATCACGTAATATAGATTAGTTAAGCTTGCAAGTTAATTAAATATTATTTTTTGATAATTTTTTTTTTTGTTGAAAGAGATTAATTAGCTTAAAAAAATTAAATAAGAACTATTATACAGTCAGGCTTCCCACTTCACCACTAAAAAGTATTTACCGGAAAAAATTAAAATAAAACAATTTATTTGCATGTGATGAATTTAGGGGTGAAAACGGTATGAATAATATCCGATCCGTATTCGTTCCGTATTCTAAAAATTAGATGTGAAAATTAGATGTGGATATCTAAGATTCAAATATCCGTGTGGATATGAATACTAATATGATTTTACATTTCAATTATTCATATCCGAATAATAGATATATATCATATAGTTTAATATGAAAAAATTATGTTATTTACTAAATAGATATTATGAACTTCAATATATTTTTATATTATTTTAATAAATATCTGATCCGATCTGTATCCCCTATCTGTATCCGTTTCTGGAAAATTAAAACTGCAATGTAATTTCCTTTGTATCAGACTGGCTTATGAGAAATACTCTTGAGGCCATGAAGAACCTCACATTATCTATCATGGAGCTTCTAGGATTGAGTTTGGATACTGGTAAAGATTATTACAGAGACTTCTTCCAGGATTACGAGTACATAACAGGTGCAATTACTATCCCCGTTGCCCTTAACTGGAGCTTACGCAAGGCACGGGCCCGCATGCTGATCCTGTGGCACTGACCATACTACACCAGGAGGAAGACGAGGAAGGGCTCGAGGTTTTTACTGGAGGCAAGTGGCAGTCTGTTCCTCCTGTTCCCGGTGCACTCGTCGTCAATATTGGGGACACTTTTATGGTACATTTTTCTTTTCTTCATTCCAACCTATGTAAATTTCTTTTACTGAAACCTTGTTACTGCAAACTTAACTAGAATGATTACTTTGCCAGATCAATGATCTTTTCTGATTTTTAATGCACATTAATATATATATACCTTCTTTCAGGCAATGACAAATTATATCTACAAGAGCTGTGTGTACCGGGCGATAGTGAACCGGCACTCTAATCGCTGATCAATTGCCTTCTTTGTGTGCCCTGAACGCAACAAGGTGATCCGGGCTCATGATTCGCTTCTTGTAGGACCAAACAGCAAACGGCTGTATCCCGACTTTACCTGGTCTCAACTAGAGGAATTCACTCAGGAGTGCCGCCGTGTCGATGACAAGACGATCAAATACTTCGCCAAGCGTCTTCTTCAGTCTTCTTCATCAGAATAATTGCTGCTCATGCTTTAACATATTGCAATAAGATGTTAAGCATGTTTATCATTGGAATAATTGCTCATGCTTTAACAGATTGCAGATGCTTAAGCTTGTTTATCATTGGTGTAATAAGAATAGTTCTTTATTACATCTATAGAAATAAAGTTTCCGAATTATATCCGAATTATATCTATTTTTTATTTTTTTTGCAACTCGAACAAACCGACAAATTAAATGCATCTTGAAACTATCCATGTTTATCTACCTAAATTATTTGCAATTTTACGAATTTTGTGAATAATACATGTTTTACATCCGAATTATTCACAGAAGTTACAAACTTTTTGGTGCTTTCTCAAAGTACAAAATTTTGACATATTATTTGCAATATGAAAACATAACTATTTCGAATCATAACCGTATTATATTCGAATTTCCGATTTTTAGATCTCCCCAAATTAATCCAAAGTTGCATATTTATTACTATGATTACATGGAGGTTTATGAGAGGTTTGTTATCTTATGATCTAAAATTGATAGACAATGCAAAAACTGGTACTGTGTGCTGATCATATGATAGACAATTGCAAAAGCTGAGACTGTATGCTGGTCATATCAGGATCCTTTATTTTTTTTTTTTTTTGGTCCATTTTGTTTTGACATGTAGTGGCTGGTTTAGTGTTTTGCAAATGGTCCGGTCCGGTTCAAAACCCCCTGGTCCACAGATTCGCACAGTTCGGGTTAGACAGTCCAAATTTAGAGAGGATGGCCCAAACCCGTGCTAAGGACCATGGTCCAGACCCACACGAGTTGGTTTCCATAGTTTGGTCCGGTCCACGGGTCTAACTGCTTTTTTTTTAATCTTGAACTTTAAAATTTGAATTTATCAATCTAAAACAAAACCAGCAGTTTTGACCATGGTCCAGTCTGGTTTTGCTCCGGTTTAGGTACGGTTTAACACGGTTTAGTAGGTTTAGCCCAGTTATGGTCTAGTCCAGTTCACGGATTTAGAACTGCCCAGGTTAGTCCGTGTCAAATAGAAAAAACACACCAAAAACCGTGCTAAAACCCTCTTTATCCTCGATCTGGGCCGGTCCGGGTTTTGACCATGGTCCGAGTCGGCACAGGTCGGTTCCACAGTTGGTCCGGTCCTGAACCGACCAGTGTTTTTCAAAACAATAGCTGGTTCTGGTAGAAATAACCTACTAGGCCTTTTGTTTGTCAGGTTTGAAGCAGACAGTATTTCATACAAAATGCTTTTCCAGTAGTAAATTGGTCCTAAACTGCTTTTATTTTATTTTTTCTGCTATGCACTTGGTAACATATTTATGTGTGAGCAACAGAGGAGAGTATGAGAATCATAGGATCCAAATCTTATAATCCTACATCTTCCTTTTAACAAGCAACATCAGGTAAAAGTAAAATTAGCATTACACATGACATGTAGGCCATTTCATCTTTACTGCTTTCAGCCCTAATAATGTCAAGAATATACACAAAACTTCAAACAATAATAGGATAAAGACCACTGAACACGACAGAGTTTAATCATAGTGTACCAACATGAAGCGAACCAGAATAATGCTATCTGAGTGAAAACTAGGTTTAAAGTTTGGCAATGATACTCTTTTTTTTTTACATATGATGAAGGAACCACAGCTACATAAATTAACTGATGACGTTTTTTAACAACCGGCTATAAAAAATAGGTTTTTTTAATCGCCGCCAACTTGTCTCTTCCATGAATCCTCTACTATAAGCTCATCAACCCCCCAGTCTTCGTAACTGTCAAGTAGCAATAGTAAATAAGAAGTTACATTGTGTTCTCTTTAACATCCATGATAACTCTAGATTTTGCATATGTCAGTTGGAGGCACCAGAATGATGCCAGAACCACAACATTTGATGGCAAAAAATGTGAAAATAAAGCTCCTGTATCTCTCTTATATCATATCTGCGCCAAACGGCTTAATTTGTGTTGTAAAAATGATTTGCCATATTTGATGTGCTGCTTTTGTTTTTTACTTACCTAATTACACTCAACTAACAGCAAGAGGCTAACCATCGAGAAAATAATACAATTCACACACATTTGGCCAGTCATTTAATTAAAGTTGTTTTTTTTGTTACCTTCCATCAGGCAAGTATCTACGGATGGTAAAGGGAATTTTTCGCTCCCTCAGTTCCTTCATTGCAATCTATATTTAAACATGAAACGAGACATTAGTATGGTATAAAATACTAAATAAATTAAGAATGTGTTTTTTGAATCAGCATTGCATTGGATAATTTATAATGCAGAAAGCAAACAACAATTTGGTAGAAGATTACTAAAGAATGCTGCAATAAGGACAAAATTGCCAAACTTCAATTAAAGATTTGCATCATCAAAGTCGAATTAAAGAATGTTGCAATAAGCTAATGCAAGAAATAATCAATTTTAATAATTTAAATAGAAAAAAAAATTATCGGAGGACAATTAACTATACACCATGTATTAATTTGGTTAACAAACTTTGAATTGTCCCTCCACATGTGGAGGGGAATCATTTTGGTCCAAACTGATCAACTCTATTAATTGAAAAATCAAATTTCACACATTACAAATCAATTTGTCAATTAATCAGTCCCCAGACACATGTAGGTCATCAGGTTCCCAAGTGTTTAATTATCAATTTGTCTTCATATTGTATGGAATTAATTTGTAAAAACATTTAGAAGTACTACAATTTCAGTGTGACTACATAGGCTTTGCAAACACACGATCACTAAAAGCAGTTCCGAGTTTCAACAGACCAATTCATAATTATTGTTCTAAATTTAAAATGGACAGGGTTATCCAACTTGGACATTAATGAAAATTAAATAATTCACAGGTTGCTAGGACAAATCAAAGTAGAGCAGCCAAGTTAAGATATAGAGTACACACTAGAGACCTGTGGAATTAACTGAGTACAAAAGTGCTTAATTCCAAGAATTTTAACCATATTGTTTGAAACCAGCATACAAAATTTTCAGAGTTATTTAATCCCTTAAATAATTTTATCAAAACCACAATTAAAAACAAAGACAACATTACCTCCAACGGGTCAGTTTCGCCTTCTAGCTCGACCATAACAGGAGCATTCATGCTGATATAAAAAAATTAAACAACAAAATGAGTTTATAGTTTATACTAAAGCATCAAAAAGCTTGTTACATGCAGTGATTAAAAATAATTTATATGTAACAGACCTGATCTGGAGAGCACGAGTTCCAAGGATCCTGGCACGTTCATACTTAGTCATGTATTTGGAGGTCTTGCGGACCCGTGCGCTAGACTCTTGCTGATCCTTATCTTCTTCAGCTACCACATCATCAGGTACGTCCTCATTATTGTTTTCGAGCTCTTCTTCAGCTCCTTCCTGTTTCAATCAATTATACAAGGATTACCAAATAACTTTATTCGGTCTATATATGGTTTTAAGTAGCGTTTCATAACATGCATTGTGGCTGATTGTGCACTGGAACTAGGATATTATCATGTGTCCTAACTATGTTTTGCATAGAGCTTTGACAAAGCAATACTAATTAGCAAAATGTAGGGCTAAAACTTTGTTGGTACCTCAATTTCAGGCTCTGGGGGCTCATCTTCATACCTGCATGGTAATTCAATTGTAAAAAGAATTTAGTTTTAAAAAATAGAAGGCCGTAAGTAAATAAGATACTCTAACCCAGTGAAATTTCTGATTCCAACCCATCATTTCTATAGAAAAAGTTATTCCATCCACACCCTCCATCCCACCATGGAGTAAAATGCTCCATTCCGGATGGGATGGTAAGGGGCTCAGTTACAATTGAGAGAGTTTGACAGCAAAATATCCACTCTATTCCACATATTCCAACCCATTATAAGAAAAAAAGTAACCTGCCACCTACCACCTACCACCTACGTTGATTCGGGCCACCTTAAGGATTTACCTGATCATACAATGGTATAAGAAGCAAGAGCGGAGAAATCATAAACAAGGACACTTAAGCCAAAAAAAAACTGAATAAAGCTATGCAAAAAAACAACCAAAGGGATGATCTGAACTTAAAGGTGCTCGTCACAATTCACAACCTTGATGCACACGATCTGGGCAAGCTAATAAAACTAAGAAAAAACAGATATTTCACAGCCCACTGTGATGGAAAAAAAAAAAATTCAGGTAGTTTACTTGTGATGATCTTAAAATTTGAAAACAGGAGGAAAAAAATCAGAAAAGCAACAAACTGAGGCACAGAACTCGAAATTGAGCTCACAGCAGGTCAAAATCAATAATGAATTGTTTGCCTCAAAGAAGAAGCTCTCTAAAGAGAGACATAACTCATTTCAGCTTATTCCTGAATGATTAGTTAAAACTTAACCAATTTGTCAGAAAGAGGAAATCCAATATTCGTCCAAGTAGAAAAGGAAACTTTGTCCAGAAAAAGGTTTCGTACCAAAAGAAAAATTTATGTCAAATAGATTACGCATTAAAATCCAGTATGATTATATTGGTCATTGATCATGCACGAAGGAGAATAGGTAAGGACAGTATTTAGAATAAAGGGAAAAAATGTCCATTTCAACTAACCAGGTTTTCTGTAGATACAACTTAGTAGTTGATAAACTAAAACCAAAAGAAAAATAAATAACAACCTCGCACAGAAACAACTAAAATCCTTCAATTTTCCCTATGGATTTAAAAACCAGGAGAACTTGTTGAGAAGATTTCAATATACTAAAATCATCTCAATATTCCCATTTCTTAATTTGATCGTTTCAATATGGATTTAAAACCAGGACAGACAGAGAGAGAGAGACAGAGAGAGCTATACCCCATGTCCATATCATTGTATTCATCGTCAGCCATGGTTGTGGAGAGTTCCTCTGAAACTAGCTTCGCGTCTCCTCTTTACTAAAACCCTAGAGTCGAACGAACAGAGAGAAGCCAACCAGTTCAGGTAGGGGTCCCCTGTTCATACCAGGCCCGCTCTGTATTGTTCATAACAGAATTCGGTTCATAACTGAGCCCTGTTCATGATCAGCCCGAATAAAAGAATTCTTGTTCATGATCGGCCCGCTCTGTATTGTTCATAACAGAACAGGCCCACTTCAACGAACTGGACTGAACAGTGAACATGTTTAGTTAATTGGTCCGGAGTGCTATATGAAATTGGTTCGGGCCTTAAGTACCAAACGCAAGTAGCAACATTTATCAGTAGTTTTAAAAGTGAACAGATTTTACGAATAAACAGAGTTAATTATACGAATAGCATGTACAAAAGTAGTTTTAAAAGTTGCTAAACCTTTTTATCAGTAGTTTTAAAAATAAACAGATTATACAAAAGCATGTACCACCTAATTATACGAATAAACAGATTTAATTATTTTTAATTAAAGATTCTCAGTAGTTTTAAAAGTAACAGTTACCATTAACGTTACCAATAATTTTACACATAATCCAAAGATTTTGGATAGTTATATTAAAGATGGTTTAATTTAAAAATCACCAAAATGAAACCTAGGTTCATCGACTTCTATTTAAAATTCCAAATCTGAGTTCATCTATTGTCCCTGAACAAAAGCTTCTCAAAGAATCAACCATAATATATCAATTTTTAACATTCGACACTTCACAAAAACAAAATTAAACCTAAATTATAAGGTTCGACCAATAAATTTAATCTCTTCTACATCTAGAGATGATCCTTGCTCCTCATCTACCTCTTGATGAAAAAAAGCCCTTTCGCATCCTCTGTTAAAATGACAAGCATGCTAAGATATTAGGTCTGTTTAAGCACTGAATCTATTAGGTTTGTTTAAGCATTACAGATTCTTTCACTAATATCTGTTAAGATATTAGATTTGTTTAAGCATGCTATGCGATATTCAAGTACCTGACTCGGTACCATTCATTATACAATTAAAGCTCTTATACACTCCTGAGTCTCCTTTGTTTATGTAAACTCACAAGAAATCTTCAAAAGCTGATACTGATGTATTGGTCATGATCGATGTTAGGGGGTAATGGTTATTTATGCTCAACCAATCAATTTTTTCAGAAACAAACCCTTTGAATATGAGATCTTTTGCTCAACTAAAAATTTAAGCCAACCTCAATTTTACCAAATGGAGCATAACAGGCAGCATAATTCACCTTTTATTGCAAAGAAAAAAAGAAATAGAAGAAAATAAAAAGGAAATTAATCAGCAGGTACTGGCACAAAGTACCTCTAAGTAAAATCACATTTAAGAGATCAAATTTGAGAGGATACATGATCTGCACCTAACTATAAGGAGAGGTGATAAACCAACTTTCAGGTAAAACGCTACTAATTTAATTTTATTCATTTAGATAATTCAGAATTGTAGAAGATTCAGAAAATTACCTAATTATCTAAGAAGTCACAACCAAAATTCATATGAGTAAGTAGGTCAATAGAAGCAAGTAGCACCTAAAACATTTACAAGTTAGATGTTACTACAATCCAAGTAAATTCACCCTAAGTAGAGCTAATTAAATGATAGTATTTACCCTAAAAAGAGGAGATGGTATTTACCTTTAAGGTGCCTCGCATGAATGGACAGAATTGGTCCAAGTCAAAGCCATCGTCAACGGAGTAAAACCAATCACTTGAACAAATAAAAACCTGGATGGTTTCGGCATTCATCGAGTTGTGTGAGTGATCTGTCAATCGACCCGCTGCATTGAACGCCGACTCCAATGCAACGGTTGAGACTTGAACTGCCAAAAAGTCTCTTACCATCTTTGCTAATGTCGGGTACAAGTCCGAGTTTCTTTTCCACCATTGCAAAATATTGAAATTTTCTTTATCACATTCCACCATAGTTTCTTCCAAATAATTGTCCAGCTCAGATCTCCTTAACCGCATATGACGTTTTTGAAACTTAAATTCATATAATTTCATATCAAACTTTCATTTCCCCAAGGAAATACTTTTCACTTGTGGAGACCCGCCACTTGCCGCTTGGTCTTCATTGCATATGCTCGCATAGTCATTATAGCATTTTCTAAGTGATGATCGCACATCTTCCAATCTTTTTTTGTACTCATCGGTCCTATCTCCGTATGCAGCACCCAAAAAAATTTCGATGTCTTCTAACTTCGCCCGAGGATAAAAAACACAAGCTAATATGAGTATCAAGTTCGTGTTTTTCCAATATTTGTTAAACTTTTGTAGCATCCTTTGTGCCAAATCTTGCAAAGTTTGACTGAAACTCATATAATCCTCCAACAACACAGCACGGATAGTCTGTTGGGTTTTGACGGTTCAAATCCATTGATTAAGTATGTTGGGATTTTGATGGTTCAAACTCATTTATTTGCTTAAGGTGCGGAAAGAGTAAAACAAAATTTTTACATCTAACTTAAGCTACAGATTAAATGAGGTATGTCAGGAAACTTTCCAAGGCGGTCCACCTTCAGTATTCCTTCGGCATCAAAACCTCATTTAATTATTTTACAGATCTACTCCATAATTGATTTCTAAAACTTTAATCTACTTACCAATTAAATAGATTAATATAACAATTTATACCTTATTTCCAAATCACAGTTGGAATGCAGATAAGTGAGAAGAGCTACACCAGGGAAGGAATCGACTCGGAGTATTTCCTTCACCAAATCTATTAGTTATCCACCAGGACTAACTAGAGAACGGTTTATTTCTTTTGCCAGAAATACTATAAACCGCAGTATTCTGCAAAAACACTATTCACCAAAAAAATTGTTTCAATCATATTTGCTAATTAAACCAAATCTGAAATACCGTGAAAATTCGGTAAAACACTATTCACCAATCGAAAAACCGTAAATAGAGAAAGAGAGAAATTCAATTAACGAAGTAATCAGATTAACATGTGAATTAGTGGTTTTTCTCTTTCACCTATGCCCCTCTATTTACAGGCAAATGAGGAGGTTCGCCAAAAGACCGAAATACCCCCGTACTTAACAAAATTATATTTTTGCCATTTTGGATGTGGCATGCAAATTTGATTTTGCAACTTCATATTAGTTAGATTAGTTTAATGGATTCTAAACCCATTAACCCAAACCCACTATGAATAGTAAATATCCAAATCAAATATGTATAATTGTCATGTACAATTATATTCGTTTACGGTTTTTGTTTGGTAATTCTTATACAACATGTCAAACACGTTTATAAACAAACCTGTGTTTCTGTTTGTCATTCTAAATGACGTACAATTAATTTAATTAATTATACCAAGTATAACTAATTATAACCATTAGTTTTTGTTTTGTCATTTTTTAATATGACAAATATAATTTAATGATAACACGTATAATTAATTATAACCATCTTAATATTGATCATAACCAATTTATAATCAATCACAATAAGATTCTCCGATTAACTCCTATATGGTGTGACCCAATAGGATCTGTGTTATGTTGGTAAACAGAGTTAAAACTGTTTTAACTTCTGTAATCATGAGCGGCATCTGGCAACACATCATGACCATCCAATTACACAGATGATGCTATACTGTACAATATCACGATCCAGTAAACAATTTATTTGTGTCAGTTCTTCTGTCTCATAGTTATCAGATTAGTTTCAAGGTAGATGTGTGTCATCCTTGGTAACTGTATATTTTTCTTGATCTTGAGTAGATTATCAAATATAATTATTCTTGTAATTATACCGCATGCAGATAATCTAACTCTACCAAGGGGCCCAGTGATGCTATAGCTCGTATAGAGATACGAGGGACAAATAATATTCTTGGCAGACTATCACTTCCTCAGCTAAGTTATACATATCGAAATGCTACCGTTATGACTGCTTTTTACGGACAGCGTTAGATAACACTCACACATATATTTCTTAGTGGGAACGATAAATACCTCATACTTTAGAACGTGACACTGAATGAAAACATAAATGACACGAACACAATTCTATTTAATGTTTCATTCGAGGTCTGTCAAATACCATGTTCCTAGAACATGTATCTATGTGATTAAAATGACATCTCGTGTCAGGTGGTTTGTAAAACTTAACCATCTTTTAATCCACATACTAACCTTATAGCGGTAATTAGTGTTCCTGCTAATTACCTTGGTCAGTGACCTTTTAAGATTAAGAGTATATATCATCTATATTATGGAGTTTCACAATTTCAGTCATGAACTCGAAATAATCCACAAATGCAATAATACTCAAGGCAACAAAATGATATATATAAATAAACATTCAATTCATGAACAAAGCTTTATGATTAATTTATCGTATTATTGACTTCTAGATTATTACAAACTAACATAGTCCACATCTCTTTCATATACAAGTGTGAATACAGTCGCCTCACAGTGGAGAAAGTTTTTGTAGCATAAAAGAACACCTCTAAAAATTTTGCTAACTCTTCCGCCTCCTTCCACTCATCCGAACTAGGAACCTCCAATAAACTGTTTTCTCCAAACTTTAATAAGGCATGTTTGAATTTTAAAGCTTCTTTAATCATCTCGTATGTTGAATTCCACCTAGTTGGGCAATCTAGAGTAACACCCTTCTTTTCTCCTAATTGAAGTTCTTTTAAGATATCATTGAAAAATTGGAGTCTCTTGCCACTTGAAGCTATTCGCCGCAGTATCTCTCTATTTTTTTTTCAAAGCCTCTGAAATAATTTTCATGCCGCCTTGCACCATTATATTTAAAACATGAGCCGCACATCTTATATGCATGTGTTCCCCTCCAAAAATGCTATTATACCCAAATTTCTCCTCTATACTTTCTATTGCATTATCATTCACTGTAGAATTATCAAGTGTAATCATGAAAATCTTAGCATCCAACTTCCATTCAACTAGAATTTTCTCAATTAAACTTGCAACCGCTGGACCCGAATGCGAGTAAGACATTTGTCTGAAACCAATAATCTTCTTTTTATAGTTGAAATTCTTGTTGATATAATGTACCGTGAGGTACAAATATCCCAAATTCACACTTGATGTCCAAATATCGGCCGTGAAAGACATGCATGAATCTAACTCTTCGAACTCCTTCAATAATACTGCCAACCCCTTCTTATATAACTCCACACAGTCATTTCTTAAGGTTTGCCGCCCAATGGCGTTGTATTCGAGTCTAAGTGATCTCATAGTTGCTCTTGAACTGTTCAAGTCTCCGCATATTTGTTCTTTTTTAAGTTTCGATAGCTTTCTTTAGAAATTCTAAAGACCAACTAAAGTTTGGCCCGGTCCAAATTCCCAACAGAGAAACCGCACCACGTGGGCTACGAATCGAAAATGTAAATGCAATAAAAATTAGTAAAATTTGCACACAACCTATACAAATACCCTACTTGTTTTGCGCCCAAAAAAAAACACACTAGTTTTGATTATTTGAAATGAATTTTGATTAATAAAAATACATCTATATCTTTAAAATCCGAAATTTTTTTAGTTAGCACTCTAATAAATTAGAATTAAACAGACACCACTCATTCACTCAATTAGTCATATTTCAATTTTTACCACCCACATATACCCAGTATGCGCACCAAATTTTTTAGTGCTTAGATTGAATATGCTCATTAAATTGATTTTTTCATTATTTTTTTTTGTTTTTTATTATTTGGTGCACACCCTCAGTATGTGCACCAAATATATTTTTTTAGTTCTGTTCTAAATTAATTGAAACTTTTAGACTAAATTTTTTTTTCTATTATGCATATAATTTATAGTATAAAACGTTGATCTTGTGTGTATAATTTGTAGCAATATGTGCACCAACTTAGTACAAATAGCTGCTCAAATTGTGTGTATAATTTGTTGTAGTAATTTTTAGTTCAAATTTAGTTCAAAATTTTATTTGTTGAATAAATTCGTTTTATTTTCTACAATTTCACCGTCAACTTTTATGTATTCATATAATTCTAAATATTGCAAAACAAAATAGAATAGAACAGAAAAACAATTAGACGAAAAATTTCAAACAATTTAGAACAAAACTAAAAAAAGAATGGTGCGCATACTGATGGTGCACACCAAATAATAAAAATTGAAAAAAAAAATCAATTTGGTGTGCATACCAAGTCTGCACACCAAAAAAATTGATGTGCAAACTGAGTATGCATGGGTTCAAGAAATGGGTGTTGTTAGTTTAATTCTGATTAATTTGGCTGCTAGCTAAAATAACCGACTTTAAAATTGATCCAATAAATATTTATAAAATTTATGAAATTATTTAATAATTGTTAATTATTTGTATTTATGTGTAAAATTACATTATATTTAATTTATAACTGTCAATTTATAAAATTATTTAATAATTTAGAACGAGTATACTAGGGCTGCAAACGAACCGAACCAAATCAAATCTGCCCTGGTTCGAATTCAAAATAATTTTGAACCAAACCCAGTTCGAAATTGATTATATTTCAAACCTAAAAAGTCAGTTCGAATTTGGTTCGAATTAATTCACACTAGTTCTATTTGATTCAAAATTAGTTCAAAATTGAGGCAGTTATTTGGTTAAATGATTACACTACTTTAAATTGAGGCAACAATCTGACATTGAGGCAGTAATTTGATTACAAAGTACTTTAAAATCAATAGAAACAATTAAACAAACCCAAATATCAATAGAACAATCACAATAGTTTTATTAGAATTATTACAAACTCAAATATTAGTCTAAATAAAAACCATTTGTCTCTAAATATGTTAAACTGTAGGCCACTTTTTTGGAGTAAAGATCAAACAAGAGTTCAAAATGCTGCACCATAGTGTAGACACCAGAATAGTCACCTAAATAATTTGAAGAACACAATTTTTAGAAAATAACGTATATTCACTTCTCAGATGGGAAGGAACCATGAAAGATGTTGCAATTTTGAATCTTTTTAATACGTAAAGGTAGAAACTGTGCACCTGTAAAACACTTAGAAGGAAGCAAGAACGATGTTGCAATTATGCAAATCTACCCAAAAACATTCTAAAATTAAATCTTATAAAAGCATGATATAAAAAACTATGCACCTGTAAAACACTGTTACAAATAACAGGTATTCACAATTCTCAGATGGGAAGGAACCGAGAAGGATGTTGCAATTTTTCAAAACTACCTTAAAGCCTTCTAAAATTGAATCTGACAAATAAATATATAAATGTAGAAAATTATGCACCTAGCATGTAATCTCACTTCTCATATGGGAAGGATCAGAAAAAAATGTTGCAATATGCAAAGTTACCCTAAAACCTTCTAAAATTAAAAAAAATTTAATACATAAAGGTAGAAACTATGTGTTAGTTTGTAATAATCTAGAAGTCAATAATACGATAATTTATCATAAAACTTTGTTCATGAATTGGATGATTAATATCATTTTGTTGCCTTGAGTATTATTGCATTTATGGATCATTTCGAGTTCATGACTGAAATTGTGAAACTCCATAATATAGATGATATATACTCTTAATCTTAAAAGGTCACTGACCAAGGTAATTAGCAGGAACACTAATTACCGCTATAAGGTTAGTATGTGGATTAAAAGATGGTTAAGTTTTACAAACCACCTGACACGAGATGTCATTTTAATCACATAGATACATGTTCTAGGAACATGGTATTTGACAGACCTCGAATGAAACATTAAATAGAATTGTGTTCGTGTCATTTATGTTTTCATTCAGTGTCATGTTCTAAAGTATGAGGTATTTATCATTCCCACTGAGAAATATGTATGTGTGATTGTTATCCACCGCTGTCCGTAAAAAACAGTCATAACGGTAGCTTTTCCATATGTATAGCTTAGCTGAGGAAGTGATAGTTTACCAAGAATACTATTTGTCCCTCGTATTTTATACGAGCTATAGCATCACTGGGCCCCTTGGTAGAGTAAGATTATCAGTGCGTGGTATGATTACAAGAGTAATCATATTTGATAATCTGCTCAAGATCAAGAAAAGATTAAGTTTAAAAGGATGACACATATCTACCTTAAAACTAATCTGATAGCTATGAGACAGAAGAACATACACAATTAAATTGTTTATTGGATCGTGATATTATACTGTACAGCATCATCTGTGTAATTAGATGGTCATGATGTGTTGTCAGACGCCACCCATGATTATAGAAGTTAAAACAATTTTAACTCTATTTACCAACATAACACAGATCCTATTGGGTCACACCATATAGGAGTTAATCGGAGAATCTTATTGTGATTGATTATAAATTGGTTATGATCAATAGTAAGATGGTTATAATTAATTATACGTGTTATAATTAAATTATAAATGTTATGTAAAAATAACAAGCAAAAACATTGGTTAATTTATAAATGTGTCGGACACGTTGTATAAATTACCGAAACAACAACCGCAAGAAAAATATATATATAATTGTTCAGAACAATTATACGAATATTATTTGTGTTCGGGCCGAGGGCATTCGGGTCTTTTCAGATTCGTCCTTATCCGCATGACATGTCATCGATCCTATCCAGATGGCATGTCATCAATCCTATCCACAAGGGCAAAATGGTCATTTCACACCTATGCCACCTTGCATGATATAGAAGCATGGAGAAGAATGTGGAAGGGTGTGGAAGGGGTATTTTGGTCATTTCACATATAAAAGGATGAGGTGTCAATGGCATACCTTGTAAATAGGCCGAACTTGGAGGGCATTTCGGTCTTTTGCGAACCTCCTCAAAAGCCTATAAATAGAGGAGTGCATGTAGAGAGAAAAACCACTAATTCACTTGTATCATTTCGTGCAGAATCGAATCGGTATTTTCTCTCTTTCTCGGTTTCTCTCCCAAATAGTGTTTCGGTTGAGAAAAAAAAGTTATACGTAGTTGACGTATAATCCTGCGGGTTGTTGTGGAGTATATTTACGGGACCGGTGAATAGTGTTTTACCGAATTTTGCGATATGTCATTTTTGCTCATTTGATGAAACTGAGTAACCGAAAATTCGTGTTTACGGGTTTTCGTATTTTCCCTGTGAATAGTGTTTTTGCATAATTCCGCGGTTTACGGTATTTCTGGCAGACGAAATTAACCGCTCTCTGGTTAGTCCTGGTGGATAACCAATAGAGGCATCAGACGTCTGATGCTCCGAGACGAGTCGATTCCTTCCGTGCTGTAGCTCTACACGCTCGGTCTGCATTCCAACTGTGATTTGGAAACAAGGTATAAATATGTTATATTAATCTATTTAATTGGTAAGTAGATTAAAGTTTTAGAAATCAATCATGGAGTAGATCTGTAAAAGGATTAAATTGGGTTTTGATGCCAAAGGAATACTGAAGGTGGACCGCCTTGGAAAGTTTCCTCACATACCCCGTTTAATCCTGAGCTTAAGTTGGCCGTAGAAATTTTTGTTCTACGGTCATTCCGCACCTTAAGCCTAAACGGGTTTTGGTTACCGCGAAACCCCAAAAGTGGTATCTGAAACCCAACACTATGCACCTATAAAACACTTATATTTTAGATTTTAAGTTACTCTAATCAGTTTTTTTCCATCAGTATTGGCACTTCAAGGTTTCGCTCTTCTTTGACGGCTTGCTGAAAATATTAAGAAAAGAAAATATAAGTGCAAAAGTTATTTCAATATTCAAAAAAATGAACAATAGATATTATAAACATCGTCTCTTACTTGTAAGGTGTGCAATGTGATAGTTGAGCTTACCCTTATCCAATCACCTCCACAAACTAAAAATTCAACCATATTTTTAGTTAGGGAACTTCTGTAATTATCTAATACACGACTTCCGGCACTAAAAACTGACTCAAAGGCGACCATTGATATTGGGATGCAAAGGATATCTTAAGCAAACAAGCTCAAAATTAGAAACTTTATACAATTAACTTTTCATCACTCCAACACACTAAAATTCTCTCCTTGCCCTACAACAAGAACTTTTTTTCTTCTAAGTACACCTCAAGGTCTATTTTTGGATTCTCTTCAGTTTGGTTTTCAATCAGAAATTAAAATAGTCATCCTCGAGTGGGGTATCTAAAGAGGTACCATCTTGATTAGAGGTTGAAGAAACTGGTAATCTATTGGAAGCCATATAATCTCTTTCATAATTTTTAAAAAGCAATTCAACCTTACTTCTAACCTCATCAATACGAGCCTCAACCTCATGACTTTGGTACAACTTTTTAAAATAAAATCCGATCAAATTCATTTTGAACCTTGAATCAAATATAGAAGCAATAGTCATTAAGAGACTAACTTCCCCCCAATACTTTTCAAACTTCTCAAACATGACTTGAGACATGCTACTCAAGAAATCATCCAACGAACCATAAGCCTCGCATATTGCTTTTTTTAACCTTAAACACTTCATTAAAGAACAAATTTGAGGTGGGGTAGGAGGTTCCCGAAAAAATGTTAGTAGCTTTAGTGAAAACATCAAGCAACTTAACTACCTTCTCGGCATTCGCCCACTCCAACTCCGTGGGCAACCACTTAAAATATGTATCTCTCTTGGCATACCTTTCAAGCATGCTCTTGTAATAAATAGCCAATTGGAGCATGCAATGTGTTGAGTTTCACCTAGTTTTCACATCAGAACACAACGATCGCTTAGTATTTATGCCAAATTGGATAACTCGTTCTCCGAATTTGAAAAGCCTAGATGGGAATTTTCTAAGGTACTTAACACCCTCCCTAATCTTGATAATGCAATTCTCAATTTTACCAAGTCCATTTTGCACTATCAAGTTCAATTTATGAGCACAACATCTCACATGAAAGAACTAACCACTAAAATGCAACATGCCCATTACCTCAAAGTTGGACATCAAAATGGTAGCGACCTTATCATTGTTTTTTGCATTGTCTAGGGTAATTGTTCCAATTTTGTCTACGATATCCCACTTCCTAAGAGAGTCCAATATGGCATATGCGATAACCTCACCAGTGTAAGGTGGTGTAAGCTTAATAAAACTAATGATTCTTTTTTGCATGTTCCAATTTGGATCTATGTAATGAGCGGTTATAACCATGTAACCAATGATTTGATTTGAAGTCCAACAATTTGAAGTGAGTGATATCATTTTGGCATGCTTGAATTTTTTTTTAATCTTCTCTTTTTCAAATTTAAAAAGCTTTATGCAATCATTTTTTATGGTGGTTCTACTCACTTTTTGATACAAGGGATTGTTGTACTTCATTAGGACATTATATCAATGGTATTCAACAAACGTAAACGGCAATTCATGAACCATAATCATCTTTGCAATTATCTCCCGACATTTCATGTGATCATAACCCCCGCTCCCTCTCACTACATCATAATCAACTTGGTTACTAGCTTGGAATTTCAACGTACCTGATTGTGATATTTCTTTGAGTTTTTTTATTTCATAACAGGTTTCAATATGCTTTAAGAGGTGAGCGGTACTACCAGTTAAGTTCACACTATACTTTTTGTGACATTGCATACACTCTGCCTTGGACATTTTCACCATTGTCCCTTTGGGCCCTTTCACATTCACCTCTACGGTTTTAAACCACTGCCACACTTCTGATTTTCTTTTAATTCTGGCTTTCGATAGTTTTTTAATAACCTCTTCTTCATTTGGGATAACCACTGCATGCTCATCGATATTTTCGAGGTTTTTCTCACTGCAGCCGTCGATATCTATAGCTTCATGTTCTTCCACCTCATTAGTGGGAGTATGAAAAGATTCAACCCGCGATATTCTATAAAAGAACAAGATATATTGTTAATGTTACAGTTCAGATTTGTATCTCTTGACTTAAAATTGTAATATTCTGAAAAAATATTAAAAATAAGAATTGTTGTATGAAAATATTAAAAACATGAAGGTAGTAATGGGCCATGGTGTCAAAGGTAGTAATGGGCCATGGCGTCCCTGCAGGACGTCATGGCACATCTCAACCCTGCAAAAAAATAATTTTTTTTTCGAAAGTGGAATGCCATGGGGCAACCCAACCCATTAAAAAAAATGTGAGACGCCATGAAACAATCCAACTCAGGAAACGGAAAAATATTGTCATATTTTTTCGTTTCCTGGGTTGGGTTATCCCATGACATCTCACTTTTTTTTTTCTTTTCTTGGATTGCTCCATGACGTCCCACTTACGAAATTTTTTTTTTGTTTTTTTTTTCACGGTCTTAAGTGTGCCATGGCGTCCCACGCCCCCCTACTGCCTTTCCATTTTTCAAATTTTGACATGATATTTCCTATTTTTAATATTTTATTTTTTATTTTCCTATTTATAAAAATTTCGGTAACACCAGCATGTGCTTATAATTAAAAAAAAAAAGTTTGAATGAACACAACACCATTTCTGATGATCATTGAAATTTGTAATTTTATGTGAAATGTTACCGGGTGATATACTATATGCACAGAAGCAAGCATGGAGTGACCCAAACAATGTACTAGAGAGCTGGAACCAAAGCCTTTCTACTCCTTGCACCTGCTTCAACGTTACTTGCAACAGCAACAAGTAGACAGAATGTTTGTTTTTTTTCCTCTCTATCTTTTCCATTTGAATTTATTTGATAAACCATTATTAAAAAAAAATTATGGAACCAACATGATTACTTTTTTCTTAAGAAAAAAAATCAGAAGAACTGAAATGTCATATCGATCCGAACATTTTTTTTTTGACTGAAATGGCAATTCAAGAGGTATTTTCACAAGTTTTACAACATGGTTTTTTTTAGAATCTGTGAAAATGGGTTGGACCGAAATGACAATTCGGTCCCAAAAGAAAAAAACTTATAACCGAAATAGCATCTCGGTTCTTATGGTTTTTTTAAAAATCAAAGCAATCAAGTTTGTTTGGTAAAATCTATTATTTTATTTATGGTTTCTAAAATTTTTTTTTCCATTTATTACATATACACCCTTCAAAAACTTGGTATTACGTTGTATGGAAATGTTTGGACCACTCTGCAATACTTGTAAGTGGCTGTGTTCATGTATTAATTTTCTTATTCTAAGTTTCTAACTGAATAAGTACAAGGACTATATAATTATAACTATCTTATGATTTCTATATTGGAAAGGTCACTTCAATATAACAATATATCTGGCGCAACACCAGAATCGATTCGTAATCTGACGTATCTAGTTACCTTGAATCTCGAGGGGAATCTGCTAAGAGGCACAATTCCAGCCTCCCTTGGCAATCTTCATTTTTTGAAATATGTGCTATGATCTTGCCTCATGAAGTTCATATCGTATACACAACATTTTTTTTAACAGTTAAAAGAACTGAAGTAATGCATTGCTTTAAGTTAAAATAACACAATCTTATGAGCAACTTAAGAGATGAAGTAATGCATGTTGACATCACAAGAAACTTCAAATAACACAAACAAAAATTAGTACCCAAATTTTATAATATCCAAAATGCTCAACATGTTGGTAAAGGGATTCAAATCTGTTCTTTTTCTTGAAAAAAAAAAAAAACACTCCTTTTCTTAGGTGCTTACATAAATGAATCAGGTGCTTAAATAAAAGACTTAGGCTGCTGCTCTTCAATGATTTCAGTGGACCTCATTTTTTTAGCATAGCGGACTCCATTTTTTACTGTTTTTGAAGAGAGATATAAAAAAAGAAAAAGAAAAAGAAGGGTACTCATATTCTAAAAAAATAGGAGTAGATTTGGATCCTCGGTAATGCATGTGTTTTAGAAGTTAGTGATTATCGATTGAGATCTGATATCTACTTCTGATTTTCCGATTTTTTTATTTATATCCAAAATAAAATATAAATTTAAAAAACTAATCAACTAGCCAATGAAATTGCAAAACTACCCAAACCGGTTAACCATTAACCGGACTCAAATTAAATTTCCGGTTAATGGTTAACCGGACTATTTCAATGGGTCCGGTTAACCATTAACCGGAAATTTGATTTGAGTCCGGTTAATGGTTAACCGGATTTGTGCTTTTTCCTTTTTTTTTTTTTTTTTTTTGAAAACAGAAATTCTTTATTTTTTTTATTTTTTGTATTAAAATATTAGAAATATTGAATATATTTCTTTGAAAATAGATGTAATACAATATAATTTGTTTTATTAGAAAGACTGCAACAAATAATCCGGATCAATATTTTTCAGATCGGATTTTTTGCGGCTGTAAGAAAAATTAATATATTTCTTTATGTGTTATTGGAAAAAAATAAAAATGCTTAGATTCCGAGTTATTGATCCCGGTTCAAAAGTCACTTCTAAGTAATCTAGAAAATATTATGATCTTTCTAGTACATTTAATTTATTAAAAGTTGTATCTATTTTGAGAATTATTTTTGAATAAAAACATTAAATAAATTAAAGTTTTTATTTTTTTTCCAAAATAGATACAACTTTTAATAAATTAAATCTATTAGAAAGATCATAATATTTTCTAGATTACTTAGAAGTGACTGTTCAACCGGGATCAATAACTCGGAATCTAAGCATTTTTATTTTTTTCCAATAATACATAAAGAAATATATTAATTTTACTTACAGCCGCGAAAAATCCCATCTAAAAAATATTGATCCGAGTTATTTGTTGCAGTCTTTTTAATAAATCAAATTATATTGTATTCTATCTATTTTCAAAGAAATATATTCAACATTTCTAATATTTTAATACAAAAAATAAAAAATATAATTCTGTTTTTAAAAAAATAAAAAATAAAAAAATAAAACCGGTTCACCATTAACCGGACATATACATATAATTTTTTTTTTGAAAATAGAAATTCTTTTTTTTGTATTAAAATATTAGAAATGTTGAATATATTTCTTTGAAAATAGACGGAATACAATATAATTTGATTTATTAGAAAGACTGCAACAAATAACCCGGATCAATATTTTTCAGATCGGATTTTTTGCGGCTGTAAGAAAAATTAATATATTTCTTTATGTGCTATTGGAAAAAAATAAAAATACTTAGATTATGAGTTATTGATCCCGGTTCAAAAGTCACTTCTAGGTAATCTAGAAAATATTGTGATCTATCTAGTAAATTTAATTAATAAAAAGTTGTTTCTATTTTGAGAATTCTTTTTGAAAAATAATTATTAAATAAATTAAAGTTTTTATTTTTTTTAAATAGAAACAACTTTTCATTAATTAAATGTACTAGATGGATCACAATATTTTCTAGATTACCTAGAAGTGACTTTTGAACCGGGATCAATAACTCATAATCTAAGTATTTTTATTTTTTTCCAATAGCACATAAAGAAATATATTAATTTTTCTTACAGCCGCAAAAAATCCGACCTGAAAAATATTGATTCGGATTATTTGTTGCAGTCTTTCTAATAAATCAAATTATATTATATTTCATCTATTTTCAAAGAAATATATTCAACATTTCAAATATTTTAATACAAAAAATAAAAAAAATTCGAAATTTCTGTTTAAAAAAAAAAATTACTTTCCGGTTAGTCATGAACCGGTTTTCTCTTTATAAAAAAAAAAAAAAAAAAAAGGAAAATGCAAAAATCCGGTTAACCATTAACCAGACTCAAATCAAATTTCCGGTTAATGGTTAACCGGACTATTTCAATGAATCCGGGAAACCAATAACCGGAAATTTGATTTGAGTCCGGTTAATGGTTAACCGGTTTGGATAGTTTTGCAATTTCATTAGCTAGTTGGTTAATTTTTGAAATTTATATTTTATTTTGGATATAGATAAAAAAATCGGGAAATTTTGAATGACAATTTGCTCAGTGGCTCGTTTCCATTGGAGGTTCTCTCTCTTATCTCAACTGGAAGCTTGCTTGAATTGTGAGTTCATTTTTTCCTTTTGGAATTATTTTATTTATAGAAATTATTATTAAATAATAAAGGGAAACAGAAATAGTATCTAAGTTTTATGATACCATAGATGGATCCGAAAAAAAATTTGGATCCCAACTTCTGAATCGAAATTCTTTTTCAGATCCGAAGTGTTTTATTATTTTTTCAGAATAAGTTCCAGCACTCTTTTTCTGTTTTAGAAAAAAAATCCTAGCCGCTCTTACTATTTCAAAAAAAAATCCCAACACTCTTTCTGCTTCAAAAAAACCCAGCCACGTCAGAAAAACACTTTGAATCCAAAAACAATTTCAGATCCAAAGTTTGGATCCGAAACTTTTTTTCGGACTCATCTACAACAAAAAAAAAATGTAGGTACTTTTTTTTTCTGTTTTTACTTTTTATTTAACAATATTTTTATAAATTAAAAATTACCAAATTTAAGGAATAAAATATATAGACAGAGCTAGTTTGATTTCATGCAACATATTAGCAATAGAGTCAAAATAAAAAAAAAATACAACACTAGTGTGCACGAAGCTAAAATAGCTCTGCCAATATCTTTATCAAAAACAACACAGGTCAACGTTGAATTTTTCAACTTGTTTCATAAACCAACCTGATGAAAGAAAATTAAATTTTGTTTCTCTATTGGCAGAAATGTGGCGAACAATAGCATAAATAACACATTCGTTTCCGATCCCCCACAGATAAAAGGTACAGCAAAATCATTAACAGTTTGCATTTATTTTATTGATGTTGTTAAACTTCAAACTCTAATTTCTCTTTAATTTTTGTTTTGTGATTGCAACTGACAGTTACAACAATCATTCAAGATATGAACACTCTCCCCATCCCATAGTTATTTACTTCAGAATAACAGAATAACAGCTTGTGGTGGCATTTCAAACAAGCAGCGCTTAGAGCATTTCCAATCCAGCAATTAAAATTAATTGCTAAATTAGTAATTATGAAAATTTTAAAAATTAAGCAATCCACTCTTACATTGGTGCAATCAACCAAATAATTGAGAATTAAACATTTGACCAATAAAAATTAAACATTTAGCCAACTCATCTTTAAAAAAAAAAATTTTATTAAGCAATTATTTCCAATAATTACTAAATAAGAAATAGCCATACAATCTAACAATTACAAAAATAATTGACACATTAGCATAAACAATCCATAAATAATCACTGTTAGAAATGCTCTTGGGCAGTTTTTGTTTTGTATTTATACATGTTATTTGTGTTGAAATAAGTGCACCGTATTTCTTGGTTTGCGTTTTGAACAGGGTGCTGTGACTTGTGACAGTTGATTGAATGTAATAATAAATTTCAGTTCTTGCAAAGGTCTTTGTTTTGATATCAAGTTATGGGGAATTTTTTATTGGTAATAATTAATAGAAAATAAGAGATGAAAATAGAAAGAGTACAGTTATTTTTTTATGGATAGTAAGATCGGTACTTTTAAAATAGTAGATAAAAAATATACATATTAGGATCGGTATGAACAGTACCGATTTTAACTTTGTAAAAACAAAAAATTTTGGATCAATATGAACAGTACCAATCTTACTACTCATAAAAAAATAACTGTACTCTTTCTGTTTCCCTCTCTTATTTTTTGTTAATTACTACCAATAAAAAATCTCCCAAGTTATCAACCATGGACCAAAAATTCAGAAAATTCACGCCACGCCAGAAATTTCCAATTCTGCTAATTGGTAATAAAATGTATCAATTTAGTACAAGCCAAAGAAAAATAGCTGAGTCAATGGATCGTAAAAATTCGAGAATGATCATCCGAGCCAAAGAAAAATGATGTCGGTAATCATGTGAAAATGATTTTTTCTTTTTTTTTTTCTGGGAAAAATTCTTGTGCGCCTATCTAAACTTTTAAAATAATCAATTTTCTCATCAAAAAAATCACAATATTTAATATTTCTATACAAATTTAACATTATTTCTTATATCCGTTTTAACTATTTAATATTTTATTTAATTATTTTAAAAATGAAATTCATCAATATATTATTTAATTTTAATGGACATGTTTATTGTTTTCTATTGTTCTCTTCCTCATAGAATCCATTTCTCTCCTCACAATTTTCGAATTATGTTTTTCTTCTTTATTTTGTGTTAATATCATATTCTCTTCCAGTTCTGCCAATTCCCACCGCATCCCAGAAAACATGACAACAATTCAAAAACTTACAAATAACAACCAATAAAAAAATAATCAGAGGGGTACTACTCCGCTGGAGAAAGATACCATTACCATTTTTTTTATTTTTTTTATAGAAAGATATCATTACCATTTTAATTTTTTTAATTAAAACCCGTAGACGATCATATTAATTCAAAGAGTTATAAGATAATTGTTACATGATATTAGACAACGAGTGTTTTTAAAAGCATATAAATATAAACAAACTAAAAACGCACAAAAGATATATGTATCATGTAGACACAAATTTGATCATTCTTACTTAATTGTAAAGATTAAAGCATAGTGATTGTTTCCTTTGTGCGCAGTCAAGAAGACACTTAATCAAACAAGGCAGAAGACTAAATCAACTGGATCAAAATAATTACCACTCAAAAAAGAAGAAGGCACTGAATTAAATTGAATCAGAACAATCACTACTTAACGGAGAAGGAACTGAATCAAATTAGAACGGAAACTATATTAACCGGAATAGATTAGTCACCACTAAAAAAAAAAGAGAATGAAAGAAGAAAATAAAATATTTTTCTATCATCATCATCGGCAACAACCATAAAACACATACTTTATTCATATATAACATGACCAAAGAGGAACAAATTCAAATATTCAATGTGACCTTTATACTAAAATGTACTTGAATAACAAATTTTGCAAATTTTTTACTAATTTTTTGAGACGTACAAAATCACACTATTTTTAAATGATCCAAAATCTTTTAAAAATAATGATTTTGTACTTGTCTTAAAAAATAGCAAAAAAATATAAAAAATAAAATAAAATGCTGTATTCAAGTACACTTTAATATGAAGATCATATTAAGTAGTTCAGATCGACTGTTTAAATTTTGAAAATAAAAATAACGATGTTGGGGCATGATAGAACACAAAACCAATGAAGCATGTTGACCCTACTCTTCTTTAACACATTTGAAAAATAGTGTACGGAATCATCTACCTTCAGTACGGGATCAGTAGAATTGAGAGATGAGATGATATTAACATGGCACAAGAAAAAAAAGACAGAGTGCAGAGATGGTAAGCAGTAGAGATGGATTTTATGGCGGAAGATGGAAATATGACATTAAAAAGGGTATATTGGTCAATTTATTTTTTTAATAATTAATTAAAAGGGAATAAAAAAATATTGTTAAATTGGAATGGAGATAGTAGGTATTGTGATTTTTTTATTAAAAAAAAAAAAACGATTTCAAAAATTGAGATTGGCACACTAGAAATTCCCTCCCCCCCCCCTCCCCCACCCCCCCCCCCCCCCCCCCCCCCCCCCCCCCCCGTTTTTTTTTGGTGGGGGGACACTTAACAAGCCTCCCACATTATTAAAAACAGGTTTCATTTTCATTGACTTTTTATTTTCTGAAGGGTCCGGTTAAACGCCTTAAATAATATAAAGGAAAGAATCTTCACTGACGCGCATTAAAATACATCACAACTTTATTCAAGTTGTTTTAAAATCACCGGCTCACTAAAAAATAATAGATAAAAAAAAAGTCACGAGCGATGGTGTCAGTAAGTTATTTATAACGTATCATTATTCTCATAAAAAAATAACGAATAATTATAAGATTATAAAAAAATATGAATGTATGGTTAATTGGTTATATATCTAAAAAGTACTTAATAAGTTACTTTTCACAAAAGTATTTTGTAAAATGTTTATATATTTCATTTTAACATGTATAATTATGATACATATCATGATATGGAGGGATTCTCTTTGTACTCCGTATCAGTGTTGTAAATAACAGTATGCAGTCGTTGGACGGATATGATACTATCAAGCGATTAATCAGAAATAATTAGAAATAACTAATAATAATCAGCCAATTAGTTGGAAAAATCTATGATGATTTGGCCATTGCCAAAGACTAATGGGCTGAAAAAACGTTTTTTACAACACTGCTCTGTATCATCACCAAATAAGTTTTGAAAATTAGGAATATAAAAATATTTAATATTACTGAATGTAATATTTTAAAAATGTTTAATGTTATAAATGTTACATGATATAAAAAAATTTAACATAAAGTTACTAAATATTCAAAGAATAATATTTTATTAAAAGTAACTAATTTAATGTCAGAAAATACAGTCATTCGATCATTGTTTATTTATTATGTATTAAAAACAGCTAATTAAAATTTATGTGTTCCTGTTAAGCAATTTAATTAGTCAGATCACCACATTTCTCAAAATAAAAGAAGAAAGAAACACTGAGTCTCTGGTCGATTCTCTTTGATCCCGAGCAGATCAGAGTTTGCTGTTCGGAGAAATGTAGCGGATGTAAATAGTCAGAGAAATAAATGCTTGTCCGCAGCGGACTGGTGAGGGAAATAAATGAAATGGTCAGTAAAATTTAATTAGCACGACACGTGGCATGATTACAGTGGTCGACAGAGGAGGAATGCTGTGTCAGTTTCCCAGCACGACATTGCGGTCTCTCCCGACAAAAGTAGTTGCGTTTAAACATCCCTAGCTATTGCCCTTATTCTTATAACAATTCACGAAATTGCCATCCAAGTCAGTTAAATACTTAAACGTGGTGTTAACGGTCAGTTCAAGTGTTCAACTTCTTTTGTTGATTACTATATTTGAGTATTCATCAATTTTCTTAATAAAAACTAATTAATTTTAGATCAATATGCTGCAAAAAATGGCATTTTTATCTTAATTATTTGATAAAAATAAACTCAGCTTATATAGTGAGTGAAATGACCAAATATTATTACAATTAGAATAATCTGCGGTACATCATATTTGACGAAGGAAGAAAAAATATTATAAGTTAATAATTTTAGTATTCAATTTATTATTGTTTCTGGTGAGAAATAATACATAAATTAGATCATACTACGACTAAAAACTAAAAATTATATTTTCATTATTTAGTATCTCTAAAATTTAATATTAATGACACTTTTCACTTTTAACATTCGCTACTAATTTTTTTTTTTTGACAATTCTCAGTTTTAATATTTGTTGATATTTTTTTTCTCTTCTTCTTTTTAACTGTAGCCTTGCAAAAAGTGGAAGTAACCTTATTCTTAGTGTGCTTTTCAAAATTCTCAAATACATGTTGAGAACAGTAGCGGTGAACATACTCCTCTTTCTCTTCATACCAACCCAAATCATCTTGAATAAATACTTTTTTATGCCCTTATGTCAGTCAGATACCACACACATGTATTCGTTTCACTCAAAATTCTCGTTCTCTACCAGTCCAAATGCTAACATGATTAACTAGTTCTCTGCATCATATCCGGTTACAATTAACAGCTTACCTTTGTATTTGCCAAACAAGAAACAAGCATCGATACTGATGACGAGTCTGAGGTGACCGACTGTGGCAATACATGGTCCCATGCCCATGCTGCTCTCATGAAAAAATATGATACCCTTGCTTAGTTGTTGGTTTTGAAACAATTTTATATTGGGTTCCCTGATTTGTCCCTTTTATTGCCTCTGACAAAGGGACAATCAGCCAGTAAGACCCCTCCCGATTACCAAAGGTCCGAGTAATTGCTAATTCCTTACCACGCCATAATTTGTTGTACTTTGGAACAATGCCCTCGTACCTTTCATCGCATAAGTTAGCGACTGCCCGAATATAGATATCAGCATTTTTTTCCAATGACAATTTTATACAGCTAGTGACCATAGTGTTAGTTTGTAATAATCTAGAAGTCAATAATACGATAAGTTAATTATAAAGCTTTGTTCATGAATTGAATGTTTATTTATATATCATTTTGTTGCCTTGAGTATTATTGCATTTGTGGATCATTTCGAGTTCATGACTGAAATTGTGAAACTCCATAATATAGATAATATATACTCTTAAAAGGTCACTGGCCAAGGTAATTAGCAGGAACACTAATTACCACTATAAGGTTAGTATGTGGATTAAAAGATGGTTAAGTTTTACAAACCACCTGACACGAGATGTCATTTTAATCACATAGATACATGTTCTAGGAACATGGTATTTGACAGACCCCGAATGAAACATTAAATAGAATTGTGTTCGTGTCATTTATGTTTTCATTCAGTGTCAAAGTTCTACAGTATGAGGTATTTATCGTTCCCACTAAGAAATATATATGAGTGAGTATTATCTAACGCTGTCCGTAAAAAGCAGCCATAACGGTAGCATTTCCATATGTATAACTTAGCTGAGGAAGTGATAGTCTACTAAGAATACTACTTGTCCCTCGTATCTCTATACGAGCTATAGTATCACTGGGCCCCTTGGTAGAGTTAGATTATCTGCATGCAGTATAATTACAAGAGTAATTATATTTAATAATCTACTCAAGATCAAGAAAAGATACAGTTAACAAGGATGACACATATCTACCTTAAAACTGATCTGATAGCTATGAGACAGAAGAACTGACACAAAAAAATTGTTTACTGGATCGTGATATTGTACAGTACAGCATCATCTGTGTAATTGGATGGTCATGATGTATTGCCAGATGCCACCCATGACTAACAGAAATTAAAACAGTTTTAACTATGTTTACCAACATAACACAGATCCTATTGGGTCACACCATATAGGAGCTACTCGGAGAATCTTACTGATTAATTATAAATTAATTATAATTAATATTAAGATGGTTATAATTAATTATGCGTGATATAATTAAATTATAAATGTCATTTAGAATGACAAGCAGAAACAACAGTTAATTTATAAACGTACACGTTACGTTGTATAAAAGTTACCGAACAATAGCCGAAAAGAAATATAATTGTACATGACAATTATATATATTTGATTTGAATTTTAATTTGTTAATTATGGATTTGAATTATGGGTTTAAAAGCCCAAAATAATCAAAGCCTTAATTAAAATTAAAAGCCCAAAGTCAAAGCCCAAAATCAAAGCCTTTTACTATTCATGCCTTAATGGGCCAAGGGCAAAATGGTCATTTCACACCTATGCCACCTTGCATGACACCTTAGGGTGTAGAAGGGTGTAGAAGCATGGAGAAGAGTGTGGAAGGGGCATTTTAGTCTTTTCACATATTAAAGGATGAGGTGTCAAGGTATTTTGGTAAATAGATTTGTTTTGAGGGGTATTTCGGTCTTTTGCGAATCTCCTCAAAACACTATAAATAGAGGGGTGAGGGTAGAAAGAATACTTACTAATTCACGTGTTAATCTAATTACTTCGTTAATCGGTTTTTCTCTCTTCCTTGATTTCGGTTATTTCGAGATTAGGAAAATGATATATTTTGCGAAATCCTGCGGTTTAGCTTTTAAGCGATACCAAGTAACCTCGGGACACAAATATATTTATTTCGTCCTTTTCTCAGTGAATAGTGTTTCTGTAGAATTTTGCGATTTACGGTATTTCTGGCAGAAGAAATAAATCGCTCTCCGGTTAGTCCTCGTGGATAACCAATAGAGGTATCACACGTGTGATACTGCGAGTCGATTCCTTCCTTGGTGTAGCTCTTCTCGCTTATTCTGCATTTCAACTGTGATTTGGAAACAAGGTATAAATCATGTTATATTAATCTATTTAATTGGTAGATATATTTAATGTTTTAGAAATCAATTATGGAGTAGATTTGTAAATGAATTAAATGAGGTTTTGATGCCGAAGGAATACTGAAGGTGGACCGCCTTGGAAAGTTTCTTGACATACCTCGTTTAATTCTTAGCTTAAATCGTAAAATTTTGTTTTACACACTTTCCGCAATTAAGCTAATCAATGGGTTTGAACCGTCAAAATCCCAACATATAGCAGACATCTACTGTGCATGATATAACCTGGATGCCAATGTGTGGCATGTGTGCTTAGCCACATTCTTCGTGATGACCCAAGAATTACTAAAGCTTGTAGCCCTCGCAACCAATGTCTACCTGCACCGGGCACTAACACATTTGTACCTTAGCTTGGTGATATCGCTGTGTATATTTTTTATCTCCCTATTTTGTTTGATGTGCCAGTGGTTAATTACATAGTTCATCTTATCCTTAATGTCATATGTCATCCCCTGAAACAATTCATGTCTTTCTCCCTTTAATTTACAAAAGAAACAACAAAAATTAAACAACATCAATTTAATAACAATAATTTAATAATTAAATTAAATATAAATATAAATTAACAACATACCTCACATGTCCTAAAAAAAGAGCTATTAGCCTCTTCAAATCCTGATGTGTCATGAAATTGCTCAAACGAATGTCTTTCCCCACGACCCAATATAGGCCACTTCCGCCTACCAAACACAGGAATACCAGTATCCTCATCACTGTGATCTGATACCCCACCGTCCCTATTATCAACCCAATTAGCCTCTGCCTCTCTTTCTTCAGGATACTCGTCTGTATTGTCAGCATAATAAAGCTATTCTGGGGTTTCAAATCGGTCCCTTTTAGATTGGACTCAGCTAGAGGACGAGGATGGAATATGAGATCGACCCCTGTCAGATTGGACCCTAATAGGACTCGCTACAGATGGGGCCCGGCTAGGATCAGTTACAGATTGCTTGAGCCCTAAACCCTGAGTCAACTGCAACAATTGTCTAGTGTTCTATCTGGAGTTCTGTTTAGGGTTTTGTCTGGGGTTAACTACCACATATAACTCTACGAACTTGAAAGGAATGGTCATATTCATTGTCATTTAGACATATAACCCCCAATTGTTATCATCTTATACCGGAAGCTGTAAGAACCAGGTTTGGTTGCCTTGGCTAATATTGATCATTGCAGTAATTGTTAGTTTGTAATAATCTAGAAGTCAATAATACGATAATATATCATAAAACTTTGTTAATGAATTGGATGATTAATATTATTTTGTTGCCTTGAGTATTATTGCATTTATGGATCATTTCGAGTTCATGACTGAAATTGTGAAACTCCATAATATAGATGATATATACTCTTAATCTTAAAAGATCACTGACCAAGGTAATTAGCAGGAACACTAATTACCGCTGTAAGGTTAGTATGTGGATTAAAAGATGGTTAAGTTTTACAAACCACCTGACACGAGATGTCATTTTAATTACATAGATACATGTTCTAGGAACATGGTATTTGACAGACCTCAAATGAAACATTAAATAGAATTGTGTTCGTGTCATTTATGTTTTCATTCAGTGTCACGTTCTAAAGTATGAGGTATTTATCATTCCCACTGAGAAATATGTATGTGTGATTGTTATCCACCGCTGTCCGTAAAAAACAGTCATAACGGTAGCTTTTCCATATGTATAGCTTAGCTGAGGAAGTGATAGTTTACCAAGAATACTATTTGTCCCTCGTATTTTATACGAGCTATAGCATCACTGGGCCCCTTGGTAGAGTAAGATTATCAGCGCGCGGTATGATTACAAGAGTAATCATATTTGATAATCTGCTCAAGATCAAGAAAAGATTAAGTTTAAAAGGATGACACATATCTACCTTGAAACTAATCTGATAGCTATGAGACAGAAGAACAGACACAATTAAATTGTTTATTGGATCATGATATTGTACTGTACAACATCATCTGTGTAATTGGATGGTCATGATGTGTTGCCAGACGTCACCCATGATTATAGAAGTTAAAACAGTTTTAACTCTATTTACCAACATTACACAGATTCTATTGGGTCACACCATATAGGAGTTAATCGGAGAATCTTATTGTGATTGATTATAAATTGGTTATGATCAATAGTAAGATGGTTATAATTAATTATATGTGTTATAATTAAATTATAAATGTTATGTAAAAATAACAAGCAAAAATATTGGTTAATTTATAAACGTGTGTGACACGTTGTATAAAAGTTAACCGGTTAATTTATAAATGTGTCGGACACGTTGTATAAATTACCGAAACAACAACTGCAAGAAAAATATATATATAATTGTTCAGAATAATTATACAAATATTATTTGTGTTCGGGCCGAGGGCATTCGGGTCTTTTCAGATTCGTCCTTATCCGCATGACATGTCATTGATCATATCCAGATGACATGTCATCAATCCTATCCACAAGGGCAAAATGGTCATTTCACACCTATGCCACCTTGCATGTGTAGAAACATGGAGAAGAGTGTGGAAGGGTGTGGAAGGGGTATTTTGGTCATTTCACATATAAAAGGATGAGGTGTCAATGACATACCTTGTAAATAGACATATGTTGAGGGGTATTTCGGTCTTTTACGAACCTCCTCAAAAGACTATAAATAGAGGGGTGCATGTAGAGAGAAAAACCACTAATTCACTTGTATCGTTTCGTGTAGAATCGAATCGGTATTTTCTCTCTTTCTCGGTTTCTCTCCCAAATAGTGTTTCGGTTGAGAAAAGAAAGTTATACGTAGTTGACGTATAATCTTGCGGGTTGTTGTGGAGTATATTTACGGGACTGATGAATAGTGTTTTACCGAATTTCGCGGTATGTCAGTTTTGCTCATTTGATGAAACTGAGTAACCGAAAATTCGTGTTTACGGGTTTTCGTCTTTTCCCCGTGAATAGTATTTTTGCAGAATTCTGCGGTTTACGGTATTTCTGACAGAAGAAATTAACCGCTCTCTGGTTAGTCCTAGTGGATAACCGATAGAGGCATCAGACGTCTGATGCTTCGAGACGAGTCGATTCCTTCCGTGATGTAGCTCTACACGCTCGGTCTGCATTCCAACTGTGATTTGGAAACAAGGTATAAATATGTTATATTAATCTATTTAATTGGTAAGTAGATTAAAGTTTTAGAAATCAATCATGGAGTAGATCTGTAAAAGAATTAAATTGGGTTTTGATGCCAAAGGAATACTGAAGGTGGACCGCCTTGGAAAGTTTCCTGACATACCCCGTTTAATCCTGAGCTTAAGTTGGCCGTAGAAATTTTTGTTCTTCGGTCATTCCGCACCTTAAGCCTAAACGGGTTTTCGTTACCGCGAAACCCCAAAAGTGGTATCCGAAACCCAACAGTAATTACCAGTTCATAATTACGGTAGCCAATACCGAGTTGTTGGTACACTTCCCTATTTATACCTCTAAAATCCAAACATAAGCCGATATTGAACATTTTCGGCATTTGGTGGCTATAATAAATGCCATTTGGTCATTGTAATACTTCACCACCAAAATAATGCAATTCCAATCATAATTGGTTGAATGAACCTAATATTACAAAATAATGCACTAAATTAAAAAAATACTACAAATTTTTTTTTTTGAAAAAAAAGGATGAAAAGGTAAAAAAAACTCACCTATGCAGTAGTCTTGGTGAAGAATGAGTGGAGAAATGGAAGCATAATTGATTTTCTATGTATATAGGTAAAATCTAATGCATGCGCCAACCAAGGGTGCGAACAGGTCAGTGTGCCGACCTAATATGCGCATGGATTAGTATACAGACCGCGTGAGCGGATTGGTTCACAGGCCCAGTACGTGCACAGGTTGGCGATCCGTCTGTAGATTCAGTCCGAGTTCGTGGCGAAATCTGAAATTTGAATAAATGAACGGTATTCATTTAATTTTGATTTTTGATGGTGGTAAGAAATTTTTTTTCAGAAGTAAGACAATTAATTGTCTTTCGTTTATTAAAAACTTCGGAGGACATTCATTTTAAGTTGTGTTTTCGTAATCTATATTCTTTATTAGAATTAGTCTCTATAATCAACTAAACATTAGTCGTCATATGCCAATATTTTATTTATAATTTATTAAGTAATTACTTGTCTTGTAAAGATGCATTCTTATTAATCAATGATATAAAAAAATTCAAATATAAATTTCTAGTTAAAAAAAAATACTAATTTTATTTCCCCCATAGTTTTAGTAAAGTTATTATTGATACGTTGTCGCTCTTAGTAAAAAAATAATACAAATTATATATTATGTACACGAAGCAAGTAATAATTAAAAAGGAGGATAGTGCAATGAAAATATTTGACTAAAAATTAATCCATCATGAATTAATTATTACATCATGCTATTTATTTAATTATACTGTAGTTTACAATTTTGGCGAGTCGAGAAGAATTAAAGATGCAATGACCCAATGGCAAAGGTGTAATTTTTTGCCATGTCTTAGTCCGTGGTTTTCCTCCATCTCCATTTTATTCTTCACGCATGCGCTACCGGAGGGATTTAAGTCCTCTGCATTAACTCAAAAAGGAATTTTTTTAGTTAATGTATATGAACCGTCCAATTAGATTTAAGATTCGTGCCCATTAGATCCGCACTAATATTAAAGACCCCATATATTATAGGCGGGTCTTGTTGGGCTCCATTTACAATCAGACGTTAACTCAAAAGATGCTCTTTTGAGTTAATGCAGACGATGCGGGCTCGAAGCCGGAGGTAGGCCGTACCAACTAAAACATAGTAAACGGAATCAGTCTCCTCCTCGTCTCTCTCTCTCTCTCTTCTCTCTTCTCTCTTCTGTGTGACTTAGACTAAGGCACAGACCTAGTTACAAGTTACAGCACCCAAAAACGAATGTGAATCACTTCAAATTGCACAATTCACACCACCCTCTTTTTCTAAAACCTCTTCTCCTCAAGACGTCAACCCTCAAAAGAATTCACTATGGGTTGTATTCTCAGCACCAAATTTAACCTCCATCCGACCAAACACAGCCCCGCCACCGCCACCGCCTCCGCCGCCACCGTCGCCGTTGTACCTCCAGACCTGACGACCTTCCGTCGGTCACCTGGAGACCCTGTTGGATGGCCTCCGTGGCTTCTGACCTTTGCTGGAGAGGCATTGGCCGGCCTCACGCCTCGCCGTGCCGACTCATTTAAAAAGCTCTCTAAGGTACTTGTATATTTGCAAAAGTTCACAGAGGAAAATTCTATAGTTGTGGACCCACAATTCAGTGATTCGGTTTTGGAAATGATTCTACTGTTCTTGGAAAGGAAATTGGAAAATAATGCAAAATTCTTAATCTTTGTTACTGCGAAGCATGCATGTTAAGTCGGTAACTGTCGAGATACTTACAGTTAGATTTATTTATAACTTTAGTTTGTTGCATGATATAATATATTATACTGTTGAGTGTTGTCTGTGTTGAGAACCCTTTGCTTGTACTGTACCAGTTGGTCCAGTACTAAATTCTGATCACATTTTTCTTGTCCCTGTGCCAGATTGGTTCTGGTACATATAGCAATGTATACAAAGCAATGGAGATGGACACGGGGCGGATTGTGGCAATGAAGAAGGTGCGGTTTGAGGCGGGAGAGAAGGAGAGTATTCGATTTATGGCAAGAGAGATAGAGGTCCTGAGACAATTAGGGGACCACCCTAATATTGTAAAATTTGAAGGGGTGGTGGTATCCCGTGTGTCACAATCACTGTATCTCGTTTTTGAATACATGGAGCATGACCTTGCTGGTTTAGCCGCTGCTCCAGGTTCAAATTTCTCTGAACCTCAGGTAAATTTTGGAGCATCCAGCTGTTTATATAATTCTACTTGGTTTATTACATGCTTAAGTAGGATTGCTGGTGTTTGTTGTATTATGACAACAATGGGATTGCTGGTGTATTATGACAACAATGGGATTGCTGGTGTTACAACTCTAATTTTTTGCAAATCCTTTAAAATAACTCTTCATTGTAGCATTCAGTTACATGATTTTGCTGTTTTTTATGATCATTAATGGCCAAGACCAGTAACAAGCATGTATTTGCTTCAGTAATATTGTCATTTATTTTACTTGGTTATTTATTTTTTTATATGATGAAAACTTATTAACAGATAAAATGCTACATGAAACAACTATTTAGTGGCCTAGAGCATTGCCACAAACACGGGGTGCTACATCGGGACATAAAGGGCTCCAATTTGCTCATAAACGATGAAGGGGTCCTCAAAATTGCTGACTTTGGGTTGGCTGTTACCTTTGAGCCAGATGGGAAGCAAACCATGACTAGCCGGGTTGTGACCCTCTGGTATCGGGCACCTGAACTGTTGCTCGGGTCAACCCGCTATGGTGTTGGGATTGACTTGTGGAGTGCTGGCTGCATTTTAGCAGAGTTGCTTACAGGGAAACCTATCTTACCTGGTCGAACCGAGGTATTTATCATGCATAAATACATAATAGTTGTTTGTAGTCTTGGTTGGGGTTGGTACCAGAACAATACCAGGAGACATGGGCAATACATGCCTAATTAGTGCAGTTTTGATCTAATAGGCACTAATTATATTTTCCCCTGTTTCTTTTTTGAGTTCAAATCTACTCTTGAGTCTTAACCTTCAAATCTAAATTCATACTCAAGCAGCACTGGACCAACATGGTAGTTATGGTACAGTACCAAAATTCAATAAATATCTATTATTATTTTCCCCTTTCTTCCCTTGGTTCCATTGTTCTTTCTTTTGTCCTCTCGTTTCTTTTTGTTTGTGTCTGGTTTCACTGTTTCTTCTTCTCTAGATGATATATCTGAATCAAATTAATTGGCACCAACAAAATGCAATATATTGGTAATAGATGTAGCCAGCACCATGGATCTCCCTGATATCCCAACAAAAAAGATCAATCAAAGAGAAATCATGCTTTATTAGGGCTATTATTTGATAATCATACCCATGACAGGTAGAGCAATTGCATAGAATATTCAAGCTATGTGGGTCCCCCTCTGAGAAGTACTGGAAAAAATGGAAGCTGCCGCATGCAACTATTGTTAAGCCCCAAGAACCTTACAAGAGATGTATATCCGACATATTCAAAGAATTTCCTTCGTCTGTCTCCCTCATAGATAAGCTCCTCTCTATCGATCCGTCAGATCGTGGGACTGCCACCGATGCTCTAAGTAGTGATGTATGTCAAGTTTGTTCTCTCTCTCTCTCTTCTCTATATCATTAGTCATCTCGGGTTTTAAATTCGCTGATTATATCAGAATGTTAGATAATCTTGGTAACAATCTGTTCAGTATGTAGATACCATAATTAGGCCTCAATTGTGCAGTTGTCTTAGGAAAACATCAGTAAATGCAGAAAGCTGCAATTACCTTCGACTTCCAATATGTAACCAAAATAAGTTTCATTTTTTACCTTAAATGGTGCCATTTAAAAACTGCAGTTTTTCACAACAATGCCATACGCATGTGAACCGTCAAGCTTGCCAAAGTATCCGCCAAGCAAGGAGATGGATGCCAAACTGAGGGAAGAGAAATCTAGAAGGTCTTAGCAACAAATTTTACATTTAATTCATCATGGTGACACGCAATGTATAATTTCCTTATTGAATAATGCATTTATGTTTGTAGGCAAAGAGAGCTTGATAAATCAGGAAACAATAGTGAAGCTTTTGGAAAGCAAAGAGCTCCCCGCTACAGGCGAAGCAAGGCAGTCCCTGTCCCAGAGGCAAATGCCGAGCTACAAGTCAACTTGCATGTAAGTCAACCCTCCGATACCAAAATATACTGTGATATCCTCTCAAATATAATAATGTTTTGTATTGGTACCAATTGTATCTGTTAGGAGAAAACATTTTTTCGGTTATTAATTCCTCTTAATATTATTTTGTATGTAGATCAACTTGCTTTTGCTGTGTCGTAGGATTACTATATACATGTCCTTCCCATATCAAGGATTGTGATTATCCTATAAATACAACAATCTCTTGCATTGGTATTAACCATAGACTGAAAGGAAATCTTTTCCTGTGATAAAATAAAATAGCCCCTTTTCTTCTTGGTTCAGATCAGAAAACTGCTAATTTCTTGTTTAATTTATCTTCCATGCCTAGTGTCATGTTGGACAACTTGCATCCGGAACTCCACTCCACATTAGTTCCTCTGACAAAGAACTCAATTTATGGCAAAATTACCCTTCAACTTGGTTTTTTTTTTAGTATTTCCTTTTCATTTGCAGAGACAAATGTACCGTGTTAACCGTATAAGCAAGAGTGAGAAGTTCCCACCACCTCACCAAGATGGTGGGTCGGGGGTCAAATTGGACAACTTACATGGCGGGCCACTGTCCTTTATTGCTAGCAATGCATCTCTCATCTCCACAGATTTTGAGACAAAAATTGGGAAATCCAGGAAAGTTGGTCCTGATTCACATAATTTGATGAAAAGTTTAATGTTGGATATAGCTAGAAGCGGTAGAATACATATGAGGGGTAACCCAAAAGAATTGAATGTGTCAAATGAAGGCAAATGATAGGAGTTGTTTTTCAATTTGAGTGTTTTGCGTATTGTAAAGTCAAAAGGTATTGTACAGCTTATTAGAAATCTATGTATTAACTGGTGAGGTTAGCAGGTATTATAGTTTGTTAGGTATCCGATGGTTGAAAAAGAAACTGCAGCAGTTTCATTTGCATTGTTTACTTAGTGATTGCTTTTGCGAACTGCTATACCATTTGAAGGAGTAAAGAAAACCCCAATACTTAGTTTGAACTCACAGTCAGAACCAATGTCTTATATATTCATATCAAAGTTAAAATTACTATTTTTTTCTCAAAAACATATATTACAATCCCATGATGACAGCAGAAACAGATCCAAAGCAACATACAAAACAAACACTAACAGGAGCACTAACAAGCCAAATATACAGAAAACTACAGTATCAGCCTAGCGAGATGAAAATGCCGTGGCACATCCTAAGCAACATCTTTGGTTGTAGCATTGTAGTTCGCCACAGAATCGTGCAGATTCTTCACGGCTTTGTCATAACTAACAAAACCCATGAACCAAAATTCATGCCCGTCGACCGTCACAATATTTATATATTTCTCTGGTGGTGTCTCTTTCATTGTTATCGGGTGCACATGCGCTATTTTCTCAAGAGGCACCACTACCTGACCAATAGAACATGTGTCACAAACAGAGTCATTTGAAAATTGAACTTAGAAATGGAGATGCACAGCCATACATACCTTGTAGTAGCTCCATGAGACCTGGCCGGAAGGAGCGGTGAAGGAGAGGGGGCGATCGCTACAAAAGGCAACATTGCGATTGGTGAGGTAGAGAGTACCAGCAACGGGGCCAGTAGAAGTGGAGAGGTAGCATGCGAAGGTCTTTTTGAGGTGCTCAGACGGGTCAGAATTGAAGGTTTGTTTGTATAGGGATTCAAAGCCACCTCCACTCAATGCCTTAGCAGTCAAGCTGAGTTTTCCCATTGCTGCCTCTGGGGCCGATGGTGCCATTTTTACTGAAAGGGAAAAACTAAAATTAGATGCAAATATCCTGAACCACTTGTTTAGACCATTTTTTTTTGTTATCCATTGTATTAATAAAGCATAAACATTGTAATGTACGTGTATTGTTTTGTATCCACTTGTCATACATTTACAATGTAACACCCTGTTTATATAGAAATTTTTAAAATTTTACATAAAGTAACAATTGAATATCACTAAAGGGTGCAAACGAACAAAAAAATCACCAGTTATCATTATATTGTTAGTCAAAATGTATCAAGAAATTATAAATCTTAATAAAATATTAAAGTAGATAATCATTTTTAGGTTTGTAATAACTAAAATTTTATATTATGCTTCAAAGTCCAAATCAAAATGATATATGGACCTCCGGAATGGATAATTATCTGAATCCGTATCCATTTTCACAATAAAATCATATTCGTATTCATATCCAGATATAAACAAATAATATCCGAACCATTTACACCCCTACACCAAAAGCCTGCAACTAAGATTTTTTTTTTTTCAAAAGGACAATGTTGCATAGAAAAGGTAAAAGGAAAAGGGAAGAGAGTTGCATACAATTATGCCAAATGTTGGTGGCGAGTTCTTCGGCACTCTTCGTCCAAGTGTTAAAATAGTCTAAAATGTGCTCCATCGGGCTTACATTCGGCTTGTAATTCTGTTGCAATGGTTCTCTCAGTACATAAGGTGGGAGTTCCTCGTCAGACTCTCTCGCCTTCCACTGTGCCGCCTCCTGTTTTTCATGTTGTGTGGTATTAGTAAAACACTAATTGTAATTTATTTTATTTGGAGTGGAATTCATTCAAGTATATGGACCTGATTAAATTGTATTATTTCTCTTTCATTTCTGATTGGTACCAAATCTACACTGTAAATTAAATTAATTCTCATCTAATTAAATAAAATACCCATGGGCAAACTCTCTTGACACCTTCAAAGAATTGACAACAACACTAATTTCTCTCTAAAATAATCAAACAAATGATTTAATTAACTTTTTTATAACTCATCAGATATTCAATTACTTAGAAGGAAATCATAATTGCCTCAAAAATCAATAACAAAATTAGTAAAAAGCAACAGTTTAGAAGCATGCCTGATTCTGCGGGTGGGCCATCGGTGCGGCTGGTGCACCCATCTCCTTGGTGCCCCATTTTTGTGTCTCAGTGCTCTGTAGTTCTTCTTTCTTCGTTACGTCTTTGCCCTCCATTTGTGCTGCTTCTTTCTTTGTTACGTCCTTGCCCTCCATTTGATAAAGTGATAATAAATGACTTCAGACTAGAATGAATTGAGGAAGAGAGATTTGCAGTGTTGGTTCTGAATTCTGAGAGAGGAAAGGCAGGGGAGTGGTGATTTATATGCAATACGGTAAAGAGAGAGATTCCAGCGCGTTTTGGATTATGTATTAATTAATTAATTAATTAAAATTGTTCTTTATTTTATTTTTATTTTTATTTTTTTGCAGTCGGCAACTGAGAGCGGTCTAATGCACCGACGAAGCATAGAATACTTCCAAGTTCCAAGTATCCGACCTCCGCGTTTTAAGAATTCGTACGGCGTCTTTACGTTTCTTTTATCTTTTTTCTTACGACGTGGCACCTAGAGACTTCGACCGGAAGATAACGTGTCCAAATCAGATTTTTGCAATTCAAAACGACCTGCTACAATTATCAAGAATCAAGAACCTTCTATTTCTATCCTGCTAATTCTTTTTTGAAAGATAGTGATGAAAGGATAAATTGCATAGTTAAGAAATTGATTGGTTGATGCGTCCTTGATTAGTCGGCGTCACACTTAATTGAAATTAATTGGGCCTGGCTAAAGGAATATATATAAGTTAAGAAATTGGAGGTAACAATAAGTAGGCCTGAGATCATATAAAAAGGACAAACTATGGTTCGTTATGGATGGTGATATTTTCACTGGAAATTGTTTTTTAGTTTGCTTATTTCATGCCTCCAAAATGTCCAATAATTAATGGAAGGTATTGTTTTATACGGCTTACTGGTATGTGTCAGATTCTCAATCAAATAATCCTTGGCCAATTCCATGTAAGTTACAACAAATTTCCTTGCCTAAATAAAACTACTTTATCCATAATATGCTTATTCCAAAGGATGAAACCTCAAAAAAAAAAAAAAAAAGTTCAAAATATCTCACCCATAGTTACTGCCTTATTGGAGCCTTGGACAAAAACATACCAGATTGACTAGATTTGACTTGAGAACCAGAGATGCATAACTCATATTCGAACTCAACAAATTTGCACAAACTGGATAAACAGCTGACAAAAATAGTCTGTGGCATTTCCAAAACCTCTTGCACAAACCAAATTCAGGACAGGCTTTTCAATCTCTTGCATTTCCTAAACGACTTGAAAAGCCTACTGATTACTGAATGATTGTGTGTGGTTCCCAGAGAAGGTTCCCGTACCCAAGTCAACCAGTTGTGGGGCCAGCATGAGGATACGGGAAAGGCACTTGATTGAGACAGACCGGTTGACATGTAGGGCCCTGAGATTGAAGCACCTGGTAACAAGCCGTTCAAGCGTTACCATGTTGATCGCACGCCTGAGCCCTGAGGCATGTGAAATTGAGAGATTCAAGGCAGGTGGAGGAGTCAGGGAAGCACTCCAACCATTGGGACCCACGTTCATCCACCTTGTTTTCCTGTAAGTCAAGTTTATGCAAATGCCTCTATCCTCAAGAGAACAGATAGCAGAAAGAAACAGTGTCAAAACTCCATGTTGGATGCAGAGAAAGGTACATTGCTAAATTTCAAAACTCCATGTTGGATTTGGCACAAAAGATTAAGCCTATAGCATTGAGCTCTGTGTGTGCGAGTGTGTGTGTGACTACATATATTTCATTGCCAAAGTTTATGCTCATTCTCTAGTTTCTCAAATCAGAAAACAAGGAATCAGTGAAAATAGTATTTAGACTGGATGGAAAAAAAATCAAGTGTTTCAATAATCGAAATATACAGAAAACTACAGTAGCACATACAAAACAAACAATAACAGGAGCACTAACAAGCCAAATATACAGAAAACTACAGTATCAGCCTAGCGAGATGAAAACGCCATGGCACATCCTAAGCAACATCTTTGGCTGTAGCATTGTCGTTCGCCACAGAATTGTGCAGATTCTTCACGGCTTTGTCATGACTGACAAAACCCATGAACCAAAATTCATGCTCGTCGGCTGTCACAATATTTATATATTTCTCTGGCGGCGTCTCTTTCATCGTTACCGGGTGCACATGTGCTATTTTCTCAAGAGGCACCACTGCCTGACCAATGGAACATGTGTCACAAACAGAGTCATTTGAAAATTGAACTTAGAAATGGAGATGCACAGCCATACATACCTTGTAGTAGCTCCATGAGACCTCGCCAGAAGGAGCGGTGACGGAGAGGGGGCGGTCGCTACAAAAGGCAACATTGAGATTGGTGAGGTAGAGAGTACCAGCAACGGGGCCAGTGGCGGTGGAGAGGTAGCATGCGAAGGTCTTTTTGAGGTGCTCAGACGGGTCAGAATTGAAAGTTTTTTTGTATATGGATTCGAAGCCACCTCCACTCAATGCCTTAGCAGTCAAGCTGAGTTTTCCCATTGCTGCCTCTGGGGCCGATGGTGCCATTTTTACTATAAAGAGGAAAACTAAAATTAGATGCAAATATCCTGAACACTTGTTTGGACCATTTTTTTGGTATCCATTGTATTAATAAAGCATAAACATTGTACAGTACAATGTTCTATTATATTACATTATAGCATAAACCACTTGCTGTCATACATTACACTGTAACACCCTGTTTATTTCATAATTTTCAAAATTTTACCAAAAGTAACAATTGAATATCACCATGATAGGGGTGCAAATGAACAAAAATTGATCACTAATTATCATTTACATTGTTAGTCAAAATGTATCAAGATTATAAATCTTAATAAAAGATTAAAGTAGATAATCACTGAGATTTGTGATAAAATTTTATATTACGCTTCAAATCAAAGTGATATATGGACCTCCGGAATGGATATTATCCAAATCCATATCCTTTTTCGAATTAAACCCATATTTGTATTTGTATCCGGATACATACTTGAATACGAATACCGATCCGGATATAAACAAATAATATCCAATCCATTTACACACTACCAAAAACCTGCACCTAAGAAAATAAATAAAAATAACAATGTTGCATATAAGAAAAGGGAAGAGAGGTGCATACAATTATGCCAAATGTTGGAGGCAAGTTCTTCGGCACTTTTTGTCCAAGTGTTAAAATAGTCAAAAATGTGCTCCATCGGGCTTGCATTTGGCTTGGAATTCTGTTGCAATGGTTCTCTCAGTACATAAGGTGGGAGCTCCTCGTCAGATTCTCTTGCCTTCCACTGTGCTGCCTCCTGTTTTTCATGTTGTGTGGTATTAGTAAAACATTGTAATTTATTTTATTTGGAGTGGAATTCATTCAAGTATATAGACCTGATTAAATTGTATTCTTTCTCTTTCATTTCTGTCTACACTGTAAATTAAATTAATTCTCATCTAATTAAATAAAATACCCCTGATCAAACCCTCTTGACGCCTTCAAAGAATTGACAATCTACTCATTTCTCTCTAAAATTGTTGGAACTTTATTTGAAAACTCAAAATTCCAACTCAATATTTTATATTTGATTCAAATATACAATTGTAATATTTCCAAACTTGAGGGTTCAAATGTAAATCTCATGTCCATTCATTTCATTTCCGTTAATTACTCTCTGAATTGATTCATAATAAAAGGAATAATAATTAGCCCAAAGGACACTTGAGCACCGTTTAACCTTTGATTAACTATACATTCATATTCTTTAATAGCGTTATATTTTGGATCCGTTTCTTTTTCTTATTTTCAATTCTTATTTAATTCATAGTCTCACTCAAACAATGGGAAAATAACTCTCTCATCCCTTGATCTCTTGGATTCTCTTGGTTTTGAATCCCAACAAAAACAAGAATGATATAATTCTCCTATTCTTCCATTCAACCATTTTCATTCATCTCAACAATCAAATTATAATCTATGCTAGATATTGCGAAGTTATCGTTAGTTGCTTTCATGGTGTGTCTAAGGAGCAACAACCCTAGATTATCTTGGTTGCGGTTCCATCTTGCACGATGAGACGGAATACGCTTAAGAAAAGTGTTTCGTACACGATCCGGGTAACTCTATTTCAATTTGATTTATTTTAATCAATTTATAACTATTCAAATATTCTGAAAATTTATACCAACAAAAATAACCAGCCAAATGATTTAATCAACTTTTTCATAACTCATCAGAATATCAGATATTCAATTACTTATGAAGGAAATCATAACAAAATTAGTAAAAAGCAGCAGTTTAGAAGCATGCCTGATTCTGCGGGTGGGCTGTCGGTGCGGCTGGTGGACCCATCACCTTGGTGCCCCATTTTTCTGTCTCGGTGCTTTGTGCTTCTTCTGTCTTCGTTACGTCTGTGCCCTCCATTTGTGCTTCTTCTGTCTTCGTTACGTCTGTGCCCTCCATTTGTGCTTCTTCTGTCCTCGTTACGTCTGTGCCCTCCGTTTGTGCTTCTTCTTTCCTCGTTACGTCTGTGCCCTCCGTTTGTGCTTCTTCTTTCCTCGTTACGTCTGTGCCCTCCATTTGTGCTTCTTCTGTCTTCGTTACGTCTCTGTCCTCCATTTGTGCTTCTTCTTTCTTCGTTACGTCTTTGCCCTCCATTTGATAAACTAGAATGAATTGAGGAAGAGGGATTTGCAGTGTTGGTTCTGAGAGAGGAAAGGCAGGGGAGTGGTGATTTATATGCAATACGGTAAACAGAAATATTCCAGCGCGATTTGGATTATGTACTAATTTAATTAATTATTTTTATTTTTTGCAGTCGGCAACTGAGAGCGGTCTAATGCACCGACGAAGCATAGCATACTTCCAACTTTCCAAGTGTCCGAGTTCAGAGTTGGCCAGTTGGCCAGTTGGGTCAACAATGCCTGTGCGCCAAGTCTTTAATGTGTAAGATTACGAATTTTCATGAGTCCGCATCGTCTGCATTAACTCAAAAGAGCATGCTTTCAGTTAATACATATCGACGGTCCGATTATAGACGGATTCCATTCGATTTCGCTTGAAACAAAATTCGTATCTTCTCCGGTATCTCATTATCCTCACTTTAGGATTTGAGATTAAATCTCAATCGGTTTGAAATTCGAATCGCAGAGATTCGTGTTAAGTTAAAAAAAACGGTTCAAATCTAGTAATTATAAAAGATTTTTTTATCAGATATTGGAGAGGATGTGAATTAATATTAATATTTAAAATTAATTAAACGGTTCAGATGTATTAACTCAAAAGATTATTTTTTGAGTTAATGCAGAGGATACGAATTCAATTTTCGGGTCCATTATATAAAAAAAAAAAAATTAGAATTTTAGTGACGGGTACAATAAAAAAAAGAAAAAAAAGAGAGGAGACATGATACGTGGCGCCTGGAGACTTCGACTGGAAGATAACGTGTTCAAATCAGATTTTGCAATTCAAAACAACCTGCTATTATCAAGAATCAAGAACCTTCTATTTCTATCCTGATAATTATTTTTTGAAAGATAGTGATAAAAGGATAAACTGTATAGTTAAGAAATTGATTGGTTGATGCGTCCTTGATTAGTCGGCATTACACTAAATAGAAATTAATTGGGCCGACTACTTGGGCCTGATTGAATTATTTGGGCCTTGCTAAAGGAATATATAAGTTAAGAAATTGGAGGTAACAATAAGTCGGCCTGAGATCATATAAAAAGGATAAACTTGGTTCGTTATGGATGGTAATATTTTCACTGGAAATTGTTTTTTAGTTTGCTTATTTCATGCCTCCAAAATGTCCAATAATTAATGGAAGGTATTGTTGTTTTATACAGCTTACTGGTAGTGGTATGTGTCAGATTCTCAATCAATAATCCTTGGCCAATTCCATGTAAGTTACAATAAATTTCCTTGCCTAAATAAAACCACTTTATCCATAATATGCTTATTCCAAAGAATGAGACCTAAAAAATAAAACAAAGTCCAAATATCTCACCCATAGTAATTGCCTTATTGGAGCCTTGGACAAAAACATATCAGATTGACTAGATTTGACTCGAGAATCAGAGATGCATAACTCAGATTCAAGCTCAACAAATTTGCACAAACTGGATAAACCGTTGACAAAAATAGTCTGTGGCATTTCCTAAACGACTCGAAAAGCCTACTGAATGATTGTGTGGTTCCCAGAGAAGGTTCCCTTACCCAAGTTGATCGCACGCCTGATCCCTGAGGCATGTGAAATTGAGAGATTCAAGGGAGATGAAGGAGTCAGGGAAGCATATCCAACCAGTGGGACCAACATTCATCCACCTTGTTTTCCTGTAAGCCCAGTTTATGCAAATGCCTCTTTCCTCAAGAGAACAGATAGCAGAAAGAAACAGTGTCAAAACATGAGATAGTGGATTATCAGTACATGTTAAAACAAATTGTGGATTCAGTGAAAGGTACATTGCTAAATTTTAAAACTCCATGTTGGCAAAAATGTCAAAACACCAGAATTGAGATTACAGGCCATGTCAGAAGCCTAAATGATCCTTCTTTATAGCCCAAAGTCCCCAATACACAACAAGTCTTAATTCATTTCTCATTGCTGGATTTGGCACAAAAGATTAAGCCTATAGCATTGACCTGCGTGTGTGACTACATATATTTCATTGCCAAAGTTTATGCTCATTCTCAAGTTTCTCAATCAGAAAACAAGGAATCAGTGAAAATAGTATTTAGACTAGATGGAAAAAAATATCAAGTGTTTCAATAATCGAAACAACTTACAACACATGCTCTAGCAAGGACAACAAGGTAAATGTTCTAATTATTACAACAATTAACAACATCATCTATACAATTATGAAAACAAACTACTGTTAAATGAACAACAAAGTAGTTTAGAATTTGACTTGCACATAAGCCGGTTATTGTTTGACGGTCTCTCCTCTTCCTAAGCCTCAGAATCTTCAGGGCAATTGTAAGACCGCATGAATTAAATTTATTTACTCAAGTTTGTTGTGGTTTTGATTCAAATGCTTAGGAGGTTCAGCCGGGAAGTATTTGACTCCAATAAGATCTCCAACTTTGCTGATAACCTGCAATAAGAGACGAGTTCATGTTAAATTTTGGCTTTGATTAATTATTTTTCCTTTTGAGATATAGCATAACAAGAATTTCTGTTTCCAAAAACTATGGAGGCTTATTTCGGTACGGCCCTAATCAATTGTACAGATCAAATTGGTTAGTCATAGCCAGATTTGGTCCCCATTTCGGATTCAACAGTATATATTGGTTCTGATCCTTACTAGTAAAATCAGACAGCACAGACAGATACTAGGCAAGTTATACTCACACCTAATATGGACTTTGGGACCTTATATGGACAGATCTACCTGGAACCAACCAATGAATTCAGTACAATTGGAGATGAGAATAACCAAGTTTACTTCGGATCTTGATCAAAATAAGACATTTCAAAATTTTCAAGGTGAGGGATAATTGGAGACAGTGTGTGGGTGGCAGGGGTTAAAAAATCTGAAGTCTTCCAAATTCATAATCAAATGTGATATTTAGATTTTAGCTCATAAAGATTAATAGTTGAAAGAATCTGAAATTCCTCTAACGGACCTCAAGAGCTTTGATAAGGTCTTCCCGGGTGTGCGAAGCAGAGATGCATATCCTGGCCCTTGCCAAGAGAAGAGGAGTAGCTGGAAAAGCAACGGTTACCACTGCCACCTGAAACAACAAGTGATGCCGATGATAATGAATAATAGTCTAACCAAAAATGGAAAAAGAAACAATGTACTACTTAATAGTAGATATTGGTATCTGGAGCTTCGACCAGTAAGGATCAACGCCTGCCAGTTGGCAGTAAATTAACAACACATGCATCACTGGCATGGCAACAAAACTGATTCAAAACTTGTCAATTAAAGAAACTAACATTCTGCCGGAGGCACTCGCGAGAAAACGCTGGAATTTTCGCAGGGTTGTACAGCATAATAGGCATGACAGGTGAGTCATTATCACCCAGCACCTCAAATCCCATTTTGTGTAGCTCTGACCTGAAGAAATTGCTATTTTCCCTTATTCTTGCAAGCTTTTGTGCACCTGATTTTTATTCATTACACGTGTTCATAAAATCAGAAAAGACAGTACTGGGGTCTCGTTTGACTTGCAATCAGTAATTAAATTAGTACAAATAATTTTTACATATAGAATTAGTTAATTTACCTTGGCTGGAACCGTCCTCTCCAAGGATGACTTTAATTGCAGATATTACTTGTTGCACAGCTGGCGGTGACATAGATGTTGCATACAGATGTGCTGGACATGAATACTTCAGGTACTGAACTATTTCCTGAGCATTAAAAGGTATATCTGTAAACATCCTTTCCTTTAATCCTTTACGTTGTGATTATTATCTAACTGATCTCATCGTCGCACATATTTATCATATTTTTATAGCTGGATAAAGCCTTTACTTTTGAAAATTGCTTGATAATATGAATATATAATTAAATTTGACAAGAACATTTTCTTTTTTTGTGACAGGTATTTGGTTTAATTTGATGCCTCTTGATTTGACAATAACATGATATAATTAATAAGGATTAATTTGAAGCACACACCTTAGAGGCAGCAATGTAACCACCACAAGACCCAAAGGATTTGGTAAAAGTGCCCATCATGATGTCCACATCAGCATGGTCCACGCCCAGTAGTTCGCATACTCCCCTTCCCGATTGACCCACTGCACCAATGCTGTGTGCCTCATCCAAGTACAAAAAACAAAAATAAATTAGTCCAATGAAGACAGGAACAGTCGAAGGACAAAGGAGAATGGGAAAGAACCTTATATTTCTTGCAAACAGCAATGATTTCTGGGAGTTTGCACAGTTTACCTTCCATGCTGTAGATGCCCTCCACAATTACTATTATTTTCTTCCATGGTCGGTGGGTCCGTGGCTGCCCCTCTGCTATTTGCTCTCTCAACACCTCCTCCAAATGTGAAGGTGCTAAACAATTTACAAAAGAAAAATGCCAATGTAAAATATGTTTTCTTTGTTTATTTTTGTTATCAATCATAATTTGCAATTCTGATAAAACCTTCTAGACTACAATATTTAAAGGCAGGTCAATAGCACAGTGACTTTCTCAAAGCCCTATTTCTTGTTTCTGGCATATATATATATATTTTTTATCGACAATTGATAGATGTAATATCAAGTTTAATTAAGGCTTAACAGAACTTAGCGGATTGTTTCCCTGTTATTCTGATATTTGTCAATGGTAAATGCAGCAATACAGGTCACTATGCCAAAAGTGAGTATCCATCATTTTCACACTTTTGCAGTAACTATCAATTGACGCAAAAAGTAAGAATAAAGACTTACTATTATGCTGGAAAACCCGTACTGTGGCACCAGATCCCCTGGCACCATTGACAATGGAATTATGGTTCAATGAATCACTGATTATGAGCCCTCCCTAAATCATTAAAAAATATATATATAACTACCAGTCAATAATCAATAGCCAAAATACATGGTGGCAAATCAAGTATTAAGTAGAAACCTTTCCGATGAGGCATGGAATTAGCGCTGAGTTTGTGACATAGCCCATGCCAAATAGTATTGCAGCTTCTTTTCCCACAAAACGTGCCACTAGCTCTTCTAGCTCAACATGCAACTTTGTCGTTCCTGATACCAAGATAAACACACAAATCCAATTTATATAACTAGTTAACCAAGGTGTATGTTTAAGATTACAAATGCAATTGTTCCCAACCAAAATAGAACTAGAAAATTTTAACTACTTGTTCAATCTGTATTCATTGATCTTGATGTTTCAGGCTAAAGAAAAGGCAACAAGTTTAAATGAATGAAGAACACTAAGATGTTTAGCTAATGTACCTCCATCTACGCGAACACTGCATGTACTAGAAGAGTACTCTTTCAGGGACTGAATGACACGAGGTGTGCAGTATTCATCTGCTGCCGCAAATCCTAGGTAGTTATAGGAACCTAGATTCAAGCACCTTGTTGTTTTCTCAGTACGGCTGCGTGAGATTTTTAATTTGTTATTTCCATCACAATAAATCAAAGCACTGAGTAAACACACCATTTCTTTTGTATATCATGTAGTTGAGTACCAGTTGTGAATAATGCAAATCTTAATTTAGACACACACATAGAAACCAAACATATAATCAAATTATAGTTTTTACAATTCAAAATGAAAATAAATACCAAAATATAGATAGATTGATGTTCTTACTGAAGTGTCTTGTTGTAATCATTGGAGTAGCGCTCTACCACATCAAACCAAGCATCTGGGGAACTAGAAATAGGTCGCCCAAAACAATCCTACAAAATTATATTATACACTATCTTACTAACCAGATGTTGTATATAAGTGGTGATATGATTATATCCAAAAGTCAAAACAAAGCATCAGTGCTACACAATTGGTTAACACTGTTATGCTCTAAGGCATCAATTCTTCTAATGCTAACTCTGATTTCAGCATGAGTAGTGAATCAGCACTATTGTATGGCGTATATACACCTATATATGAATTTTGGACTGTAACCCTTCTACCATGCGTAGAATGGTAAATTAGAACATCTATTAATGGTAATTTTAGGGACCAATTCGCATGAACATCTAGAACGGTAAATTGGTACCTGAATGCGAAGGTAGAGGCGACGGACATAGAAATCTTCTAAACCCAGGCAAATCGGCGCGTAACCCTGTTACCATGGCATTCCAAGCAAACAAGATTTTCCCAAATTAGTATCGTATCATCAATTTGAAAATTCAAATCGAAATCAACCTATTTCGCATATTTGAAAACACGAAACACAATGACATGCCTTAAGTAAGTCTTTAGGCTTGCGGATCCAATCAAGAATCTTTCTGAAGAAATCGCGAAGCTGCCCGAATGCGAATAGGAGGCCATAGCTAAACAAGGTCGTAAGAGCTGTGGTGTACGGTAACCTCACCATCTCTCTCTCTCTCTCTCTCTCTCTCTATCTCTCCTCTGATTGTGCACGAGCGGCAATAGGGCAGTGAGGGGGTGATGTGAGGCTGGGAGAGAGAGAGAGGGGGGTTTTAATGGTGGAGAGAGCTCAGGATTGGTCGTTAATGGCGTCTCGAGACTCGAGAGGAGAGCTTAGATTGAACGTACTCGTTGGGTTGATCTTCCATTCACATAAAGTAACTCAAATTTTTATTTCAGATCTGGACCGTTAGATCTATTTTGCACGAATATTGAAGTACTGTATGCATTCCACATCGGGCCGGTTTGGACAGGATTCTGAACGGACGGCCCATATCTTTACTCAAAATTTAAAATACTTCAGAGGATTCTTACTCTTTCATCTTCTCTCCAGTTCGACAACGCGGCAGAGACACTTCATATGATGAACGATCGAGATGGATATGAAACTAATGCTTTTACTACGTGTCAGCATTAAATTTGTTATTGGATATGTGCAGTTATCATTACTGGAGGTGATTGGATCCTTGTTTCAGTTGTATTTTAGCGTACTTGACCTGTCAGGAGTGCACCCTGGTCTCCTCTCTGCTCTCTTTGGATTGAATTACTACGTTGGACTTGGTCTCGCTAAAAATTAAAAAAAGGATAGAAATGGAGAGTAATACAAATCACCTCATAAATGATAAGTGTACAAATGTCATCTTTTGAATTTCTGTTATAATTATTTGTGGAATATTTGACGACTTATTCTCTTTTCTACATCTCCATTTTTTTTATTTGGTTGAACCGTTCATACTGTCAATTGTCAAATGTGGTTAGGCCACTAGGCTCCAAATATATCGTGCTCAAACTGCTAAAATTTTATAATGTGCATCTCTGTGATTGGAGGATAATCTCTCCTTGATTAAAAATTCAAAACATAACAATTTTAAATTTTAAATTATATAACAAACTCGAACTTTAAATTTTTAGTTCATTTTATTCAGGAGCAAAAGATATCACTTGTTAGAGAGAGTGAACGAATCTTATATTATTTATGTTGTGTAATTACAAGAATAAGAATAATCAGACTGTTTTTAGAGTAGAGTTCACATATCTCATGTCTTTTATAACTAATTTGTGTCTCGCGTTATTATATTTATTTTCAAAATTCAATCAGCCAGTCTAAACTATTCAATGTGATTTTTTTTATTAAAATGTACTTGGAGATTAAATTTTATACTTTTTGAATTTTTTTAAATAGGTACAAAACAATTATTTTTAAGAACATTCTTCACCATAAAAGAATGATTTTGTACCTATATTAAAAATAATAAAACAAAGTTTTTTAAAAAAATAAAATTTAATCTCCAGTCACATTTTAATATGGAGATCATATATAATGAGTGATTCACATTAAACTTTGACAACAAAAATAAAAATGCCAGCTACCGATGAGGCATTTGTACTCTACTCGTGAGTATTTATAGATTTTAACTCTATATCGATGTTAAATATCTCCAAATAATCGTTTAGTACATTATTATTTTCTTTACTGATATCTAAATGATAGTAATACATATATCTCGTACCTAATATCTTTAATATTTCTTTCAAGCTCACGATACTTGTGAATTATGATAAACTTGTGTTGTAAAAGAAAAATAATGTTAATATTGTAAATGTTTTGATGTTTAAAAAAATTCTTTAATTCAGTGAAAAAAATAATATTTTTTGTACGAAAAGTTAACAAAATAAATAATGAGTATTATCGAATAAATTAAAAATTAATCTAAAAACATAACAACTAAATAAATATATTTGCCGAGTCTGCATACTTTGTGAGATGGACTGTGCAACATTTATTTAACCAATGCTCATGTCTAATTTGCGTTCCTGCTAATAGCAGATCTAAAATTTTACTAATATCAGAGTAACTCTGATTCTTTATATATATATATATATATATTCTAACTTTAAAAAATTCGCCTCGTGACTAGATCTTTCTACTGAGATCTCTTATCAAGTGATATATTTATTGAAATACATCAAAAAGCTTTAACAATTATTGTAAAAAAAAATTAAGAAAAAATTAGAAATTTTTTTTTATAAGATAATCAATTATTTTCGAATTATACTCAAATCTATATCCCGTGTAATTATCTTTAAATTTTAAATTTAACACTATATAAGTGAGAACAAAAAATCACATTTCCTAATCGATTAGGCGCAGGTCCAACATATCGTTGTCTCTAATGGCATCTAGAAGGGAAAAAAAAATATAATGCCTCAAAGAACCTCATACATTTTTCGTGAAAGTAAAAGACTAACCACAACTGCAATCAATCAAGCAATGAAAAGTAAATAGATAAGAGTAAGAGAGATTTACACGCGGAATGTTAATGGAGTTGGTGTAAAATACCTATGATTCTGGAATAGCGCAAACCTCGTTAGTGTACCTTTCCTATTACCAAAAAATAAATGATACAACTCGCGGTTTGTGAGTCCAACACACGTGGAAAGTCACGGCCTCACTCGTGTACAAGGTGAACCTAGAAGCTCGAGTTGGAGAGTCCTAACAAAGATGATCGTCACATAACTATGGCTATATGCTAGCACCAATGCTCGAGCCAGTGATCCCTTAATGTCCTACAAACGGGAAGTCACATGGCTATTCGAAGGGAGAACTAAAGTAGATCTCCACTCTATCGAATAATGAACCAACACTCTAACTAAATCTAAAAGATCGAGAAACTTAATCTAATTGAATTGTTCTGTGAGTTCGTTTTCTCCTCCAGCCATCGCTTCCAGATGAGATTTTTTTTTTGGGAAAAATAGGCTAAAAAGCCCTTCCATTAGAATAATATGTATATTACAAAGTTCAAGAAAAATAAAGTGCATAAAAACTACCCATAGAAAACCAATGCCATGATAGGTCTCAAAAGCACACCTAGCATTATCAACTAGACATTGAACACCTGAAATGGCAGTGTCGAGGTTCTCAGCCTTTTATTTATTGCATCATTAACCATAAGGCAAAACTCAAGTACAACCAACCAATCCCCTCATAACAAAATCAAAACCATGCCAAGCAAACATAGAGACATGAATAAAACGGTGTCACTGCAACAAGCCAAACATAACTAACAAAGTGTGCCAGCACAATAGGGAAACATCCCTTTATTATATGAAAACAGAAAACATGCATAAGTGTAGTAACAGGCAACCAGTAGCAACACATCAAGTGATCACCAGTATAGGTACTAGTGGTACAGGGTACATAAGAGGCATATCCAAGACAGATAAAGGGGAGAGAGACTGGATAGGTATCATGTCAAGGTCCTATGGAATCCAATCAAGAATAAACTACCTCACAACTCTCTTTTTCTACCCTGTCCAATAATCCAACAAAGAGCAAATAAGAAAAATCACATTTCTAATTATAGGAATAGTATAATTATCAAAACAAATATAATTTCGTATTCTCCAAATACTCTAACAGATAGCACTGACTACCATTAGCATAGCCCCTCTTTTTTGAAGGGGTAAGGATTGAGCCAAATGGAGAATATTTTCTAAAGAAGTCTAGTCACCATAAAAGTTTTTGAATTGGCCCATCCAAAACTGAATTTGAGCAATATATGAACATTTTAGAAAAAAATGCAAAGAGGATTCTACTGTACAGTTACAAAATAGACATTGGGTGTCCCCCTACCATCTTTTTGAAGTAAGCACATCATTTGTTAGGATTTTATTTTGAAATAGTAACCACATAAAAATCTTTACTTTCAAAGGAACATGAGTCAACCACCATATATCAGTAAATGGAGATTGAACGCCTCTAAAAGAAATGAAAGTATACAAAGAAGTTGTAGTAAATTACAATTTAGTGTCTCATTTCCATTGAGGACAATCAGGAGTATCAGTGAGATAACATGAGGAAATGAAAGTAAGTATTTTAATCCATTCAGACAGTAGAACTCCATGAAAAGTCCTTCTAAAAATTATCATTGAGCTTCTTGATTCAATAACATATTAGACACTAATATTGGATTTATTACATAAGTCAAATAGCTGGGGTTAAGTTATCGCTAAAGGACACATTGAATGTCAAGTATTAAGCTAAAATCAAACTATTTGACCATTATCAATCTTAAACCAACAACTTAGCTGTCCTATATGTTGTAGTTTACAAATTTCACTCCAAAAATGAGACATTTGATTAAAAGGGGTGTTTGCATTATATTTAATTTTGATTAATTGTTTCTGAAGCCCCTCAAAGTGGGGGTTACTCATTTTCCACCACCATTTTAGAAGAAGGCATATATATTCATAAGGTGTAAATTTTTTACCCTAAGACCCCCATATTCTTTAGGGTAACAAACTAAGTCCAATTTGATAGGCTCGCCTCGCCATGCCTTTCAGTTTGAGACCTATTTTGGCACAGGTTTAATGACCACCTTTTCCTTTTCTTCCTCTGATCTGATAGCTCTGCATTTGCTCACCTTTCTTTGAGTTACGATTCAGATAGCGATTACAACACCTGCTTTTAGTTGGAGGCAAACCAAATGCCTCCAAATAATGGGCAAAAACTACAGATGAAGGTTTTTGTACAAGCCATGACCATTTTCTACAATTACTCTTCCTACTAGTGGGGTTGGGTGTGCCAAGAAGGTTTTTGGGGACAAAAGATATCAATGAGGTGCACGTGCCACATGAGTTGATGAGGATTGTAAGGAGATGGGATCACGTAGCCTATATTGATATCTTTTTAGGGTTTGTTAATAACAAAGCTTTACCTTCCGGTTACATCTATTGATATTTGTGCATCTGTCTCAAGCTTCAAAGAGAGTTTTGTGATCCTACAAAATTTATATAGCGATAATAAGAAAACGGGGATAGTGATGAGCTAGATATCATTATGGCAGCGGTGTTTAAACCCTCCAAAACCCCAGACAAACAACAAATTGTTAAGATTAACAGATTCGAGGTTGTTTTATGAGAAACCAGCTGATGATTGATTGTTCATAGCTCAATCCAGCCTATAGAATCTGTCAAATGCAAGATTTTTTTTGGGTTCACTTCAAATATGGTGTCTTCTTGGTTTGAGATATGATCAGGTTTCTAACCTAGCACGGAATAGGTTTGTTAAGAGCAAAGCTTTAGCTTCCTGTTGCATCTATTATTGTATGTGCATCTGTCTCAAACTTCAAAGAGGTCTGTTGCAGTGGATGTTCAATTAGAGAATCTAAAAGTCGAGCGATAAATCAATTACATATTAAACATCTACAAAACTAGCAAAAAGAGAAGACAAATTATAATGGAAAGACAAATACATGCTCAATATTTGATGACGGGCAGCGCTACTTTTAATTTCTCTAGTATGTCTTTTTGCTGATTTGGTACCTTTTGATAACTTTGATTTAGTAGACCACATCCTAGTGAGCTCCTCTAGTTCTTTTCCAAACGGTACTAAATTTTCATTCTTCATAACATTAATAAAATGCTCTCACACCCTCTTAAACCTTGTAACCTCACATATGAATAAGCACACGTTATTACAAAACTCTTGTGTTTTGTGATAAGGTATATTCATGCGTTTTTTTTTCAACTTTGAATGTCTTTAAATTCAGAAACAATCCCTGCAATATGTTACTATTGACACAAATTTTTGATAATCATTTACTATGTTTGTTTTGTCTACTAAGATAATTATAATCAAATGACATATTTTTTGATCACATTATAAATTCTCTTATGTTGTTGTGGCATATATTCATACCATTGCCCTTTATCAGATTTGAATCCTATAAAATATAAGTCATACTTCCTAAAGAGAAGTGACAACAATTCTGATTTTTTGGTTTTATCATTTTCATTTTCTTGATGCACTATTATCATTACACCAAATTTGATTTTTTGCAACACCACATTGCAACTAATAAACTAATTGGTTGCATTAAATTAATAATATTGCTACCAAATTAATTAGTTGTATTTGAATATATTTATTGCAACGGAATAATTCTAGTTGCAACTAAAGTTAACTGTTGCCCGAAAAAATATATTACAACCAAATAACATTTATTGTAACCAGTTATTTCCATTGCCAAATCTGATTTAATTGAGGTGGTGGCTTGGAGAGTGCGCAAGCCCAACTGTAGGTGGAACAAAGAGGCCCAAAATTGAGAGGCTTGTTTGTTGTAAATTTCAGTATCAAAATGACCAGATCATTTTTAAAGCATCGACATCATTTGTTTATTTCTAATAAATTTCAAGTTTTCAACCATCCAAACAAAGTGACAAATCAAACAAAGACATGACTCTCTAACTTCTTCATACCAACATAACCAAAGCTGCGGAAGAGTTTGTAAACACGAATCAAGATTTTGGTCTATTAAATCTAGGTAGTTCGGTTTGATCTTATAAGAGGGGAGGAAAAACCATTATTACTTCTATTTCTAATTTCTAGTTCTCCTTCTAATTTCTAATATCTTTTTAAGTAAATAATGGTTTAAGGTTGAGGGACTGTGCTGATCTCAAAATCAGAAGGAAGTTAGAGTGGATAGAGGGTGATTGTGTAGAGGTGACATAGCCAGATTGAGATGGGTAGCGCGGTTGTAGGCCGGATGAGCGGCAGGGAGAGCTCATCACCGTGCGGCTTGACAGAGGGACACGGAGGGAAAAAGAAGGGTGAGGGGAGAACTCATCACTAGATAGCGGCAGGGAGAGCTCATCATCGCCTCTTTTGTTTTAGGAAAATAAATTAAGTGCTCACGAAAATTTAGTCCAATAAGATTGTTCACCGTCCGATCTTCAAAAGATATGTGTGTTGTTTGTACAATAATCTTTTACGTCTATTTGACTAATTTGCAAAAACATACAATTATTGAATTTTATGATTTCTTCTATTTTGAGATTATATAAGTCCAAGAAGAGTAAGAATTGCAGTATAATATGCTCGGACTGAAGAAATCACGAAGACTTTTATCAATAATATAAATTATAAAATCAGAAACTTGGTAAAGTATGTGTGAAGTTGATTAAACTGGGATAAAACATTGGTAACGTTTTCAAAACGTTGTAACGTTTTATACTGGTCAGAAACAACAAACTGATCAAAAGAAGAAACAAGTTATAACGTTATACAAACGTCATAACATTATACAAACGTTGTAACGTTTAATAGCTACAGAACTACTGAAGCACAGCTGGACAGTACCAACATGAAACGTTATAACGTTTTATGGATGTCAGAACATTAAGTACAGCTGTACCAAAGATTGAAAATTCAAATTTAAACATTGCAACGTTTTAAGTAAATTTAAGCTTCAAAGGACTATTTTGATCAAGTTTTTACAGGTTAAAACGTTATAACGTTTTGCTGAGTTGTCAGAAAATTAAAACCCTAAAATCGCATTTGAACTAAACGTTGTAACGTTTTATAAAATATTGGTAACATTTTATGTCAAACAGCTCATTTTTGAGCTGACACTATAAATAGTTGATTGGGATCTCTTCCCAAACTAACTCAGCCGACCCTAATCATTTTAAAAGCGATTTTCTGAGAGCTTAGCCTACTCCATTGTTGTAAGAGCTTAAAACTTCAAAATCCCTCAAGCAACCTTAAACCTACTTCACTAATCTTGATATAGATTAGGTTAGAATGATATATTGAGTGTTTCTCTTGTGTTTCTAAACAATCGAGACCTTGTTCTCATCTCTTTGAGTTGGCCGTTTGACTTCCCGCTTGGTGTATAAGGGCTCAACGGTTCACAAGTTGTAATCATTTCGTATTGGGTAATAGAAAGGCGCACCACACAAGGTTGCGAAGCCCCGGAGACGTAGGCCTTTGTTTTGCCGAACTCCGTTATCATCTCGCGTGTCAAATTTTTCTAAACTCATTTATTTACTTTCAATTGCAATTTAATTTCAGTTTTTGAGCAATTAGAGGTGCCCCTAAGTATAACAATGTGTGCACAAAAATTGAGCATTCAAGCAACTTGAAGTAGAGAGCACGCATCTTAATGTGAATTGAATGGTCAGTGAGTTATCGAACCAAAGCACCATCCGAACCTCTCTAAGTTTAGAGAAAAAAAAAGAAAACGGTGACACAGCATTGTTAAATTAGAGGTGTCAGTTAGTAATTAGAGCAACACATCATCTATCAAACGGTTCAAATTTGAAGTATGTATGGCCCTTCGATCTTTTAATATTTAGTTGCAACCAAACATTTCGTTGCGATATACTATGTTATTACTACTATTTTTCGGTTGCGATAATGATTGCAATAACTGCACAAGTCGCAACTATGAATTTCGTTGCGATATACTATCTTATTGCTACCATTTTTTGGTTGCGATAAATGCATAATAACAATCATATTTGATTGCAATAGATTATTGCTATGCATTTTATGCAACTAAAATTTTGGTTGCAATAATTGCACAAGTTGCAATTATGAATTTCGTTGCAATATAATTTTATTGCTACCATTATTTGGTTGCGAATACTAGTTTATCGCTACCATTTTTTGTTGTGATAAATACGCAATAGCAACCGTTCATTTGATTGCAAACTTTATTGTCACGTCAGTATAGCAACCAATTTATGGTTGCAGTAAATAATTTTTTATTGCAACCAAAGAGTTGTAAATTTATTGCTTACCAAAATTATTGCAACGACCCGTAACCAACTATTTGGGTTGCGAAATCAGTCTATTGCAACTAACATTTTGGTTGCCTAAAGTGGATTTTTGAGGTAATGTATATTAAATAATGACACAAGCTGCCTTTTTGCTGGAGGTGGTGGAAGTATCACAAAGTCATTTATTATCGTGTACTTTAAATGGCCTTCTAATGCACCGGTTAGTTTTTCAATTGAGGTATAGTATCGTACAGTTTCATCTTCTACATCTCAAGATGCATCGATAAATCCAGTAGATCCATTGCCATTTAGTGTGAATTCTGGACGGTCCGAATCGACAAAAGGGCATAGAGATTCCATTTGTTTTTTTTTTTTTGTCTTTCTTGCTATAATAATGCTATGCTAATGTAAGATTATATAAGTCATTGAACAGATGTAAAACAAACATTGATAGTCTAACCCTATATGAGATAATATTGCAATACATTAATATAGGGGATAATGGCTACAGTTTTTATTTCTTTTGTTCTTTGAACAAATGTAATAAACATTGATAGCCACTATCCAGATTGCAAAGAAAGGGTTGGACACTAGTCAGTAGATGTTTGTTATGCCAAGCACACATGGAGACTGTTCAGCACTTGTTTGAAGAATGCCTTTATACACATTATATACAAGACTGAAAATACTGACACAGCTAGAAAGATGGTTGGTAAAGCCGACAGTTGAGGTAACTAGTGAGAAAGAGGCAGGGACACTAAATGGAAAACAATAAACAATGATGCTGATAATGCAAATCGCAATATAGAAAGAGAGATGTGCACGATGTTTCACGAATAAATAAAAGGGTATGGATCATTTAATGGAAGAGATAATAAGGCAAATGAAGTACTATCACAACGCAATGAATTATGACAAAATATGGTAACTATAGAGGAAAAAACATAAAAAATGACACTAATTCTAACACTAGTATTAGTACAGAACCAGGAGGGCAAAGGGAAGCTTTCACGACAAAGACTCATACGGGGACACATACTAATAGGGGACTCGGGGACTTTGGTACACTTATTAGCATGGAGCAGAGGCACATGACTGCTAGTACAGTAACTAATATGGAGATAGGTGCAACACATGAATATGGGGAGAGAGCTAATATCGGGTGAAATTAAAGCACTGATGAACATTTGAATGAGGAATGGACATTTCAAGAAAAAGAAGATTTGGTTGAAAAGTTACAGCTTCTTGTTTTATTTTAAATCAATTCTCTTTCTTCTGTGTTTTTCCATTTTATGTTTTCTTTGATATTTTTATTGTTCAACGACTCAGATGTTTTAGCATATTAAATTTCATTTTTCTTTCTCAAACTGTTACAAAAATATTATAACACTATCATTGATAATGGAATAAAATGTGGGCATTGACTCACCTTTTTTTCTCAAAAAAATAAAAATAAATCTAGAGGTAGATTAGACAAGTAGATTTGGGATTATCAAAGGAGTATTGAAGTTTAAGCTATTAAGATATAAATTTAGCATTTTTTGCAATTTAGAGACTGCTAGCTTAAATCTGAAATTGTGGTATTAACTCTATTTATAAAGAGAGATCCAATTCTAGGTACTTGAACCAATCTATTCAAATTGGCAAAGTTATGTTTGAGTACAAAATAATAAAATTAGGGTTTACGTCTTTGAATTATGAACTAACTGTTCAAAACATTTATGCCCATTCTGAACGAATAGTATATTTCATCCCAATTTTGTATTATATGAATAACATTCATACGATTTGCATCTGTTAGAACGAAAATTATTTGAATGTTTCCTGGAACAAATGGAACTGGTCCATTCTAGACGGTTGCTAGCTGAAATGAATTATTCTGTATTGAACGCTTGTCTATCTGTCTAGAACGATTTGCTTTCATTCCGAATGGATAATTTCATAAATCAACAATCTCAAATTTACTTTACTTTTCTATTTGATATTACAATTATATCTATAATATTCGTAAAGTCTTGTTGATTTGTTTGGTTCTTCAAATTAAACTTGCAATAATAATGTTCATGAATTTGCAAAATCACTCATAGAAAGAAATCGTTAAATTCAATAATTGTATGTTTTATAAATTATTAAAATAATAAAATTAGAATATTGTATAGAACAACACATATCATGACAAAAATTCACCACGTCGCATCACAGTAATGTAACTTGACTCGCGTGTTGCTTGACGTGTTCTTTAATATGTTATGACTATTTTCGATAAAAAATGACCTAGTGTGTAATTTCACGTTAACTATTATTATCACATCATAACACATATGTAATAAACTAATAATACAAATGAACATGTTATCGAATATCACAAATAAACATGTGTGATAATCAAACAACTAATTTTGATTTTTTTTTAAATGACACATAAGACTAATTGGTCACATCATGTGTATGGAAGGAATTATATGAAGTAAAATGTTAACTAACACATATTGGCTGTTGGGTTTTGACAGTTCACACTCATTGATTAGCTTAAGATGCAGATAAAACGTAAAACACAAATTTTACTTCTAACTTAAGCCAAGGATTAAATGAGGTATGTTAGAAAACTGTCCAAGGCGGTTCATCTTCAGTATTTATTTGGCATCAAAACCCAATTTAATCTTTTTACATATCTACTCCATAATTGATTTCTAAAACTTTAATCTACTTACCAATTAAATAGATTAATATAACATTTATACCCTGTTTCTAAATTTCAATTGGAATGCAGATCGAGCGAGAAGAGCGATCAGGGAATGACTCGTCTCGGAGCATCAGACGCCTGATGCCTCTATCGGTTATTTAACATGAATAACCGGAGAGCGGTTTATTTCTTTTACCAGAAATACCGTAAATTGCATGATTCTGCAAAAATACTATTCACTGAGAAAAGACGAAAACACAAATTTGCAGTTATTCAGATTCACTAATAAGTAAAACTAAAATACTGCAAAATTTAGAAAAACACTATTCACCAATTCCGCAAATATATTTCTCAACAACCCGCAAGATTATACGTGGATTACGTATAACATTCTTTTCTAACCCGAAACACTATTTTGGAGAGAAATCGAGAAAGAGAGAAAATACTTATTCGATTCCACACAAAACGATACGAGTGAATTAGTGATTTTTCTCTCTACATCCCATGCCTTTATATAGGCCATAGGGTCGGTTGCTTAATTACCAAAATACCCTATGAATAGTATGTTAGTTTTGTAATAATCTAGAAGTCAATAATACGATAAGTTAATCATAAAATTTTGTTCATGAATTGAATGTTTATTTATATATCATTTTGTTGCCTTGAGTATTATTGCATTTGTGGATCATTTCGAGTTCATGACTGAAATTGTGAAACTCCATAATATAGATAATATATACTCTTAAAAGGTCACTGACCAAGGTAATTAGCAGGAACACTAATCACCGCTATAAGGTTAGTATGTGGATTAAAAGATGGTTAAGTTTTACAAACCACTTGACACGAGATGTCATTTTAATCACATAGATACATGTTCTAGGAACATGGTATTTGACAGACCCAGAATGAAACATTAAATAGAATTGTGTTCGTGTCATTTATGTTTTCATTCAGTGTCAAAGTTCTACAGTATGAGGTATTTATCGTTCCCACTAATAAATATATATGAGTGAGTGTTATCTAACGTTGTCCGTAAAAAGCAGCCATAACGGTAGCATTTCCAAGAATACTAATTGTCCCTCGTATCTCTATACGAGCTATAACATCACTGGGCCCCTTGGTAGAGTTAGATTATCTGCATGCAGTATAATTATAAGAGTAATTATATTTGATAATCTACTCAAGATTAAGAAAAGATACAGTTAACAAGGATGACACATATCTACCTTAAAACTGATCTGATAGCTATGAGACAAAAGAACTAACACAAGAAAATTGTTTACTAGATCGTGATATTGTACATTACAGCATCATCTATGTAATTGGATGGTCATGATGTGTTGCCAGATGCCACCCATGACTAATAGAAGTTAAAAACAGTTTTAACTCTGTTTACCAACATAACACAGATCCTATTGGGTCGCACCATATAGGAGCTACTCGGAGAATCTTACTGATTAATTATAAATTGATTATAATTAATATTAAGATGGTTATAATTAATTATACGTGATATAATTAAATTATAAATGTCATTAAGAATGACAAGCAGAAACAACGGTTAATTTATAAACGTACACGTTACGTTATATAAAAGTTACCGAACAATAACCGAAAAGAAATATAATTGTACATGACAATTATATATATATGATTTGGAATTTTAATCGTTAATTATGGGTTTGAATTATGGATTTAAAAACCCAAAATAATCAAAGCCTTAATTAAAATTAAAGGCCCAAAGTCAAAGCCCAAAATCAAAGCCCAACACTATTCATGCCTTAATGGGCCAAGGGCAAAATGGTCTTTTTCCCTTGGTGCCGACTTCCCATGTGTTGACATGTGTCATGTGAGGTGGCAAGGGTATTTTGGTCATTTCACATGATAAAAGGATGAGGTGTCAAGGGCTTTTGGTAAATAGATTTGTTTTGAGGGGTATTTTGGTCTTTTGCAAACCTCCTCAAAAGTCTATAAATAGAGGGGTAGGGGTAGAGAGAAAGACTTACTAATTCACATGTTAATCTGATTACTTCGTTAATCGGTTTTTCTCTCTTCCTTGATTTCGGTTATTTCGAGATTAGGAAAATAATATATTTTGTGAAATTCTGCGGTTTAGCTTTTAAGAGATACCAAGTAACCTCGGGACACAAATATATTTATTTTGTCCTTTTCTCGGTGAATAGTGTTTCTGCAGAATTTCGCGGTTTATGGTATTTCTGGCAGAAGAAATAAACCGCTCTCCGGTTAGTCCTGGTGGATAACCAATAGAGGTATCACACGTGTGATACTGCGAGTCGATTCCTTCCTTGGTGTAGCTCTTCTCGCTTATTCTGCACTCCAACTGTGATTTGGAAACAAGGTATAAATCATGTTATATTAATCTATTTAATTTGTAAATAGATTTAAAGCTTTTAGAAATCAATTATGGAGTAGATCTGTAAATGAATTAAATGAGGTTTTGATGCCAAAGGAATACTGAAGGTGGACCGCCTTGGAAGGTTTCCTGACATATCTCGTTTAATTTTTAGCTTAACTTAACCGTAAAATTTTGTTTTTACACACTTTCGCTGTTAAGCTAAATCAATGAGTTTGAACCGTCAAAACCCCAACATAGTAGGAGGTTTCAAAGTGAAAAGACCAAAATACCCTCGGTTGGAAAAGGATGATGACATGTCATGCGGATAAGGATGACATGTGAAAAGACCAAAATACCCTTGGCCGAATTTAATATCCATATAATTATTATGGACAATTATATTTCTTGAGGTTGTTGTTTCGGTAACTTTTATACAACGTACCGTGTATGTTTATAAATTAACCGTTATTTTTGCTTGTCATCTTATATGACATTTATAATTTAATTATATCACATATAATTAATTATAACTATCAGTTAATTAATAAGATTATCCGAGTAGCTCCTATACGGTGTGACCTAATAGGATCTGTGTTATGTTGGTAAATAAAGTTAAAACTATTTCTAACTTCTATAATCATAGGAGGCACCTGACAGAATGCACTATGACCATCCAATTACATAGATGATGATGTACTGTACAATACCACGATTCAGTAAACTATTTTACTCATGTTAATTCTTTCGGCTCATAGCTATCATATCAGTTTCAAGATAGGTATGTGCCATCCTTGCAAACTTAATCTTTTCTTGATTTTGAGTAGATTGTCAAATATAATTAGTCTTGTAATTATACCGCTAGCAGATAATCTTACTCTACCAAGGAGCCTAGTGATGCTATAACTCGTATAGAGATACGAGAGACAATAGTACTTTTGGTAAACCATCACTTCCTCAGCTAAGTTATGTATACTGAAAAGCTATCGTTATAACTGCTTTTTACAGACAACATTAGATAACAATCACACATACACATCTCTTAGTAGGAATGATGAATACCTCATACTTTAGAACTTAACACTGAATGAAAACATTAATGACATGAACACAATTCCATTTAATATTTCATTCGGGATCTGTCAAATACCATGTTCCTGGAATATGTATCTATGTGATTAAAATGACATCTCTTGTCAAATGGTTTGTAAAACTTTCATAGATGTAATAATACTTAAGGCAATAAAATGACAGTTTATTAATCACTCAATTCATGAACAAAGCTTTATATGATAACTTATCATATTATTAACTTCTAGATTATTACAAACTAACAGTCTCCCACTTAAGCTAAAAGCCAATCATCGTAGGCCCAATTTATACAAATCTCTAATATTTTAAAAATCTCGTACATCTAAATAAAGTCTCACAACCAATCTCCTATGTGTCTCAGACCCATAGAAGTCGTATGTGGTTGGCTTGAGGAAGATGTTTTGTGAGTGGATCAGCTGTGTTACTGGCTGTGTCAACTCTACATATCTTGACATCACATCTATTTACGATTTCTCGTATCAAGTGATAACGTCGCAGAAGAGAAACATATCATTAGTTCTCCTCAAAAATTTTAAGGATATTATTTTTAGCATTCCAGTGCTCTGTGCCTGGAATTATCCTGATATCTACTTGTCACACTCAAAGCGTATAAAACATCAAGGTAAGTGCACAACATGGCATACATGATAGAGCCAATAGCCGAAGCGTATGGTACTCTACTCATAGTGCTTTTCTCATCAGTTGTCGAAAGACACTGAGTCTTGCTAAGCTTTGTACCATGATTCATTGGCAGGAATTCCCTTTTGGAATCCTACATGCTGAACGGATTTAACACTTTATCAATATACATGCTTTAACTCAATCCTATGAGTCTCTTCGATCTATCTCAGTAAATTTTTATGTCTAGTATATAGACAGTTTTGTCCAAGTCCTTCATTGAGAAAACTTTCTTTAATGAAGACTTGGCTAATTGCAATAGAGGAATATCATTTCTTATTTAGAGTATGTCATATACATATAAGATTAGAAAGGCGATGACACTCCCACTAGTTTTTCTGTACACACATGGTTCTTCTTTGCATCTAACGAAGTCAAGCTTTTTTACTTCTTCATCAAACTGAAGATTCCAACTCCGTGATGCTTGATTGAATCCATATATGGATTTAAGAAGCTTGCACACTTTCTCAGCATTCTTTGGATATTCAAAACCTGTAGGCTGTGTCATGTACACATAATTTTCTAAATTTTCATTTAAGAAGACAGTCTTGACAACCATTTGCATATTTCACAATCATGAAATACAGCAATTGCTAGGAGTATCCGAATTGACTTAAACATAGCTACAAGAGAAAAAGTTTAATCATAATCAACTCCTAGAATTTGTTTGAAACCTTTCGCTACAAGCCGTGCTTTGTATACAGTCATATTACCATTAATGTCTGTTTTTATTTTGAAAACCCACTTGTTAGCCATGGGTTTCACTCCATCAAGTGATACAATTAGGTTCCAGACCGTGTTGTCATACATGACTGTATTTCGGATCTCATGGCCTTCAGCCATTTATCAGAGTCAGGCCTATCCATTGCTTCCGCATAGGTCAGATGATCTTTAGTATCAAAAACTGAGACCTCATACAGTCCCATGTACCTTCTCAAGTGCATGTATTGCCCTTATTGACCTACGTAGCACTCGTTTTTTGAGCTGTTGAACTTCATCCACAAAGTGTGCGGGTTTAGTTCAACTTCAACTGGCGTCGAAGTTTCTGAGCTCGGGTCTAGAACCTCTTCCACAGCTACTTGTGGATTTGGTTCTTCCAGATGCTCATCAACTGAAGTATTGAGTGATGGGTTACTCTGATCTGATTCAGATGTTATATCTTGAATTTCTTCAAGTATTACATTACTTCCACTACTTCCTTTTGCGAGAAACTCATTATCCAATAATATACCACGACGAGCAAGAACTATTTTGTTATCGCACTGGTAATAAAAGTAATATCCTTTCGTTTCCTTAGGATACCCTACGAAAAAACACTTGTTAGATTTGGGTCCAAGTTTGTCAGACATCAAGTGTTTGATAAATACTTCGCAACTCATATTTTAAGATAGGACATATTTGGAAATTTTCCAAATCATAACTCATACAGAGTCTTTTCTACTGACTTGGATATAACAAGCCGAGAGAGCAAAGAGAGGACAACGCATCATTGCTAAGGACCATCAGATTAGAATCAAACATATCAGAGACAAAGTGACATTATAATCAACAATACAAAACCCATCTAAAATTATATATAAGATCATTGTTTTCATATCATTCTCGACCATCTTAAATAGTAATTTTGTTTCTATCTTAAAAAATAGTAAAAAATCTCAAAAACTAATTTGTTATAACTTAGGTTGGAATTATAACGTTATGATATTAGCTAGACTATATAAAATAGATAACACTGTTAGTTTATTTTGGGTGCCAATTTTTTACTCGATCCGACTTGACTGAATGACTAAATGGATCGGGTATATGCACAAAAATTTTAATCGGGTTGGATTCAAATCAGACCAGTATTAACCTATTTAGTGTAGTGTTAATTTTTACTGCCAAACTAAAAATATTTCAAATAACATTACGTCATTATCACATCCTTTTTCAACTAGTACTTTTTTCATCATACATTTTGACCGTCACTGTTATTTACTAATTCGTTTTTTTTTTTCCAAACCCACCCATAGTTTTATGAATTCAGATCTAGCGCAATAGCTAACCAAATAGAATGAAATTTGAATCGTCTATTTCATGACACAAATCTCAAAATAAATCATTCTATATTTTAGATTGACATTAAATTAATTAAAAATGTATAGATAATCAATTTTAAATTTAATGACAAAAATAATACTTTTCGTATGAAAGATCACAGATTAAAATCTAAATAAATATTAAATAATTAGATAGCTTGTCTTTTACTTTTATTAAAAAAATTTAACTAGAAATATATTACTTCATCATGTACGAAATATGGACCAGTATTGTAGATAATAGTATGCTGTTATTAGATGGATAAGGTACCGCAAAGTAATTAATTAAGAATAATTGATCATAATAAAAAAATTCATAATAATTTAATCACCATCAACAACTAATCCCCGATTAATCCATCTAAACAATCGTCTTTTACAACAACACTGATACAGACGAGTTTCATAACGGTAAGTTGGCAACCGCCAACGGATTGAAAGGATGGGCTCACTGAATAGGATTAGGATTTAACCCAGCGTGTCGAGGAAGAAGTAATCTTGAGTTCTTGACTTTTGAGTTTTGACCAAATGGTCTTGGGTAAGAATATTGACAGAGTGTATTTTACTTCATGTAGCGCATGGATAATAGAGTTAAAACGGGAATAAATCTGCTACGATCCTATGTCTTGTATACACAAATCTCAAAACAAATGAAACGTTGGATATTTAAAATCGTAGGACCGTACAATCTCCTTAGTATTGTAGCAGATTTATTTCCGAGTTAAAACAGCACTGTATACAACTCCTGAGTTTCACGAAGTAAACATTACGTTGTCAATATCTTTACCCGTGGTACTTCACGGACAAGTATCCTCTCCAATATTGTAAAAGATTCCCTTCACTTTACAGTTTGAGATTAACTTCCAGTCACTTTGAGATTCCGTCTGGAGAAGGGGTCAGTATTATTGGGCTCTGAGATTCGTTCCAAGTTGAAAAGAGCGGTTTAGATCCAATAATTCTAGAAGATTTCCTATTATGGTACCGGAGAGGATCTGATCTTCACTCCTTAATCCTTATCACCCGTTCCACTCTAGTGTTCAGTCCACAACCCAAAGTACCATCGTCCTCTCTCTCTCTCTCTCTCTCTCTCTCATCGCCGTAGTGGGCCCCGCAATGGCCACCCACGGAACCTCCGGCGAGGATACGCCAACCCCACCATCCAAGCGCGAGCGCAAGCGGAACATTCGCCTCGGTGACCTTGGCGAGACCAAACCCTCCCCCAGGAAAGTGCGTGCCCTCAAGCCCCGCTCCACTGAACCCTCTCCCGATTCCCGTACATCTTCTCATCCATCTCTGCTTCTTCTCCATCGCCTTTCTTTGTTACTTTTGAGTTAGGACTCACTGTTCTTCTCATTTCTTTTGGTGTTTTGTTTTTCAGGGAAGAAGAAACGAACCGAGACGCCTAGTTCTGTGCCCAAGCGCTCCAGCCCCCGCTCCGTTGACCCCTCTCCCGGTTCTGGTACCTTCACCTCTGCCTCTGCTTCTCCATCACCTTCCTTTGTTACTTTTTGACCGAGAACTTACTGGTTGTCTCTTTTCTTTTGGTGTGATTTTATTCAGGGAAGGAAAAACAAAAGGAGACACCCGAGTCTGAGCTCAAGCGCTCCAATAAATCAGCCATCCTCAAACGCCGATCCATTGAACCCTCCCGCGATTCCGGTACTTCTTGACATCCGCCTCTGCTTCTCCATCACCTTTCTTTGTTACTCAAAATGTGCTCATGTGTGATTATAAAGGAGATTGTGTCGGTTTACCAGTAAATTATGTTTAAAATGTTAAATTTGCATAGCCAATTTTATTTTTTCAATTTTCATCTATATGCAAAAGTTATGTGTTTGCCCAAACTGGGACTGTAAACTAAGATATCATAAAAAAAGACCAAAATAAACCTTCTCAAAAATGGCTTGAAAATGGTGTTTATCAGGGAAATGAGGATTGAGAACTCACTGGTTGTCTCTTTTCTTTTGGTGTGATTTTATGCAGGGACGGAAAAACAAAAGGAGATGCCTGAGTCTGATCCTAAGCACTCCAAGCGATCAACTAAACCCTCTCCCAATTCCGGTACTTCTTGACATCTGCCTCTGCTTCTCCATCACCTTTCTTTATTACTCAAAATGTGCTCATAAAGGAGATTCTGTGTCGGTTTACCAGTAAATTATGTTAAAAATGTTAAATTTGCATAGCCAATTTTATTTTTTCAATTTTCATCTATATGCAAAAGTTATGTGTTTGGCCAAACTTGGACTGTAAACTAAGATATCATCAAAAAAGACCAAGATAAACCTTCTAAAAAATGGCTTGAAAATGGTGTTTATCAGGGAAATGAGGATTGAGAACTCACTGGTTGTCTCTTTTCTTTTGGTGTGATTTTATTCAGGGACGGAAAAACGAAAGGTGATGCCCGAGTTTGGTCCTAAGCGCTCCAAGCGATCGACTAAACCCTTCCCCAATTCCGGTACTTCTTGACATCCGCCTCTGCTATCAACTTTCTTTGTTACTTCCGATTGAGAACTCACTGGTTTTCTCATTTCTTTTGGTGTGATTTTATTTAGGTAAGCAAATGAAGATGCCTGATTCGGTCTTTAAGCGCCCCCATGGCAAACCCCCTGCTGATAATTCAGGTTTTTATTTTTGTGTTATCTGTTTACTGTTTGTGCTTCAATCCTGTTTTAGTAATTGATCAGACTGGATTAGCTGTGGTGAATTGATTCCATTATATACATATACTTTTGGAATAACATAATTTCATTCTAGTTTAAACTATTTTGGAAAATTTACCACTGGCTATGATTTCTAGTACTGTTGTAGGATTTGACAAGACAAAGATAGATCTTAAGTAAATTGCAATTGATTTTATTCAGTGAGAACTCACTGATTTCGTTCCAGTTTTAACCTTTTCTTTTAGTTTATTTTCAGTGCGAACTCACTGATTTCCTCTTTTCTTATGGTGTAATTTTATTCAGGGACGGAAAATGAAATGGCGATGACTCTTTCTGAGTTGAAGCACCCCCGTGACAAGTCCCCCACCAACAATTCAGGTTCTTTATTTTTGTGTTATCTGTTTACTGTTTGCGCTTATTAATTTCTTATGTCCATCCTTTTTAAGAATTAAAATCCTGTTTTAAAAGTTGTTCAAGCTGGATTAGCTGTGGTGAATTGCTTTCATTCTATACATATATTTTGGAATACATGGCTTGATTTCAATTTTCAAATACTGTGGAGTACAACAATTGACAAGATAAAGATAGATCATAAGTAAATTGTAATTTTGATTAGCTAGCTAGCTAATTGTGTGAATTTTTCAAATCAGGTCCTAAGAATCAACAGGAGAGCTCAAATGGCCCAGCTAGGGCTTTGTTTTATGGTTCAATTAGGGACATAAATGTATCTGAAGAGGCTCATGATGTGGCTGCCAAGGCTAACGATTGCATTAGTCAGAATGGAGGATCTCAATTGGCAGAGATGGGTGGGGTCCACGGCTGGCTTGAACGGCTTGGACTGGCAAAGTACAAGCAGACATTTGACTCAAGTGAGGTGGATGAGAAAGCGCTGCCTTTGCTTACGGAAATGGATTTAACAAATATGGGGATAACTGCTGTTGGGTCCAGAAGGAAATTGATTTGTGCAATAGAAGAGCTGAAAAAAGGGCTGTAAATGCAGTAGAAGTGAAGAACTAGGTTAGCACTGTCTATACTTTTTGCTAAGTAGGGATAAGTATATTTTGGTCAAGTAGAGGTATATATATTAAGACTAGCTCTCATGAGAAGTGTTCTGTGGAGATTTTTGGTCATGCAACATAGGGATTTGGAAGGGTTTTTATAGGAAATTTTGGATTGTCAAGATAATAAAATTTTGTATGTTTTGTGAACTCATTAATTGGCTGTTTTCTGTTATGATTCTCACTTTTTATGGCTGCAAAGATTTTGTGTTTACTACGGTAATGTCATCTGGTTTCTTGTCGCAACCTAGTGACGAGAGCAAGGTCTATTTTGGGATTACATTTATTTATTTTGTTATTGCATGATACAAGAAGTTGGGAATTTAATTGAAAAACAAGAAAGCTGGTGAATTGTATATATTGCCAGAGTACTAGTTTCCTGAATAGGGATGGTACCTTTTTTTTTTTTCCATTTTTCTTTTGCAAGCTCCAGAAAGGTTATTATGGATCAAGATTGTATAAGAATAAGGCTCAATTTTTATTTTGGACTTTGTTTATCTAAAACATGATCACAATTGAGTCTAGATAGTTCCATTTGAGCTAGATGTCTTTTTAACCCTTTTCTGGGCACTGCACTTCTATCATTGTAGAAATTATGCAGGACTGAAATTGTAAGATGCAAATTTTTTAGTATGTGATAAATGAGATTTGAACTCATGTCTCTATAACCAATGAGAGATTCTAGCCACTAAACTATCAGTACACATTCATAAAAAAAAAAAAAAATTACGAGCACACATTTAATATTTTATGAGGAGTTGAAGTATATAATATACTATGCCTTGATTGATATGCGAGAAATATTTTAGAAAGTTAACTACTGTTAGGTTTCCGACTATTAATTGTTTTTACATATGGAGGTAGGGGTGCAAACAGATTGGATATGGATCGGATACTGGTAAAACAATATCTATATCAGTTTTTGTTTTTCAGATATATATATAAATCGAATATTAGACAGATACGTACGTACGGATACGAATTGGATATCGGATATCCGTAGATATATACATAAATATTTTCATAATATATACTAAATTATATAGTACATATCTACTATTCGGATACAGATAATTAAAATTCAAAATCATATCCGTATCCGTATCTGTATGGATATTTGGATATCGGATATCCGTATCTAATTTTTGGATATGGATACGGATACAGTCAGATATTATCTGATCAGTTTGCACCCCTATATGGAGGCATCTGATCTTTTTTGTTTCTTTCATTCTTCTAGCTTTTTTTTTTTTTTTCGGTTTCGGGGAAAGGGAGGCGAGTCCGTACCCTATGACATATCTCAAATTTGAGTTATTTGTGCAGGAAGGATTTAAACGGTTCGGATTTTTCACATATCAACTAAAAATATTGAGATATCTCAAGGATGCAAATTCGAGGGAGGCCGGGGGTTCAATTTTACAATAGGGCATATGAAAAAATTGACTATCAATTGAATATACTTTAGTTTGTTGCCTTGAAATAAAACAAAAGCTAGAGACAAGATTTTTTTTTTTGAGAGACCTAGTCTAAACGTAGGTTTTGTTGAGCATAGCTTCTCACGAGACAGGATGACTGCAATGGCAAGCCAAATCTATACTGTTTACTTTTTTTGTACTTGTGCAGATAATTTCACTGTTCCTAAACCTTTGATTAAAATTAGGTTCCATAACCACACACACACACACACACACACACACATATTTTGAAATTGCTTGGTAGTGGCTACCAAGTTCATAACCATAATTGCTATTGTTCTTGGGTTATCATGACATCTAAATTTATAAAAAAAAAAGTATTACAGAGGTTTAGCTAATAAATTACCAGTACTGCAAATCATAATTGCTTTAAGTTGTATGTTGGTACTGTTAGCATATCATTGTCAGAAGTATGTAGTGAGAGTAATGTAATGGTTGCACACTTTCCTTTGTTGGGATCATAGACTTCAACTTCAATGTACATCAACACTTGTCTTTCCCTGATGCAGACCCTCTACTGGCATCTCACTGTTCATAGTGTTCCATTTTCATTTTGAAAAGCTCTTGATGCCTTTCTTAGTGCTGTTTAGCCATAACTTGTCTTTATATTACCAAAAAGAAGAAAAAAACAGTTCTTTGGTTGGAGAATAAACAAAACTACAGAAATTAATGCATGTGTCAAAACTTTTACAAGGTATAGACTTCTTGTTTGGTTGCAAAATTTGCAAATATGTTAATAAATGTGTTCCTAAGAGGTACATAAATGCAAAGCTGCAGCGAATAATGTGTTAAATTTATAAAGGTATTCAGAGGACTAATTGTTTGGTTCATTATTGTTTATAACAAATGGTCCAAAGAGTAGAACATTTAGTTTAAAAGAGAGCACTTGAATTAGGATCTAGTTTTGGATTTGGATAGTACCAATAGGTATAAACTGTTATTACTAATTTAGGTAAGATGAGAAAAGTATTAAGCCAAAATGACTTGGAATTACATCTGCTTTTCACCCCTCACTTCTGGACATGTTAATGTATCTCCAAGCAATTTCCTCAATGAATTAGACAATGAAAACGAAACATGAAAACATGATCTTGTAGGGTTAAAGTAAAACAAAAAAACCAAAAAAGTGAAAAAAAAGAAAGAATCAGTGTACTGACTAGTTATACACGGGACGTAGAATTCTACGCACTTCTACCATACTCAAGTATCATCAGAATATTTGTGACGATGCTCGATGGGCTGGGAACTGACGGGCCCGCCTCTCTCGAACACCATATGTTATCTCGAACATGTTCTAGTGTCATGGCAGGATGAAGCCTTTGCCCTTTACATGTTATTTCTACCTGTATATCAATACAAAAAAAAAAGATATTCATGGTTTTTACATCATACTTCAGGGAAATTATATAAAACACTTATGAAGCAAGTTTAAAAAGGAGATAGTACTGTATATTCAACAACCCAGAAAGATAATATTAATCATATTTATTATCCAATAAGTTCATGGTTTTGAACTTCTGGTTCTGGATATGGGTATGGAAAGTGATGTTGCTGGAAGAAATGCAAAATACAAACATGGTACGTAGTCTGAAATTGGAATTGATATGAAAACTGATATTGATCGATGTTTAATTAATCTCTTAATTAAGGTCTAAACATGATTAAACTATATCTAGTCATTGTTGTTGATTTAGGTATAGTGGGGGTAGTAGTAGTTAGCATTTCAAACCTCAATTAAATCTAGTTAGCTACAAGGTACTGTGATTAAATTAAATTAAATTGAAAGATCATTGAAATAATTCGGATTATTTGGTGTTATGTAGGGGTTAAAGTACGCTTAATGGTCCTTTCATGTGGAGTGTGGTCCAACAATGGGATGGTGGAGTAACGCCTAATGGTTGTTACATCATCATACAGTGCAAGAGCAACAGCAATAGCAAGAGGAATTAATAGAATACATGTCGGTCCATCTTCTTTGGAAAATTACTCTAAATCTAAATATAAAATGTACAATTTAAGAAAACAAATTTAGTACCTTAAACCTCAAACAATGTGTCACACAAGCATTCTTAATTACAAAATTATCAACAATTTAATTAAGATGGTGTTTATTTAATTAATTAACCTTTGTTTCTTTATTTGACATACTAATATAATTTAGTACGATTATTTTAAATCGGATTTAGATCATATATGGGATAATTTAGCTAAAATGATTGAAATAACATAATATATACATGTATGATAAAAGTACAATTAATTAAAAATATTTATTTTTATTAAACTAACTCATATGATTAATTTTTGTTAAATTCTTTTAAAATAAATGATATATAGTCTCAGAAATAGCTGAAACATATTTATTATATTAGACTAATACTATTTATCAAACTCAAAGATATATATGTGTGGAACTCTTTCAAAATCAACATGAAACTAATAAGTTATTAAATATATTTTTAAAATTCATATGGGAATCCGATATATATTTTATAAATTTATATGCTGTTACTGATAGCACAACACGTGGCATTTGGTTACAGGCTTTTGAACAGTGATGTGTACGTACATGTTTTTTTTTTTTTTTTAAATAATTGGCGTATGGAGTTGAAGTGCATGCATGTCAATGTTGATTTGATGTTGCAACAAAAATTGAAAGCAATATTAGCAAAGGTAGCTAAGATTTCCCTACCATTGATGATACTATAATCTCATCATAGAGTACAATAAGAATAATACCCTGACATTTATACTACCGTGTACCTACCGTATAATATATATAAGAGGCTAAGACTATGAAATATATATAGATAACATGCATATATACTTTTGCTAGTTAGGTCAGATTAATTATGATATATAGCTTTAAAAAAATATACAAAATACCTGAAATAATTTAATTGACTCCTTATTTAATGCAGGGTGGTTAGACAGCACTGTTTAGACATGGGGAAAACAATTCAAATGAAAAAAGTGAACAATTAAGCTCAAATGTCCTATTCTTTTCTCAAGTGCTGCTAATAAGAAATAACCTAAAATAATTGAGTTGATTGCTTATTTAATGCAGGGTGGTTAGACGACACAATTTAAAGAAAAAGAAAGTGAGAAACAAAAACACAAGTATTATTCAGCTATTATTGCAAAAAGTTACTTAACATGTATTAGAATAATTTAGGTTTTAAATAGTGCGCTATAGCATTTTTGAACCATAAAAGCTATGGCACTATCGACGCTATAGCAGCACAATATGGGCATAACGTTATTTTTTTAGCCGTTCTGTTATGACACCATAAATGCTATTTAAATCTTTAGAATTATCTATGACCGGAAAAGCCTTTAATGAAATTAAATATATATATATAAGAGATGTATTATTATAAAAAATATGTATTTTATAACTACATAATTATAGATACACGAAAATTAATCTTTTTTTATTTATTTTAATGATTCTCTAGAGGCTAATGAGTGAGTTAAGGTGGAGACAAAAAGCATGCACGTTTGGAAATGTGTGATAATTATTTCCAACCAGACCTAAACGTTGGCCTTTTTTTTTTATCCAATAATAGTTAATTATTGCACTGTTGCTCCTTTACTTTATTGTTATTTTACATTAACATCTAGACCACCTAACACTAACACATGAAAACAAAGAAATGCATGCACGTCCGCGGTTAGTTTTGTCCCCATTTGTAAGCACACACAAGCGTTCCTATTGTATTACTTATTTTATTTATTTATTTGTCCTGATCTACTGTGGCACTAGCTCATGTAGCTCCTCTTGTGTACAATAACAGTTCAAATTTATTGGCTAATAATTAAGAGCAAATCTTTTGTGTCTGTCCCCAACATTTATATGATGTACCTAAGATGATATTGATGGGGAATCAATATCAAAATAAAATTACATATAGTCAACATAAATGTTTCATCTTGATCTTAAAATTACAATATTAATTAAAATATTATAGAATAAACATCAATTAAAATAAAATTTTCTACGGACCTTTTTTTCTTCTTCTAACTTTTCAACCTATATATATGTAAATTCTAAGTTTTCAACCTATATGTAAAACATGCAAGTATGCAATATATTCTAGCTAATTTGAAAGATCTAATCTGAAATTATTAAAATTAAAATTAGTCAAACTTTAGTCAATGATTCGACACATTTGATTCTAGTTGTTATTACACGTGCCGTGTCGTAACTGTGTCGTTCTTCGATAATGACAGCTCCACCATACCATTTTTCCCCTCTAAATGTGATGTGTGCATACACTATATATTTAGACGTTGGTGTTTCGTATCTTAACAAAGAATCTAAATGGATTAAATTAACAAAATGGGCCAATTAACTTGAACTCCAAAGCACTTGAAGAAGCTAGAAAGAAACCCTAAATATAATATGATATAGTGCATGAAACAAAGTTAATTAAATCTCTATATATTAGTTTATTATGGTATAATTTAAGTGCGATTCCTCTTAAAAAAAAATCTGACAAGCTGTCCCAAACATTATATATACGATGATATATATTAATTAAATTCCAATGGATTGTTAACTAATTGTTTTTCAAATTAAGCACAATAATAGGAGGCACTGCATGAATTGTTGTAGCTAGGGTTTTAGTGCCATAATTGTTTCAGATTCCTATGTGGATGCCTTGAAGAGAAAAAGGGCTAAAAGATGGGATTGATATATATTATTCTGTTGTTTGCGTGGACCCCAACCACCGAATGATTATGCACCATGTCTAAAGCATATGCAAATTTACAAATTGCCTCGTCTTAGATGAACTATATATATATATATAATACCATGAGCTAATACATAGGTTGACTATTTATACTCGATAATTACTAACTACAACCGGAGAGGAAAGTTGGGTCTCATTTTTTTTGTTGTTGTTTAAAGCTTCCCAATCTGTTAAATTGTTTGATGTGAGCTATGCCTAACTAATTTATTCTTTCAAATTTTTGTGATTGGGTCACTGTAAATACTGTATAAATTTCAAACGTCACGCGTAAGCAACTTTATTAATTTTTGTCAAATTTTTGTGCTTTTATAGTATATCTCAAGTAGAAAAAATGATCGATCGATGTTGACTTTACCAATATATATGATGTTAATTTAATTATATATATATATATATATATATATATATATATTCTATTAGGCGCCTGATGTTGCAACTACTTGTTACAACAAATATTAACCGTTGATATTGTTCCATGTTACGAGTAATTAATATACTGTCAAAAATGGTAAATCAAAGTTTGCTTGTACAATATTGATAAGGTGGAAAGAAAGTCATATATTTCACTGTCAGTAATTTGGTGCTTTGTTTTTTTCACCTCTTAATTTTGTAAACAAAAATGGAGATGATAGGATACAACAGCAAATATGTTATTATAATTTTTTGACAAAAAAATATTTGTAATCAAAAGGAAAAAAAGGGTACCGGTATACCATGAAGAAATTAAGGCCAATTTATAATATACTAAATTATTATAAGTATATTATAAACATGTAAGTATGTAATCACACTTTTAATGTTAGTAATTAGACTCTAATTAATTAATTAATCTTTATATATGATTTATTACATGAATTTGCACTTGAGATTTGTTTCTTCATGCTTGTCAAGCAAGAACCAATTAAATAAGTCAGAAATATCTATATTTTGTTAAGAATTCAGAAGACATAGGCAATGAGGGGTATATATATGTGTGTGTAAACCTAATCTTCAAAAAAGAGTTGCTAGTAAGCTATATAAGTTGCACCCACTTAATTCTTTTGATGGGTCCTAAGAACTACTCTACACTAAACTAAAAGCTATATATAAGCTACGAAAGAGCAATATTTATATATGTACATGTGTAGGGTCCACCATGAAAATGAAAATGTAGGGCCTAGCTTGCCTTTCAAGAGGGGAAATTGAGTTTGAGGTGAGGTAAGCAAATTGAAAGCATGACGATCATTGATCATACATTCAATTCAATCAAAGAGAGACCTCATGAAAAAACTGCATGAGATGCACGTAACCTACCAACCCATGCACCATCTATTTTAGACAAAAAAAAAAGAAGGAAAAAGAAACAAAAACTTCCTTTCTCAACATATGTATATGCAAAATAGGTTAATTTAATTAATTATTGATGAGGGTTCAAATACTTTTTTTTTGTGCTTTTATTATGTCTTTATTTTAGAACTATAATAACTTTGAAGTTAAAACTTAAAATGTCAAAAATAAATTACAATTAGATATGATGTATTTCATTTTCTCTATTCACAATAACAGATCATGTTATTTCGATTTTGTTTTGACTAATATCAAGATCTTGCAAAAATACTCTGATGTGGATAAATTCTGAATGTTGATTTTTTCATTTATTTATTCATCTAAATCAATATCAAAAGGTGATAATTTTTATGAGCATATATTGATAATATAGATCATATCTAATGGTTTTATGTTAATAATTTTGAAAGCATCATGGAGACACAAAAAATGAAGACATTTGAACTCTCCACTTAAATATTAGTGTTTGAAATACGTCAAAGCAAATGCTGATCAATTAGAAAACTAAATATGCAGATAATTAAGATAGTTACTACATATATATGCATAAAGAGAAATCGGCGAATTTAATTAATTATTAGTGTTTGAAATATGTCAATGCAATTGCCAATAAATTACAAACCTAAATTTGCACTTAATTAAGATTAGCTACTACATATGTATGGAAAAAGAGAGAGGTAAATATTCCTCAAAAGGGTAAAGATCAAATAATAAATATTTAATCTCTAACTAGTGGATTGGTTATTTTAGGCGGTCATGTAAAACAAATTTTAGTTCATAATAAGCAAGCTTCCAAATGAGTTTAAAAAACATCTTTAAAAAAAAGGTTCTCTAATCAATAGATATCTTTTCATGAAACACGTGTCATGGTATATATAATAGTCTTATAGCACTTTTATTAAATTATTTAATCTCTTATCTTCTAGCAGCTGGAAGCTTTCCACAAACAACCATATAATGCTCTCATAATATATAGTATAGTTTTAAAATTTTGGCGTTCTAATCGTCACCTCATCCAACGGTTGTTTGAGCAATATATGTTTGGAATCTCATCTAGTTATTTTTCTTTTTGGCTAAAATAATGGAATGTGTCAGAGCACTACCTCATGAATTATTTAATTTGTAATATCCTAGCTAATCCATGAAGAGAAATGAGGGTATGATATTTTCATGCATAATGGCTATAACATTTACCAATTTCAAGACTCAAGAGTTAAAAAAAAAATGGAAGGAGCTGTCCCTAAAAAAAGAGCATTATAGAAAGGAGAAACTCTAACCGATGTTGTTCTCTTCTTCACCTCTTTCTATTTCATTTGTTCTATTTTTAGTTTTTTTTTTCCCAGCATAGCGTCATTCTTCTCTCTCGTCTCTATCTTCTTAAGCAGAGAAGAGAATGATAGAGAGAGAAGAAAGTCGAGTTGAGTGGAGCCGATCGGTGCTGAGAGCGTGATATCGTTGGAACCCGAAGTGTAGAACCTTTACCTCCATCTTGATTGGAGCGTGACAAATTTGGCCGTCAGAACATAGCGACTATCGAACAAAAACGAATCTTATCGTAGATAGAGATGGAGAAAGATGTAATGGGGTGTTTTTTTAGAGTAGATAAATATAATTAGTTGATTATAGTAGTTTATGTGATTTTATAAAAATAAATGAGTTTAAATCTAAAAAGAAAGGTTTGTAAGTCTGTATTTTATAAATGAAATTGTTAGTGTACATTTAAAGTCAATACCTTGAAAAAAAAACATTTAGCAATTTCAAGCCTTTTATTATAACATGATTAGCAAACATTTATTTATTTTTGCAAAACGGCTTTCCACTTGCAAAAGAAAAATAAGCGTGGTACATAATGATTAAGTTTGTTGGTAGGCATTTATATAACAGTCTGAGAGTTGACCTTTAAATTGGAAGTTTACAAGATGATGCAGAACTTTTAACTAAATTCTAAAATTTAGTTTTGTCCTTTGTTTTGTCTCATAGTAGACCCATCTAAAATGTATGTATGCACTAGACTATTATGAAATTTTGTTTTTGAGACACCCTTTTTCATATGAAAGGACCTCCCTTTATATAAATTAAACTGTGTCTAGGAATTAAAGGACCTCTCTTTTAAATTCTAGCTCTTCTTTTTCTTTCCTATCCTCATATCATAGCACAGGAGAAGTCTGAATAGCTATGAATTTTCAATCTAAATGGGTGCAAAATTTGAAAGGTTTATAAAATTTTCATAAAAAATAGTGATTAAAAGAGGGAAAAAGAAGTAATAAGAAGCTGTTTTTTTTTTAATGAATTTAAATAACTATTGGGTTAATAAAGGAGCAAGTAGTCTAACTTTCAGGTACCACAAACAAACATATACTCAAGTCAAAAATATAGTACAATAGAAATAATGAATGCATATTTATTGGTTTTAATAAAAAATAATGGGACCTGCTGTCATAATTATACATATTTTGATATACACAGAGGCGCATGCAATACAGCGCAAAATAAGGTCCACTTGAGTTTCAGGACTGGAGAACAAAATCGACGTGTCATTATTATGTGATCTTTTCCACTAATTTTTAGAGAGAGAGAGAGAGAGAGGTAGTCGCCTTTCAATAGAACAATCCCAACCCGGACAAGTGGCTTAATAGATGGTGCATAACTTTCATTCATGGTAGGTGAGTAATGCCTTTATAGAAGCATTCACAGGTACCTCTATCATGTCTATTTACTCTTTTACCCCTAGCTCTATTTTATTTAGTTTGATAATTTGTTTTTGTTATCATGTCATGATTCTTTATGGTAATTAATATTTTGGATGAAGAACCTGAAAAAGGCATGGATTACTATTGGAATAATAGTTAGTTGTTGTAACTTTTTGTACTTGCAATAATGACAATTCAAAAGTAACCTCGTTGATCAATAAAAAAATCTTTAATTTATCTAATTAGTTTAAGTTGTAATTAGGTAAGGTTCGATTTCTACTATGAACTGGAAAAATATCTTCTCCTGTTCCCCGTTCCCCTGTTGCTTCTATATATGCATTGCATGTTACTAACTGAGATAACTAAGTTGCATTGCATGTGTTGCATCGAGACACGCATCTCGAGGAGATCCAATGGATGTGCCTAATTGGTGCATGCAAGCAGGTTAGCTAGCTGCAGGCTTGCAGCCTATATAACAGGCTACAACAGTATTATTTTTTGAAGCTATATAACCGTATTAATTGACTAGCAAAAGACATTCTCCCACCAAAAGCATAATGCAAGATGCTTTGAAAAAAAAAAAAAAAAAAACTTATATATTATGTGTATTTAATGCAATAAATAAAGTGAAGAACGCTACCTAGCTAAAGGTTGTTCCTGTGCATGTTCTGAGGAAAGTATTTATACATCTTTTACTATGTGTTTCCTACTTTCCTTTCTATCCATTTATGGTAATGTTTTAGCATAGATGAGAAATAAAGTTCATTTTGCCATCATGGGCCATGAATATTCATCCTTGCCTCGTTGTTTTTCTGTTTGAGACAGAGAAAAGAGAGAGAGAGAGAGAGAGAGAACACATCATGAGAAGACTATCTAATCATGACCTACACTGTTTTGCTTCTTCGTCCTTATAAAAGTCATAAATAGAACAAACGCATAGATCCTACGTACCGTACTGACTATACATGACTGTTCATCTGCACAAACTTTTACGCGTGCTACTTTGCTTAAGTTATGACAGCGGCGTTAACTGTTTGGTTCTTTTTATTTATAATAATAATGAGAGGAATAGTTGATATTTGGTTTTGAAGAAGGATTAAAGAAAAAATAGAAAAAAAATATGGAGATGGACGGAAGGAGTAATTTTGAAAACAAAGGAAGAAAAACGACCCTTTTGACTAGTGTGAAACAAACAACTAATAAAATGCAAAGGCTTAACCAATAACTTGACCCCTTGTTTAACTTGAATTAAAGAAGCCTTTATCAAAGGAAAGCAATGATGCGCCACTTAGACATTCACATCCTACCTACGACAAATGCTACTATATATATATATATATATATAAAGCTAGAAATAAGAAATCCTCTCTATTTCAAAACTATTATGGAATAGAAAAATAGAAATTCCTTTAGCTCCAAAGTTCCTTTCATTAACCACCATAACAAAATACCAACAAATGCACTATATAGCAACTATTGAAGCTCTGTACAAAATTCTTTTACCATTAATCAAAAGTTAATTTTACTATACATTGGGTGAGAAAATTTAATTTTGTTGTGTACCTGTGATTCATGCTCAAGCCCAAGTCTGTTAACCAAATACTTCATTACCATGCTTACAGTCATCCTTCCATCCCTACAAACAATAATATATATAAATGCGTCACATGTATATAAACAAGGAAATAAAATATATATAATCTGAAATATATATACAGGAAATTAATATGAATATATATCTGCCAAAATTACCTAATCCTCATGAAGCTCCTTGATATTTGAGGTAACCAAGGTTCTCTCCTCCTACATTGATCAACCAAGTACCGTAAAAATAAGTATATTGTAAAATTGATCGGTGTAAAAAAATAAAAAAAATGAATTAAATTTATAAATTTTAAAAAATAAATAAAGAATATTCAACCACCAATGCAACTCATGCAGCAAAACAAAATTCAATATAACGAATGCGACATTACAGTTGACCGGATATATATAGGAACAAATTAACAGATAGTTCATAAAAGGGAGATTGTAATTCAAAAAGAAAAACAAAGTGGTAATTAAACCACAAATAATATTGCCACGCAGGAATGTAGAATCAAACAAATGAAAGTTAAACTCACTGATTCTGTGAAGCCCGTAGCACAAACCAAAGGCCGGTCTGAGGCCGTGGCCGCAATATGATGACCCTTGTCGATGCACTACCAGTTGAAGGGCCCGCCTCACTTGCTGACGGGCCAGCTTCAGCAGATGGTCTAATGCTTCCTGATGCGAAAAAGGGAAACGGTCGAATGGGATGCTCCAATGCCGGCACTTGCAGTACTGTCGTAGCAATGTGGGTGGCTGTACCGGGTGTTCCCTGTCCAGCAATGGAGACGGGATCGGAAAAGAGCTGCAGCTGTGTAATTTTTTCTCTCTCAGGTTGATCTTGTGCAGAAATGGATGATGGACCGACACCCAATTGTAGCCATGACTTAGCTTCATGGTTGTTATTACTACTGCTACTACTAGTGATTTCTTCTCGTTTTTGTTTTTCTTTGTCTTGTTTTTCTTGGTGTGAAGGGTGAGAGGGATCCTGGGCCATTGAAGAAAGGGATTTTAAAGAAATGATGGGTTTTTGTGTAAAAGGGGGAGGGGCCCCATAAGAGGTGTAACAATGGTGTTGGTGGAGAAATGGAAGGAAGCTTGGGGGTTGGACCATGGTATGTTACCATGATACCATGGTCCTGTCGTGGCCTCCTCCTCCACCGTCCGATCTTGGTTTTCTTAGATTTCTTTCAGCTGCTATATATGATGCAGCTAGCGTTATACCTCACAAGCTGATCAGCAGAGCAGATTGATTAATTGAAGAATAGAAATTAGAAAGTGAGATAGTAAGTAGTAGACGGGGAATTATAGCTAGCTCAACTCTCTTTTTTAGAGAGAGAGAGAGAGAGAAATTAATAAGGAGAAGAGAGAGCGAGGGTTTTATTAATGAGGGTGTTCGGAGGGGTCCGGAGATTAGAAATAGTTCCAGGACCGACAGGAGGAGAGAGAGAGAGAGAGAGAGAGAGAGAGAGAGAGAGAGGGTGAGTAGTCACAGTTCGATGTGTAATTATTTTTTGTTCTCTCATCATTTTTTTTTTCTAAATCTTCTTACAGACTTTTGAAAAAGCTTTTTAATTAAAGAATGATTTTGGTTCATGGACTTGGGATGAATTCAATTGAGTTGCATATATGACGAGAACCAACTAAAGTTGACTCGGATTCGGATTAAGACTCGTTTCGAAAAGCGTGCATATGTTATTAAAGAAGAATCTATTTTGAGAATTGACTATTTTTTTTTAGAAATATTAATAGTTGTTTATATTTTCTATATAGATATTTATGTTTACATTTTGTGTTACGAATTAATTTCTCCTTATAGCTAGTCTGTAAAAGGAAAGTTTTTGTAAAAGAAAACAATTTTTGGTATCAATATATTCTTGAGAGAGATTTCATTCTTGCTTTTCCTACTTAACATTTTTTATTTTTAATTCTACTAAACTGTGTTCGAGATCCAAAATCGAGATTGCTTTAATATAGCTCAATTGATAAATTAAGGATGTGCATCCAATAAAGAATATTATAACACATAAATTAATTGAATTGTGAGGTGTTAATTTATTAATTTTTAAGCTACAAGTTTAGTCCTATAATATATAATAAAAAAGTGTATGTTTCGGATATTAATAAAAACTATAGTAATATGCACGTAATTAAATAATTTTAAATTCACTCTAGTTCAAAAATTAACAAATGAAGTAGATTAGTTTGAACAGTTTTGATTCACAATTGGAACACGATTTGATAGGTTTTGGAGTTGCTGTTATATAGACTGAAATGACACTAATGTTATAGTAACCATACTCATTATAATATGAATTCAACATATTTATTATTTAATTGACTAGAACATTTTATAGACTTTATATTGTATAGTTCGAAATGTAGTTTATGTGTTTTAATTTTTAAACGGAGATCTACTTGTATAAATGCTATTAATTATAATTAGGTTTTTAAATAGCGCTATAATGGTGCTATAGTGTTTTGGATTATAAAAGTTATAATACTATAGCAGCAGAATATGAGCATAGCGCTGTATTTTTAACCGTTCTGTTACGATTGGATAAATTCTATTCAAATCTTTGTTTATAATAACTAATTGGAATAAAGTTAGTTTGAAGAAATTTGACAAGATTCGGAGGCTAAAATTAGTGATTTGACTTCCAATTTTTATAAAAAGAAAATTGTATCTGAAAATTCTCACTTAAAGGAAGATATTTAGTGAGAATTAACTTCTCCATCATAAGTTAATTATATTGTTGAATTATGTGAAGTGAAGAGGATTTTAATGATCAACAATTAATGGCTTTGATCAAGTAGCTAGCTAGCTTATTTCTTCTCCATCCTCTTTTCATCATATTCCTTATTTTTCTTCTTTCTTGTATTATTATTTTTATAATGAAATCTTAAATTCAAATAAAGTTCTACGATCGAGTTGGATTTCATTCCGAACCAGAGATTCATTCTCTACTGAAAATAATGAAAAGTTAAATATTTGGTCCTTTTTGATTCACTGCAGCAACTTCACATTTTTTTTTTCTATAATGTTTGTTCACAAATTACTTAAAACAAGTTAGAACATGTTTTAATTTCCTGATATTAATTAATTTTGTTAGTAACGATAACACTAACTTTCTCATAAAAGTGTTGCAACAGTTGTTGTATAAAGAGATAAAAATAATAACCTTAATAAAGATGACCACATCCTAATTATAATTCTAATTCTAACTCTAATCCTAATTAATAATCAAAATTTCTCAGGGTTTTAAGCATATGGACCAGGTCCACCTAAATTCTGAAGAAAGGAACTGAGTGAAGAGAGTAACCGAGCGTCGCGTTATATGGCGGTAAGGTATCACAAGAAGCCACGTGTCTCGGTACAATTGATTTTTTTTTTTATTTTACAAAGGAGACCTGGTATATATGTTGGATATTTTATGGAACATCGATCAATCCTTGTTTCCTTTGTCAATGCGTCTCCTTTCCTCTTTCTTTCCCAAAAAACACATCAATTCCTCTTGATTTATTTCCCAAAAAACACATGAAGGGAGACATCAGTTCTCCATCCGTACTGTTTTTTATTTATTTTTCTTTAATTTGTATCCAGGTTCTGAACCGTTCATAATTCAGATAATCTCAATTGTTCAACATTGGTCAGTACTTTAGAAAATTATCTTTGTTATTAAACTCTAAACAGTTGATTTAAACTTTTGAATATGAAGTTCATATGAAAATATACTTACAAACTAATTTTATATTTTTTAGAATTATTTACTAGAGTTTTTTTAGATGAGTAGAAATTACTATTTTTAAAATGTTTTACAATCTTTAGATCAAATAACTTTCTACCTATCTGAAATAACAACAAAAATATATAAGTATATTTTCATATAATGATAATATTGAACGATTCAGATTCACTATATTATAAATAAAAATATTGATTCAAAATACAGATCAATGTGCCCTATGCATATATAGTAACATATATAACCTCACTCTCATAATATTTATGATGAGTAAAATTAGGATGAGTTTGAGCTTTAACAAAACATATTAATAAATTTAGCTTAAAAATTGATTGAATGGGTTCAAAGGATGATCAAAGGAACCATCATTTTATCTTGACCTGATTTACAAACAATACATTTTTATTCCAAAATTAAGATTTTTTTTCAGTTTGTTTTATCTTGATCGTTTGCAAAATTTACTCAAAAAATATGTTGATATACAAATACATCACTTGTGAAGTATGTTGTGATCCACGATTAAAATTTTGTTTGAAGTAAATCTGATTATCTTAGAATTAAACTCATGAATGTTTTTTCCGGTTTTACTTTTCAATATCTTGCAAAGATTTAAATAGTGTTTATCACATTATAGTGGAACAGCTACAAAAATGACGCTATCCCATATAGCACTACTATAACACGCTATAACATACTATAGCGTCAATAATTTATGTCATAGGTTTTTTGGTCCAAAAATGCTATAGCGTGCTATTTAGAATGCTGGTAATTTGTTTCAAACAATATTAATGCATACATCATATCATGCAACACGATTCGGAGCAATGTTGATTTTTCCATTGATATTTTTAGATTTACAACATGATAAACTTATTATCAGTTTTTATTATTATACCCGAGTGCAATTTTTGTAAACTGATTAGCAGCATAAAAAACAGAATAATATGTAGATTATGAACTTAACAAGGGATGTATAAATATAAATTTTTATAATTTTTTAATGATGAAAAATTTCTAATTTGAGTTCATTCTTAATTTATTAGAACCACTAAAGTAACTCAATCTGAAACATATACTAATTATGATCCTTAAAACGTTTTTCTCGTATTTGAAAATATTGTTTTATAGATTTATGATTCAATTGAAAATTTTGTAGCATAGAAGAGTTGAATAATTATTGTTTTGGTGGACAACCAACTATAGATTTACATTAAATTCTCAAAATTGTAATCTCTACCAAGCATTTAAAAAAAATATATACATTAAATTATGCTGATGTATAGTTGTGAATCGACTACCTTTCACTTTCATAAAAAAAACTGTTGAAATCTAGTTTAAAAAAAAATCAGAATTCCTTCACAATATATTTGACTAGTTTTATTAATTATCAAGTACAGCAAGCTATTTATTCCGTTTCCCATTTAATTTGTTTACTTTAATTAATTGCAACATTTGAGCTGTTGTGCCATTAATTAATATTTACCCTTGAATTATTCAGTTATATTGCTTAATTATCCTTTTATCAAATTCTTACATGTTGAATTAATTATTTTTTTGCCTCAATAAGCCGTTGCATGCGCCTTTTATTGTTCTATATATATGTGACATATTTCATTAAACATAATACAAAAAAAATAGTACACGCTATTCCTATTGATGCATCTGCTTTTTTTATTTTCTATAGAAAAGGAGAATCCTACTTTTTTTTTTCTCTATATATTTTTAGTGTGCGTTTGGATGAAACAAGGAATAAAACAAGAATAGAGCTAATTTTAAATTTGAGAATAGTAGCTTAACTCAAATTTAATTTGATTGAGTTATTAAAATAGTGAGCTAATCCATATAAGACAAATAATGAATAGTGAGTTAGTGTTATTCTTGTTCCATTCAAACATAGAATAGCTCAAAAAAAATAGTGCTATTCTCAGGTGAGTGCTATCCATCCAAACACACTTTAAAGAAAATATGAGAAAGAGAGAAAAAGGGAAGAGAGAAAGAGAGAAGAATACAGAACATCATAAATTTGAAGAGCAGATCTCATTCCCCTCCATACCATAAGATTATTTTTTCAATTTATTGAAAATTGTTCTCCATGCATATGATTCTATATATATTTTTCATGTCTCAACATTATTAGTGTATATTTTGCTACATATTGTAGAGTTATCGTCAATAATTTTTATGGTTGTATATGAAAAATAACAATTTCAGATTATTTTTTTAATGATTGTACGTGCAAGTAATTTCAGATTTTTTTTTATGATTGTGCAAGTCTTATATGATACAAAATAAGTTTAAAGGCATAGTCTTGCGATCAAGAATATTCTTTTTATTCTAATTTATTGTGATGCTATCTGAATTATTTTAGTTTATTCTAACAGAAAACGTTATCGAAAGAAATTGTATATATATACTACAAGAATATGATAGCATCTTTATGTATCGTCACGGATATTTATGTCACTAATATCGATATGTTTAGAAATTGTGCATTTTTGATGGTATACCCCCGTCAGTAGTATTTTTTTTACCCTGTGCGCATGTGTGTATAGAGTAGAACTAGGATGTAGACGTTTGCTAAGTCCCTAACGGGTTCAACCCGTTTTGCCCGGCCCGTACCCGTTACCCGAGCTACCCGTACCCGTTGCCCGGGTACAAACGGGTAGACGGGTAGACGGGTACGGGTAATAAACGGACCGGACAACCTAATTTGAAAAAAAACCCGTTATACCCGTATCCGTCTACCCGCCTACCCGTACCCATCTACCCGCATACCCGTACCCATCTACCCGCCTACCCGTACCCATCTACCCGCATACCCGTACCCGTACCCGTTTCACTTCAAAAAAATTTGAATTTTTTGAATTTTTTGAAAAAAAACAGAAAAAAAAAAAACCGGGCGGACCGGACCCGTACCCGGATACCCGGATCCATACCCGCGGTGCCCGTACCCGTCAACCCGCAACGGGTACGGGTAATAAACGGACCGGATAGAGGTTTTAGGAAAATTACCCGTCTACCCGTTACGAGTTTTACCCGTACCCGACCTACCCCTTTACCTGTCCTACCCATTACCCCTAACGGGTAACCCGGAACGGGTCACGGGTTACCCGTTAGCAAACCCCTACTAGGATGTTCTTAAGTTCATCAAGCCTCTTGGTGAGCTCATGTCTAAAACCTATTAAATTGACTTCAAATGATGAATCCGAATCGTTGAAACCTACTTACCTTATAAGTAATGTGTCTACATGTGAAAATTTTAAATATTCGAATTATTTTAGTATAAAGTCAAGCGGTCAAAAAACATTAAAAAAAATGAAGGCATTAAAATTAATTTATTAACCTTCTAATTTTGACCGCTTGACTTTATACTAAATTAATTTGAATGTTTAAAATGTTCATATGTAGACACATCACTCGTAAGTAGGCGGATTTCAACGGTTTAGATTTATTATTTGAAGCTGATTTGATGGGTTTTAGACTTGAGTTCACCAAGAAACTTGGTGAACTTAAGAACAGCTTAGTTCTACTCTCTCTCTGTGTATATACGTATATATTATTGGTCTCTATATATGCAATTCCGAACTTGAAATTAGCTCAAGTTAGTTAGTTCATTTAAACTTTGCTTACACAGTCTTTAATTATTTAAATCACCTACCACGTTTCCTTCTTTATGTATTATAAGACAACGGAAAAGGCAAAATTAATGTCATATTTTTGTTTTCATATAAAAATAAAACAAACAAATTAAATGGTTTTCATGCTTGTGGGGGTCTATATATATATGCAGTGTTTATATATCTTTTATATATTTCATAGCTAGGGAACAGGGGAATGAATTGCCCATGCACAACTTAAACCACAAACAATATTTTTAATTAATTTATGCTGATAGATAGCAACAGTATAACTTGGCTTAAAGCTTTGTTAAACACATGTTTAGTTAGCTTGGAAGTTTTGGAAAAATGTCGGTGATGCTAACACAAAATCTGTTTATATATGGACACAAAATTCAGGCATCTTCTCACACCTATCATTATCACATATAGTAGTCTAGTACCTTCTCTCTCTCCTCTCATTTTTAGTACAAACTTTTTAAGCATGTATAATTAGGTTAGGCTCCACTAATCTCCCCACTATTCTACACACAGTGTTACTTCATTTATGAATTAATTCAGGCAGCAACATTATTGGATATTGTCAAAAAATTTCAATTATTTGTGTTTTAATTAATTAGGTCTTGTCTTAAATAATAAAAGAAGGGTTTTGATTTTCAAATCATTTTGTGGAGAAATATTAATTACATGTCAACCAGAAAGTGGTCCATGTCATGCACTTTAAATAAATTAAGTTTAGTGGATACGGATCCATATGTGATTAGGGGTGTCAACGGGTACGATACGGGTTGGGCGGAGACATTTTCATACCCGTACCCGTTATGATAACGAAAAAAAATCTTTACCCTTACCCGTATTTTCGAATACTGTACGGGTCGGGTAAACGGATAAAAAAATGCCATTAACATTTCAATTTGTGTTTTCAATAAAATAATTTTTAAAATAAGAAAAAGTAATAATGAATACAACTAATTTGTATTATGAAAATTTAATAAAATACAAAAAATTTATTGTATTATGTATCATCTTCATACAAATATATATTTATATATGTAATTTTTTTTTTTAAATTATCTTATACTAAAACGGGTAAGATAACGAAAAAAAATTATTACCCTTACCCATACCCGATTAGCTAACGGAATAAAAATCTTACTCTTACCCGTGTTTTCGGATACAATACGGGTCGGATAAACGGGTAAAAGGGTGCCATTGACACCCCTATATGTGATGGATACCTACTCTCTGATAATTAAATGATTAAAACCTTATATATTAATAAACTGTAATCAATTGTTACAGTACCATTAAAGAGAGGCCATGTTTGTAATGCTCTAAGAATCTTATAATGATTACTTCATGTACTATGGAACTTTCCTTTCCATTGGAATTTGAGATGCTCTGGGGATCACAAGTAGTTACAAAATAAATAAATATCCGAGGTTCTCTGTTTGCTACCCCTGTTTCCCAATTTTTATCAAGTGCTGTGAAGAGCATTTTTTTTTTAAAAAAAACAGAGAGCAAAGAACCTTAGTTCTTTATGAATTTTTTTTTATTATTATTTTATATTAAATAACATCAGACTGAAACAAAGATGCTTGTTAGAATAGCTATATATTCTCTGTATCTTTTAAAAAAGCTAATATTTCTCCGCACAAATGGAAAGTAAAGACGGAACGGGAGCAATCGGATGAACATCAGATAAAATTTAATTTGATGTCCGGTTAAAACCGTTTGATTCTCATCAAAACTTTTACTGTTAATTTTAAGGTTTATGCATATTAAGTATGCACAAACGGAAAGTAAAGATGCTTGTTATTACAATATATTCTATGTATCTTTTTATATAAAAAAAATATATTTCTCCACACAAATGGATAGTAAAGACGGAACGGGAGCAATCCGATGAACATCAAATAAAATTTAATCCGATGTCCGGTTAAAACTGTTCGATAATTATCAAGACTTTTACATATAATTTTAAAATTCATGCAGATTAAGTATGCACAAATCTTAACTTCCATCAAAAAACTTTTACCGGACACCGAATCAAATTCAGTCTGATATGGGTTAGTAATATTATTAATATTATTATTTTATATTAGATACCAACATACTAAAACAGAGATGCCTATTGCTGTGCCCTTAATTTCTGGTTTATTTATTTTATTCTTTAGAACGAGTTTATTAGCAGTAAACATTTCTTTACTACACAATTGCTACACTATAGACCCGTTTCAATTACTAAACAATTGCTGATTATAACTGATAAGACGGGTAGTAAGTGTGTGTATTAATTGAGCGGTTGTTATTGTTTCTGGAAAGAAAAAAAAAATATCAGAATTTTTTTTAAAAGAAAAATGAAAGGCCCAAACCCAAAAGGCCCGGTGACATTGAAATCAAAATATAGTAATTTGAGGAGCAGAGTTTAATAATGACGGTAATGGCATCAAATAACGGCCCAAATCTATCCAGTTCCGTTTTGATGCAGCGGTTGAGTTATAATCAACGATAATCCCATAATATTCTCTCTCCTGTTATGAATAAATTATTAATATAGATGTACATAACTTCAAATATTTATTCTCCATTACCCCATTATTATTGAAAGTCATATCTCACTACTATTAAAATTTATTTTCTCATTTATTCTTGTAATTAATTTAGATGGCTTTTCATTCATAATTTGTGGCCTATAAATAGGGCCTTTGTAATCTTGTATTGTACATATATGAGAAATGTATGAATAAAGAGGTTGTCATCTTTTTTTTTTTCTCTCTCTATCTTGTTTATTCTTTTTTATGGTTGTTCATATTTATTTTATAATACGTTATCATCACGAGAGCTCTACTAGTTGAAGACTTTGATACCTTTTATTTCAATTATATTTAAATAAATATTACTTCCAATAAGTAGTTGTTATATGGAATAAGTTATCAATTTATATACAATTATTTTAATATGTTTAATATGATTCATATAATTTTATATGAAACGTAATTTTTTTTTTATCTTCCGGAAGAAGATGTATATGATGCAAAAATTTTATATAATGCTGGTCATATTTTTATTTAATCTTCTTGAAGAAGATTTCAATAAGATTTATATTTTGTGAAATTTTTTTTAATGATGTAATCTTTCCGAAGAAAATTCAAGAAATATTCCAAGTTTATATATTATATTTTACATTACATTATGTTAATGAAATGACCCGAAGCCATTTGATTATATTGAATATATGGCCTAAAGCCATAAGCTAAATACAAATTTGTGGCACAATTTATTTATGAAATTTAGATGGTTGAATATATGGCCTGGAGTCATAATCTTAAAGATTTACTTATTTTAGTGGTATACGTTACATTTAAGTTATGTACACTATCACTATTTGCATTGATTATAAGTGACAAATTAAATTAAGAATATCTTACAATATTAATCTTGATTGAATGATTTACTTATTTTTGTAATTGGCCCAAAGTCATTTACGCTTGTTTCTATCATAGTTCTGAATTGAAGACATTATGTCATAAAATTGAAAAAAAATTGTTTGGCCCGAAGCTATTGTATCGGAATTTCTTTTTTGTCTTGTTATATTATGTCAATTTTTTATTTTTAATGTTTTAATATTTCTGACGAAAATTTTAAGAAATTTTAAGAAGTTCTCTCTGAAGAAGATTTAAAGAAAAATCGTATGATACGTAAATATAACATGATGTTCATATTATTTGTTTTTCAATAATTTAATCTTCTTGAAAAAGATAATATAGTACAATTGATTCTACTCCATTCCCTGAAGTGAATGTAGTATTATATAAAAATAATAATTCCACCAGAAGTGGAATAATAATATGAAAATAATATGATGGACAAACTCTTAATATGACGTGGTAAGAAAGAAAAGACGCATCATTCCATCAGAAGTGGAAAAAGTAATGAAAAAAAAAACAATGAGAAAAGTGATATAATAGTGAACAAGAGAATTCATGCTATTATGGTGGTAAAGCTCATTAGTCACATACCTGTCGTACGCCGATGTACCTGTCGTACGTCTAAACATCATGTTAATTTATATCAAGTATCACTTAAAAAAAATGACATTGTTATATTATATTTTTAATTTGAGTCTTTGGCATTGGTCTATTTTTCATGTTTCAATGAATGTTTATATTATGTTGGTTAATAAAATACGAATCTTACCGGTAGTGATGGAATCAACAATTTTATTATTTCAATATGTATATTTGACAAATAACTTTTGAAATGTATTCGTTTATTATTATTTTTCAAATTTTGAAACAAAAGCCAACATAAGACTCAAATTCATTTTAGAATTGGTTAAAATAATGATATTAAATTGTCATAGGCGACAGTTACCCAAAATTCATGATTTTTAACCATTAGCTAAATCATTATATTAAATGCTCATTACATGATATATCATCACAATTGCAATATAAAATTATTTGCAGCATAGTATACCTTTTAAGTCTTTTAATGTTTTTTTCTTTTCTTTATCTATTAGTCTAAAATTAAAATAAATATTTTTTAGTAATGTAAGAAGCAAATGTTAGTACTATTTTGTTTACTACAAAATTTATTGAAGGCTCCGGAAGAGCTACATTGTTGTGATATGAAGGAACACAAATTTATGATGTATTATATTCTTGTAAGTCTCAAAAGAATTTGTTAAGCTTTAAGAATATCCACCGAAATAGATATCATATTGAGACAACTATTGAAAAAATATTGAATATATAGAAAACAATGCATATTTAAAACAGTTTACTTATATTTTTCCTCCAACTTGTACTACAGATATATTAGTATAATTAAAACACATGTTATTGTAAATTGGAAGTTTACAAACAAAAATACATTTATAGTTTGGCATGACCGGTTGGACCATTTCGGATCAATAATGATGCAAAAAAAAAAAATATGAACACTCATCAAAGAACTATAATATTATTTAATCTAATGAATTTCTATGTGTTCGCTTTATTTCTAAAACGTATACAATATAATATTTGTGAAACATTATATCCAACATGTGAACCATTTGAATTCATTATGATTTTAATTGATGCATCAAAAAGATGATCACATGTATGTTTATTATCAAATCTCAACCTAGCATTTGCAAGATTACTTGCTCAATTGATTTGATTAAAGAACATAATTTTATGATTATCCAATTATGAAAATACATTTAGACAATGTCGAAATTAATGTTGAACATCTTATAGATGTTCATATATAAAAGGAAGATATGATATTTTACAAGCAACAAAATTAATTCTCATCATGTCGACTAGATATTATAAAACCTCCTCATTATAATTGATTTTTGGTCACATACCTAATATTTCCCATATAATTTTTTTGAATGTGCGGTGTATGTTCTAATTGCTCCACCATAATGCACTAAAATGAATACCAAAGAAAGTTGGGAATTTATATTGAATTTGAATCTCCATATATAATAGAGTATCTATAATCATTGATGGGAGATTTATTCATAGCCAATTTTGCCAGTTGTGATTTTGATGAATAAAAATTCCCAACCTTAGGGGGAGAAAACTATCAGCTAGAAAAAAAATATATTAGTATGAATTATCATTGTCTTATTTTGATCCTTGTACTAAAGAATGTGGACTAAATATTCAAAAGATAATTCATTTGCAAATATTAGCTAATACATTGCCAGATGCAATTACATACTCAAAGAAAGTGACCAAATCACATATATCAGCTGCTAATGCTCCAATTAAAGTCAATGTCTATGTTGGACAGACTAATTAGAACACGCATGAAGCGTGGAAGATCAATCGGTTCCAAAGATAAAAAAAATCCTAAAAAAAAAGGATCAAAGAATGAAAATGGTCAAATCGAGGATATGATAATTTTAGATAAAGCTCAAGAAGAGAATCAAATATATAAATAATATTAGAGTTCCAGCAGAAATTCAGGTATTTGAAATTCATAAAAATAAAGAGATCTCGATAAATTATATCATGAATGAAATAAGATGGAACTGGGATGAAATTGATATCAATAATATTTTTGTATATAATATAGCACTAAACATAATAAATACTGAGGATCATGACTATAAGTCTATTAAAAAATGTCGACAAAGAAATGATTGGCCAAAATAGAAAGGTGGAATTGAGATAGAGTTAAACTCTCTTAAAAAATATAAAGTTTTTGAACTTGTAGTCCTTGTACCTCAAGGTATAAAACCAGTAGGATATAAATGAATATTTATGAGACAATAAAATGAGAAAAGTGAAATTTTGAGATATACTTACCTGTGGTGGATGCAATAACTTTTTGTTATATAATTAGTCTAGTAGTCCATGAAGGACTTAATTTGCACCTAATGGATATTGTTACAGCCTATTTAAATAGCTTGCTTGATAATGATATTTATATGAAAATCTCCGAAAGTTTTAAGATGCTTGAAGCATGTAATTTAGGTTCTCGAGAATATTATTCAGTTAAATTGAATAAATCTTTATATCGATTAAAGTAATATGGACACATATGCTATAATCGTTTAAGTGAATATTTATTGAAACATGGATATAAGAATGATACGACTTGTCCATGTATTTTTATGAAAAGATATAGAAATAATTTTGTTATAATTGCAATTTATGTTGATGATCTAAATATTATTAGAACTCCTAAAGAGCTCCCAAAATAATAAATTATTTAAAGGAGAATTTGAGATGAAAGATCTTAGAAGAACAAAATTTTGCATTGGATTGCAAATTGAACATTTAAAAATGATATTTTATGCATCAGGAAAATTATATTGCAAGAGTATTGAAATAATTTCATATCTACTCTGGTAGCCAAGCCAATCTAGGGCCCTGGAGCTCTAAACCAATATATGACTCTATTATTGGAGGTGTAAATTGGTTTGGAGGACCCTTAAAACCTAAATATATTTAATATTACAGTGCATTTTGAGGGGCCTCCAAACCAATCTACGCCTCCAATAATAGAGCCGCATATTGGTTTAGAGGCCCTCATAGATATAGAATTTTCCATAATTTGAGGTGCTTTAATTTTTTTTAAATGGTATAAATAAAAATTTCGGCCTCTTGTTTTTAGGGTAAAGATATCGAAGTATCATTTTAATTAGCTTTGGGCAAATAGTTATATATTATTTTGAGTGAGACTATGGTATTTGGTTCGTAGGATGAATGTACATTTTTATTTTTAAAGTCTAAATAGTCAATTCGAACTATTTATTATAATTTTTGTATGAAAATGTGCAGAAATGTACCGTGTTCAAATTTATTTATTTTAGAATTTTCTACTATTTTTTAAATAACTACAAAATCACTTAATCTAAAGATCATCGAACATCCAAAATAGTGATTTCTCTATCTATTTAAAAAATAGTAAGAAGTTTTTAAAATTTTAAAATTTTGCATGCAAGCTTATTCTCAAATTAAGATCATTAACTTTTTGAATTTCGAAAATAAAAATAAACATTCATAGTATGAACCAAAATGTGCTACATATTGTACCATAGCCTCACAAACGTATTCTACGTAAAACCAAAATAATGTTGTCAAATATCTTTAATATATTTTTCCTTTCCATAATAGCACACAATCTTTCGTCTCTGTCCGAATATAGACGATCTAGTACGATAGAAACACAAAACAATAAAAGAAATTATCCCCAACCTATGATTAATTTTAACTTGGATGATAAGTACGAGGGGAGACATGATATTTGTTCAAAATGCATATTTTGAAAGATAAAATAATTAATAAATTTTGTATGTAAAGTTACTATTTAGGATACTTGTGAGAGGATCGAAAAATAGATAACAACCAATCTCAATTTAGCTTAAAAATATTTTTCTTCCGACTAAACCACACTTAAAAATTGAAATTTTTATTTTTATCCTTTAAAATTATTATTTTTTACAAAAAACTACTATTAGTCTTTTTCGTAAAATAAAATTACGTGACACATATTCATCTAATTATATCCCTATTTAAATAATTTGTAGTCAAACTTCGTTTATATAGCACAACGATATAATATTTTGATTTTTCTACAATTTGATCCACAACAAACTCCAATTCCACATTTTTTTGGATAAAAATTATAATTCCACATATTTAAGGAATGTCGGTGTAAAATAATGAACAAGAGAGCATCCTAAATGCACTTCACGGGGATATTAATATATCCATTATTTTGTTTTGACGAATGGACACGATTTAAGCGCTGAAAGTTCTGACTTTAGCACTATATAGTCGTCATCAAATGTCCTTACAGCATTTACATCTCACACAGCTACTCAATGGATTTTTAAATAACTGTCAATCACAATTTATAAATTAAGATCACTAAATTTTTAATTTTTACATTACTTAAATTAATTTTAAAATTTTTATTAAATTACGTCAGCAACAAATTAAAAAAAATGAATTAATAATTTGACTGAATTTTATAAACAGTTTCTTAATAAAAAAAATTTATGTATAGTTTCTATATAAAAAACTCTCTCGCAACTCTAAAACTAAATAGAAAACTGTCACATCAAATTAAAAACTCTAATAATGCAAAAAATGTAGATGCTCTTCAGTGGCAGATCCATAGTAGATCAGGGGTAGGCAAGTACCTACTCCTGAATTCAAATTGTCTTTTAGACTCAGTGATATTTTATATTTGTGCCTGCTTTTGAATGAAAACAATCTCTACCTTTGGATTTAATTCATAGCCAAGTAGAAGAAAATTACCTGGAGAAGAAAGTCAGTCCAAACTGATTCGTGTAAAATAATCAAAGAAAAAAGATGCAGTCTAATTCGCTACTCCACTCAAAAAAATTGTTGTTTCGCCTGGAGAAAAAGAAGATCAGTTACTATGAATCTAAATATATATCATGTTGTAATTAGTCATGTTGTGACTTGAATCACATGACATGCCGTGACTAAATTTGGAAGGATAGTCATGGTACGTGAATGTCACAACATGTTAGTCCCGCCATAACCAAGGCATGCCGTGATCACTGCACATGAGGTAGCCAAATGTGACTGGTCACGTTTGGTCATGTTTAACTATTTTTTTTCTTAATTTAGGTTAGTTTATTCAATATTCACCATTCAATCAAGATCTAACAGTTCTAATTACACGTGACTCACATGACCATGTGCTGTATCGTGACCAAATCTTTCACGTGACGTGTCGTGTCGTGTCAAAATTTTGAAAGATAATCACGTCGCGTGAATAGTCACAGCACGGGACATGCAATTCACAACACATGACTGGTACACATGCCATATCATGCCGTGATGAAACCGTGTCGTGTTGTTACATATCTAGTCACATTGTGAGTTTTTTAGATTCTTATATGCTTTTCTGCTCTAATTCGTCAAGAGAAAAAAAATAAATTATACTATTATTATTATTTTGTGCTTACCCCTGACTGGAATCCTGGATCCGCCCCTGATGCTCTTAGTATCCTACCATCCCCTCATCATCACAAATGAAAATAATTTATCAAAACAAAAAGAAATGCATTTTTCATTCAAAAGAAAAATGGTAATTTCTGTATCCAACATATTTAATAAAAAACTACTATTGAGAATTCAAAAAGTTTAACAATGCTATTTCTGAAACTGAATGTATGGAACAATAATTTCTAGATATTAGATAAACAAAATAAAACTCAAAACACATGCGTTCAGACAAGGACGTAGTACGAGTTTTGAAAATTTTATATTCACTCATGACTAAGCTTTAAGCTTTAGATCCGCCGCTGACTAAATTCTAAATATATCTATAATTTACAAAACCTTAATCATGCGCATATTAGAATTCAATGGCTCTTTTATTTTTGGTATGTCCTAGCCCATAATTTTTATTTTTGCATGTATTCCTCTTTTTGGGTGAAAAAATATAGTTGGATTCTTTTTTGGTGCGCCATAATAATAAAAATAATATAGACCTTGCCATTTAGTTTAATGACGTATCATGTTGGATTTTTGGAAGTAAGTAATACATAATACGTAAATTTAAATGACATTCTTGTAAAATTTATTATGTTGTGTTTTTTGTATGTTGTATTTTTTTTTCTATAAAATCAAATTGTTTTCTATTAAAAGCGAAAGGCTAGTTAATTGGCACTACTAGTGAACTGAAAATGATTAGAAAATTTTATTTTCTTTATGGAGTATTTGGTTTAACTTTTTAAGAGGAATGAATATGATAATGTGTGATTATTTTGTCATTATGATTTCATAATTTATGGTTATTGTGCTGTTCATGGCAAGGGTTAATTTTTTTTCAAAAAAAGGAGATTGTACCAAAGGGAAAGGCTAGTTAATTGGCATTACTAGTGAACTGAAAATGATTAGAAAATTTTATTTTCTTTATGGAGTATTTGGTTTACTTTTTTGAAAGGAATGAATATGGTAATGTGTGATTATTTTGTCATTATGTTTTCATAATTTATAGTTATTGTGCTGCTCATGGAAAGAGTTAATTTTTTTCTTTCCCTGCTTGACGGAAATCACTTCTTTTGAAAATAATATTAGTTTTGAAAATAAAATCTATCATTGATTTTTTTATAGTTAGTGAGAAGAGATAAGATTCTTACTAAGATTAATCTCTCAGCCAAATGATGGCCAGGAGATGTCACTTGCGTTTTTTGGGTTCAACCTGAGAGTACAAATCATTTATTTGTACATTGCTCTTATATTAAGATGATTTGGAATTGGATTTCAGATTATAATAATTTTACTTTTGAGTGTGCTTCTCTAGATAAATTATGGTTGATTGATGCATCCATTTCTTTAAAAGATAAATTATTAGTGAAATTAATTAGAGGGATTATCTTGTGGATAATTTGGTTAGGGAGAAATAGAATATGTTTCAATGATTCTCATCCTCTCTCTATTAAAGCTATTGGTAACAAAATTATTTTATTATGTTCTTTTTGGTGTCAATTTAGATTTGATAACTCATATCTTAAATTAAGTCTTATATTTCACTATGATGATAAGGATCTTCTAGATCTCATTCTAGAGGAGGAAAGTAGTTTAGATACAACACAGAGTGGTAGCCAGGTGGATTCAAATGAGAAAATTATTAATCTGGATTCTGAAGCTAGCAACCTTCCAAATCTAATGTTTAGAGAAGAACTGAATGATGAAGATGCTGTGAATTGGGATGAACTTGCTTAAACATTATCTTTTGTTGTATTTTGTTGTATTTTGTTGTATTTTGTTATGGTATTTGGTAGTTGTCTTTTTGTTTTGTTGTTATTTGTATTTGCTTAGATGGATTATGAATTGTTGTAAGATTTATCATATCAGATTTTGATGTCAATTTTAAATACCATATAAGCTAAAAACAGTGTAAATAGACCCCTCATATTTTAATTTCAATTCTACTTGTTCTTTTTCTCCATAATTTCACCGTAGTGGTTGGCCCACTGTTCCATCACAATTCTACATTTTTCACTATTCTTGTCTTTTTCAATTCCGACATTCCAATAAAAAAATTAAGTACCAATGAGAACAATGACTTTTGTACTAGTGATTATTTCAGCAGCAGAGATGAATATGATCCCAAATAACTTAACCCATATATACTTGTTTTTTTTTCTCAATTTGTTGAGCCAAGTACGATATAGTACTATATTGAAAGGTCACTGTAGTCTTTGATTCAGACTTTCTACCAAGTATTGTCTTTTTTAAACCTGCCAAAAATTCAATGGTACAATACTACTATCTATTGTTTCAAAAATTTACGAAACTTGACAAAACATTATATTGTTTTTTATTTGCGCGCGTTTTCTTTTAGATTGATGTCAGTGAACCTCCAGTTCCATTTTAGCACGCTGAACAATTTTTTTTGGGGAAGTGCTATTTTGAGAGCATTAATTCTACTTTTGAGTGCTGAGAGAATTTTTTTACTTTTAATACAATTTTGCCCCTTATTGAGTACTTTGTTATTATGGTTCTAATTAATTTCTATTATCACTTATGGAAGGGAAATTAATGCCTACGTAGGGTATGAAGCTGTTTTTTGTTCAAATAATTCATGCTATTAATTCTTACCTAATAGAGTGGAATAAGAAACAAAATTATACATGTACAAATCTATATTGATTCAAATTTAGAAAAACCCCAAAAAACTTTCTAAGTAATTAATTGATGAGGTAATTCATTGAGATTAGTAAAAAAAAAATGTAAACAAATTCTTCTCTATTTGATCCAAGGAAAATTATTTGAATAAAAAAAACGATGGTCGAATTTGATTAGTTCCAATATGTACAATTAAAATAATGAAAAAATATATAACATGTTACATTTTGAAAACTTTTTAATTGAAGAGTCATTGACTAATCTTTAAAAGTTCATAATCATTATATAATTCTCTAAGTATTCTATTTGTTAATTACAATATATAATTTTATTTTGTGGATATAATTTATTGTACTGTGCAAATGGATTCAACGCGGATTGGATAGTGATAAAAATTATATTTTCACATGTTTTTATTTTTCAAATACAAAGATACAGATACAGATTGGATACTAAATAAATACTAGTAAAAATTGAATATTAAACAAACATGTCTACATATCGAATATTAAACAGTCAAAATAATATTTTCTTCAATATTAAACTTGTTATCTTATTATAAGATATGACAAAATAGCCAACACAAGTAAAATTTTAAGCAATAGATACTTAAAAAATAAATATTTCTCTCTAACATATACGATTCTAAAACAAAAAGATGAAAAATACACATCATCATTTATATCCGTAATGAATATGCACAAATAGATATCTGAAAATTTAAAATAAAAATATAGATATAGATAATTATTATCAGTATTTGCTTCCGAAACCAAAACCGTATTCATATATGTATCTTCATAACTCATGTATCCGTATCTTGTATACAAATTATACTTATAGTTTGCAAAAAAAAAATATATATATATATACTTATCCAAATATCTGAATCCACAAAAGTTTGAATACATATCCAGATACAGACAGATATTAACCGATTTGTCTGCAATTTTGCACCCCTAATTTATTGTATTTTAATGCTAATATTAATCTTGAAGATAAGCTTAATTAGTTTATAATATAATCACGGTCATGTGGGAAAAATCAAAATATTTACATTACTTATTTATGAATTCCATAAATATACAAGATTGTCATGTGTACTGTGAAGCCTCAAATATTTCCTTTATTAATAGTTACTTAATTTAAAATAAAGATTGAAAGAAGAATTTATTAAGGGCAAATTTGGTCTAATTGCGAAAAAAATTCTCTCAGCTCTCAATAATAGAATTTTTGCGCTTAGAATAGCGCTTCCCTGCTTGTTCTACTTCCAAATGAAACTTGTTCCCAAATTCTGTAAATGGAAATATGATAATTGCATCCAAGAACCACCAAATTTTAATATGTAAAAACAAGGTTGTGTACAAATATTTTCTCCTTTCGAGCACTTTAACCTCAAAAGTGGATTGTGTATCACATCCCACAAAATCTTCTATCCAAATTGTCAAACAAATTTATCTTATAAGAACGAATAAATAAAATTTTCATCTTCCCCTGTTCACATTGTTTAGAATTATATTTACAAACAATTTTGGAAGCTTGACTTTTCTTCCCTAATTCAATTACAAAACACCTAACCAAACCTAATCAAATCCGTAGGTCCCAATCCATTCCGCACCATTTCCGTGAACTTTTCCTCTGGACCCTCCAAATTATAAAATATGTTGCACTTTTCAAAATTGGCGAAAAGTGAAATATGTCAAAAGTTGATTATAAAAAGATGCAATCAAGAAGAAAAGCACGACCGGTTTACCGATAACTTGGGCTAGGAATGCACCCGAAAGATTCAGCCCGGTTCAGTACCGCAGCGGTCGGGTCAACTCCAAGCGCCATGGCCCGGTTCACATAAACCTCCTTTACACTGGTTCGCTGATGCCGCAAAAGCCTCACTATACTTCTGCTCGCATTGGACCGGAATGGTTGACCGGTTCCCGTAAACCCATCGACCAGGTGAAGATACGACTCCAAATCGTGAGAACAGGCGAGTCCCGCGTCGGACCGGAGACACGGTGAAACCCTCGAGTCTACCCTCAGTTCGACACCCACGTGTTCGTATCCTTCTCTCGCACGATTGCGCCTGGGAATCTCGATTCCAATACCTGGCACGCGCGTGATGACGTCACCTTCATTGACCACTCGCAAGACTTTAACTCCTCTGTTTTCGAGCCTTTCGTTGAAGGCTTTGTTTCCGACTTTGGGACCTCCGAAGGAAACCACGGCTACCGGAGGCACGTTTGGTGCGCATGCGGTTATCTCGTCTGCTACTAACAGAGCAAGCGCTGCCCCTAGACTGTGTCCCACAACGGTTATACTTAACTCCTCTCCTTTGTATACCTCCATTAATCGCTTCACCTCTTCTATTACAGAACTCGAGAGGCTCTTTGCTTCCTCGCTTGCGCTCTTGTACAAGCTTAGAAATCCACTTGCCACCTTTGGCACGTGCGCTTGGTTATCTTCTTCTTCTTCCTCTAGGTTAGTTAGAGAAGCCCGTAGATTCTCGAACCATTCATGACACGTGGCAGTGCCTCGTAAAACTATGGTTATGTCTCTCCTTCCCATGCGCGCAATCTCATTTTCTGAGTCGCAGACAGCTACGTAGCCAATCCAGCTAGAGCGCTGAGTCAGCCATTCCGGTGTACCAGGTCGGTGGGCCCACTCAGGCAGTGTCAGAGAAGACGTAGCATAAAGACTGCATGTGCTCCGGTACGACCGGTCAGGTAGTATCATGTGTCGGTTTTTTGAAGGAGATGTTGGCATGGAATGAAAAGCATGGTACGCTGCTTGAACAAAGTCACCATACCGTACCAATTCTCGACGTAGGTTCTCGTCTAACGGGTCAAGAAGCCCGTACCAATCCGATTGACCATGGTACATGTGCCAACGTGATGCAATCGAGTTCTTTGGAGATGGCCGTGACGAGTCCGACAGGAGGCGTTGAAGATGAGTAAGGCTGCGTGGGGACATCTCGTCAGAGGGTGCGGGTTTACGAATGAAAGGGAATAAAGAAGGCAAATTTAGCGCGTGTAGAAGGTAGGGTGTTTTTTCATGGTGGTCTTGAGGTGGCTGCTCTTTGTTTGTTATTATTGGATTTTGATCTTGCTTTGGTTGTGAATGTTTTAAGAGAAGCTTGTCTAGGTTAGAGAGATGGATTTTGGTACTAGTTGTTGTACTTGTACCAGGTGTGGTGGTTTTGAAGGAGGTGCGAGAGGAGTTGGGGTTTAGAGGAGAGGCATGGCGAGGTGCTATGGTGGTGGTGTGGGGTGCTGCCATGGCTAGAGACATAAATAAAAGCTTGAATGAAGTTTTCTTGTTGTAGATAATTGATCCGCTGAGGAAGAGTTGGTACCTAGTTAATTAACATGGAGGAGGAGGATGCGCTTATTTATATACAGGCGAAAGGAACCGAGTTGAAAATGACTTGAAATGAGGTGGTGGTTGAGTGGGGAAAGGGCAACTCTCACCACTCGGTCGGATGACTAAAAACACAAATTACTCTAATTAATTAATTAATTAATCAATCACCTTTTTGAATTTAAACACCTTACACGGTACACGGTACATATATGATATATCCCTCCTTACTAATTATTTGGAAAATTTTCAAAACATTTCATAATTAATATTTGATAACACTAGATATACAATTATAATGTAAGTTTAAAATTATCTCATGAAACTCTCTCTATGTGCAGGAAATTCATGCATTTAAAGTTAATGATACTAAATATACAATTATAATGTAAGTTTCGAATTGTCTTATAAAACTGGCTCTCTTTGTAGATACAATTATAATGTAAGTTTGGAATTGTCTCATAAAATCACCTCTCTGTGTATAGGAAATTCATGCATCTAAAGTTATTGACAATAAATATACAATTATAATGTAAGTTTGGAATTACCTCATGAAATCGTTTCTCTTGAATAGGAAATTTATGCATCTAAAGTTACTGACACTAGATATACAATTATAATGTAAGTTTGGAATTACCTCATGAAATCATCTTTCTATGTGCAGGAAATTCATGCCTCTAAACTTACTGACACATGAATCTAAAATGAGACAAAATTATATCTAATATTTAAATGTTAAAATTTACTCTGAACTCATATGTCAGTGACTTTAGAGATCAGAATTTTTTGTCCACAGAAGAACAGGTGAACCAGGTAGTTCCTTACTTGATAGGTAATTAACAATGGAAAGAATGATTATTATAATGTTAGAGTACCTTATTAAAAGACGCTGTGTACTAGTTCTTGTAATATGTTTTGCTCTATTTATGGTCAACTTATATGTATTTTTTTTTTTTTTGCAAGATCGATCATGATAGTGTTATTCGGAGGTTAAATGAGTCCATATCGTATACTATTATTTTTAATGAAAAGTTAGTCAAACATGACGAAACATTGAGGTAATTTGAAATTTTTGACTTTTCATATCTTATGCTAAAAATAATCAAACTAAGTAAATTTTTAAAAAATCAACCATGACGAAACACGCATGACGAAGTCTGAGTTGATCCAACATGTGGACAAGAGAAGAGAAAAGAGAGATAGCGAGACAGGAGGGATTTCAGAATCTTGAAATTGGGATTGGAGATTTTAGTTGATCTCAATTCTAGTGCGAGATGCTTTTGGTTTGGAATTCATATTCTCTGAGATATCTCAAATTTTGCGTGACTTTATGGAAAATCCCAACCGTTTAAATACGTTCTGCACGAATCTCAAAGCACACAAATACTTACCCCTACATCACCCCCGAATACGAAACGGACACGTCGGTCACGCAAAGGTTAAGATACCTCAGAGGATACGCACTCTTTGGTTTGCTCAAGACCATATGCTAAAACAATATACCAAGAAGTAACTATGTCCATTTCGTAAGCTAGTTTGACGACTATCTTAAATATGAAAAGAACAATTGACTTTATATTTATTTTTAATTTGCATAACATGATACTAGTATTGTATCAGTGCATTATCACAAAAACATGTTATAAGAAAAAAAAATTTATACAAAATATATTTTCGTAAAAATACTTTTTTTTTAAACTAAATGACAAATAATTTTGCTCAAATAACATATACATGCAAATAATATTTCTTAAATAACATTTATTTTATCTTTTTGATAGAAGTTTATAAAAAAAATACATATTAAATAACAAATAATATTTCTTAAATAATATAACAATAATAGAAAGAAATAAAGATATGACTAATTAATCATCAATCAATTAAATTTTTTAAATGATATTTAAAATATATAAATAGATTATGATTAATAAAAAAATAATATAATTTGTTTATATAAAAAATACGTATAGTGAATAAGTGAAACTAAATTTAAACTTCTACATTTAAAAGAAATATCAAATAGAAACATGAGCTGCGCTAATATGTGGAACTAAATCTGATCATGCATGAGCTATAAAAAGAAGGTAGGAATGCGTAAAAACACCCGTGTGGAAGAAGGTAGGAATGCGTAAAACCACCAGTGTGAAGTTTGTTAATCTCATTTTCCCTTCGGAAAAATGATCACAAAGGAAGAAATTTTGATTGTCGTCAAAGTTTGTACTTTTCGAAGGGGCCCAAATACACTTAAAACCAAAACAAGAAAAAAAAAAAAAAATGTTTTAAATGCAGCCTGTAGAGATTCAACATAAATTCCACACATTATATTAGAAGACCAACTGCGCCAATTAGAAGTGTAAAACAGAATCAAATTTTGTGTGTATAATCAGACCATTCTTTATGAAAGAGCGAATTTTGCTTTGATAATTCGTCTCTATTCAAATAGGTTTAATTGACCAACGGAAATCTGCAATCAAACACGTGCAATCCTATTAAAATAATTAGGGGTGCAAACGGGTCGGATATTATTTAATCGTACCCGAATCTGTATCTAAAAATTAGATACTAATATCTGATATTCAAATATCCGTTCGAAAATTGATACGGATATAGATATGATTTTAAATTTTAATTATTTATATCTGAACAATATATATAGAGACAGGCTAATACGCTTTCGGCAGCACTTCGGCCGAAGTGCTGCCACCCGTTTTTTGATTTTTCAAAATTCAAATGGTCGATCCGAACCGTTCATCTTGTTCTCCATATTAATATCTGCTTGGGGACCAAATTTTATATTTTTTGGAATTTTTTTGCTATTTATTAAGCCACTTTGAAAATCGCTGATCCAACGGTGAACCCCTGATTTTACTGTTTTGGCAAGCCACCGTTGGATCAGCGATTTTCAAAGTGGCTTAATAAATAGCAAAAAAATTCCAAAAAATATAAAATTTGGTCTCCAAGCAGATATTAATATGGAGAACAAGATGAACGGTTCGGATCGACCATTTGGATTTTGAAAAATCAAAAAACGGGTGGCAGCACTTCGGCCGAAGTGCTGCCGAAAGCGTATTAGCCTGTCTCTATATATATATATATATATATATATTATGAAAAAAGTTATGTCATTTACTATTATAAAAAACAAATATATGTAATCATATGCGTATTCGTATTCAAAAAATAAAAACAGATATAGATATAATTTTACCACTATCCGATGCATATCCGATCCGTTTGCACCCCTAATTAAATAGAGCGGTTGAAATATAACCCATCAGAGTCCACCCACTATTATTTAATAATTAGATCTGAATCAAGATTTAAGAACAAGGACCAGACCACAAGTAGATGATAGATCCAAGTCAATTCGGATTTAAGTCAATTATATATTATATAATGGACGATTGGTTATGACCTGTTATACAATGCGATTTTGTCAGCCGAAGTGCTGCCGAAAGCGTATTAGCCTGTCTCTATATATATATATATATATTATGAAAAAAGTTATGTCATTTACTATTATAAAAAACAAATATATGTAATCATATGCGTATTCGTATTCAAAAAATAAAAACAGATATAGATATAATTTTACCATTATCCGATGCGTATCCGATCCGTTTGCACCCCTAATTAAATAGAGCGGTTGAAATATAACCCATCAGAGTCCACCCACTATTATTTAATAATTAGATCTGAATCAAGATTTAAGAACAAGGACCAGACCACAAGTAGATGATAGATCCAAGTCAATTCGGATTTAAGTCAATTATATATTATATAATGGACGATTGGTTATGACCTGTTATACAATGCGATTTTGTCAGCCGAAGTGCTGCCGAAAGCGTATTAGCCTGTCTCTCTCTATATATATATATATATTATGAAAAAAGTTATGTCATTTACTATTATAAAAAACAAATATATGTAATCATATGCGTATTCGTATTCAAAAAATAAAAACAGATATAGATATAATTTTACCACTATCCGATGCGTATCCGATCCGTTTGCACCCCTAATTAAATAGAGCGGTTGAAATATAACCTATCAGGGTCCACCCACTATTATTTAATAATTAGATCTGAATCAAGATTTAAGAACAAGGACTAGACCACAAGTAGATGATAGATCCAAGTCAATTCGGATTTAAGTCAATTATATATTATATAATGGACGATTGGTTATGACCTGTTATACAATGTGATTTTGTCAGCCGAAGTGCTGCCGAAAGCGTATTAGCCTGTCTCTATATATATATATATATATTATGAAAAAAGTTATGTCATTTACTATTATAAAAAACAAATATATGTAATCATATGCGTATTCGTATTCAAAAAATAAAAACAGATATAGATATAATTTTACCACTATCCGATGCGTATCCGATCCGTTTGCACCCCTAATTAAATAGAGCGGTTGAAATATAACCCATCAGGGTCCACCCACTATTATTTAATAATTAGATCTGAATCAAGATTTAAGAACAAGGACCAGACCACAAGTAGATGATAGATCCAAGTCAATTCGGATTTAAGTCAATTATATATTATATAATGGACGATTGGTTATGACCTGTTATACAATGCGATTTTGTCAGCCGAAGTGCTGCCGAAAGCGTATTAGCCTGTCTCTATATATATATATATATATATTATGAAAAAAGTTATGTCATTTACTATTATAAAAAACAAATATATGTAATCATATGCGTATTCGTATTCAAAAAATAAAAACAGATATAGATATAATTTTACCACTATCCGATGCGTATCCGATCCGTTTGCACCCCTAATTAAATAGAGCGGTTGAAATATAACCCATCAGGGTCCACCCACTATTATTTAATAATTAGATCTGAATCAAGATTTAAGAACAAGGACCAGACCACAAGTAGATGATAGATCCAAGTCAATTCGGATTTAAGTCAATTATATATTATATAATGGACGATTGGTTATGACCTGTTATACAATGCGATTTTGTCAGTATATGCGCCTCTCAAGAATCAAGATATACATCTGGCATTTTTGCTGAGTCATGTCGGTTGTGAGGTATTCATATGAATACCACAATAGGGTTGAAATTTATTTTCCATTGGCATCCGCCTGAATTTTTTTATTTTCGGTAATATTTAAAAAAAAATGGAAAAAAATGGAGTATTTTTTACAATTACGTTTAATTTTTTTTACTCTAATCAACTGTGTTAGAGCCATTTTAACTTCTGATTCGGTAATTTTAGAAAAATACTAATGTACTGAACTATTGGGTCATAATTCAGACCCTTTAAAAAAAAAAAAATCAAAACATCACTGAAATTAAAGAATTTGAAAAGTACCAGGGCCTTTAATTCAATTTGCAGTCTCAAAAATCTACATATCAGTATATTACAGTGTATTTTTCTGGAGTCTACAATTCAATATTCGGCCTCAAGAATAGACATACGGTTGTCAGTGTAAAAAAATGACTAATTAAGCTGTTGAACATTTCTCTTACACATGTTGCATAATTTTTATTACTTTAAGAAAGAAAAAACAAAAATATTTATATATTTCAAATGAGTTTTAATAAAAGAAAAGACAATAATTAGATAAATTTGTGATGAAATTCAATACGATATCAATTTTTGAAGAAGAAATATATAATTTCACAATTTTGATATAAAAAAATTTCTTAAAATAATAGTTAGTTACTTCATGTGTAGAACCTAATTCATATGTCTAGAATCCAACAAAACAGTACTATATTTAAAATCTTTATCTCATGAGATGGCTCTAATTAATGCTTTCATCTTACAGATACAAAACGGCAATCTAAAATTTTAGATTCAAAATAAATGCTGGTAGATACACTCAATAATATTTGCATGCATATAAAATATATAAAAAATATAAATATATTCACATCAAATATTCATACGGCACATGTCAAACTTTACAAAATAAATTTTGTGTAATTTATTTTTGTTCATACTTTTAAATTTAACCAAATTTAATACGAATATGAAAATAAATTTATAAAGTCTGCATATAACAATGTTGATATTATAACAAAAAAAAAAATGAATACATAAGAAAGCCAGCTCTATGTATCTAATATGATAAGTTTATTAAAACCTTTTTAGATATTTTTTTCATTTTTTTTAATAAATATCAGAGATCAAATCACTTAATTATTTAATATTCACACATAAACTATTATTTTTATTACTAGATTAAAAGTTGATTATTTATTTCTTTGAATATTTATAGCACATTAAAATATGATTTTTTTAGAAGCTTTCTTGTATTTAAATACTGGAACAATAATAATAATAATAAATTTTTTTTTTTGAGAGAAATTGCCCGTAGGCAACTGCAATAATTAATTGACCAAAAGTTGCTACGAGAGGTGGTAACGAATTCAAATTACCATCACATGTTTGAAGTCAGAATTAGACCTCGATTAGTAACTAAAAAAGGTAAAGAAATATTCTGACCATAAGCACGTCGTCATGTATAATTGTATACGCGTTTACATCTGTCGTTAGAAATGCGTACAAATTTCAGTTTGTAGGAACATATTTGTTAATGGACAGAGCTGTTTTAACTTTATACAACACACTAATAATAACACATTTTGATATTTCTTCCAACTGATAGTATTCTGCACAAAGCTAAATTGACTCTGTCAATATCTTTATTAACAGAAAAGTCTTCATGCGACGCATCAATCTGACCAGTGACCAGTATGAACATAAATGTGTCGGATTACAGCACACATAATGTGTCCGTGACCGAGTCCGGGCTACGGTTTGATTCTTGACCTAGAGAAGAGTAACGCATGTAAGATGCATGTGAAGTGCTGTGTATGATTTAAAATAGTTGAAGCACGATATAAAATGAGATTTTGTAGATGCATACGAGTATACGACTATATGAATCTGGTCGTGGATAGAAATTTGACGGAAGAAAGATGGTCAGATTGTATTGAAGAAACGTCTACGTGTCCACGTACGTGTCACCAACCTTATTCAAATCAAGACCAGTCAATTTTCAAGTTCAGGTTTAATATTATAACAAGGAACTATTTTTAGGAGTGTCAATGACATTAATTTACCAGTTTACTTCATTCATATCATATTCGAAAACACATATAAAGTGGAAATAAAAATAAAAATAAAACAAAATTTCATTAGATCACCGGGTAAACAAATAAGGATAACGATTTTTTTTTTTGTTATCTTATCCGTTTTCATATAAGATATTTTTCGAAAATAAAATTATATATATATAAATATATAATTGGAGTAAGACTACCATACATTGCAATCAGTGTTCTAAATAGCTAGCTATAGCTTTTTCGAACCCTAAAAGCTATGGTGCTATGGACAATATATAGTTAGCTACTTAGTGCAATTGTTTTTTTTTTTTTAACCATCCTGCTATACCGCTATAATCGCTATTTAAACCATTGATTGCAATGTATAGGCATTTTTGTATATTGGACTGCAAATCACTGGATTCAAAGTCCAAATAATCGATCCAAACCGTTCATCTTGTTCTCCATATCAATATGTGTTTTGGAGACCAAATTTTAAATTTTTTTGGAAACTTTTTACTATTTTTTTAGATTTATTGAAAATTGCTGTTTTTTATGGTCTAGATTTGTCTGAAAAACAACTATTTTCAATAAATCTAAACAAATAGTATTTTTTTTTCAAAAAATATAACATTTGATCTCCAAACACATATTAATATGGAGAACAAGATGAACGGTTTGAATCGGTTATTTGAACTTTGAATCCGGTAATTTGTAGTCCAATGTACAAAAATGCCTATGCATTGTAATGTATGGTAGCCTCACTCATATAATTGTATGAAGATGATCCAATTATGTTTTGTATTAAATTTTCATAATACAAATTAGTTGTATTCATTATTTTTTTTTCTTATTTTGAAAAATATTTTATCGAAAACACAAATCGAAATGTTAATGCCACTTTTTTATTTGTTTACCCGGCTCGTACCAGATTTGAAAATACGAATAAAGATAAAAACAAATTTCGTTATCATAACAGATACAGATATAAAAATGCCTCCATCCAACCTGTATCATACCCATTGACACCCCTAACCATTTTAGTTGCAAAAGGAGGTTAAAACATGGTGACCCATTATCTTTTATTTTCATTTTGATTAATAACAAATGCCCTAAATAATATTCTGGTAAATGCTAAGAGCCAGGCCTAGGAAATTTTGAACATGCTGACAAAATCATGTGGCAATAACTTTTCCACTGTTTTTCTTTTCTCAGTTTTAGCCGTAAAATTTTATACATTGATGATTTAGTACTATATCTTTATATCATTAATTAGAAACGTAGATTTTTATTTCTAAAAATACTTAAGATTGTGAATTTTTAGTAAATTGTTTCACTTTTTTCCTTTTTTTTTTTTTTGGTTTTAGTCCGTAGGCTTTCATAATTCATATAGGACGAGTTAGTGCTGTATGTTTAAAGAGGAGGCTTCTAGTTTCTTATGTTTTTCATATTTTATCATGCTTTACATTTTATATTTTCATTTTTAAAGTTCAAAATATCGACCTGAACTGTTCAATATGATATTTATATTAAAATATAGTTGGACGTCAAATTTTATAATTTTTGAATTTTTTTACAATGTTTTTAAATAGGTAAAAAATCACTATTTTTTGATAATTCAGATTCTAAAAACAATTATTTTGTACCTATCTTAAAAAATATTAAAAATATTTACAAAGTTCCATTTTTTTTTTATTGTGATCAAGAGCTTGAAACAACGTACTAATGTGAAAAATTTCTAGACGTTAATTTTTCAACTTATTGATTCACATAAAAGCAAAATTTAAATGTGATAAATTGATAAATTTTTATGAGCATGTAGAGAAAATAACATCAATCACATCTAATAGTTTTATTTTGACATTTATGATTTAAATTTTGAGTTATTCATATTTTAAAAATGAAGGCACGATTGAGATACAAAAAATGAGGCATTTGAATCCTCCTCTTTATGTAAAACCTAACTGATAAAAAAATATCACAATGCTATATAGCAATTAGTAACGCACCACTATAACTACTACTCATCGGCATACTCCAAAATTAGTACTAATAACTACTATTTTGTACCATCACTAATAAGATTTCAGCTTGGGTTCGATAGCTATTAGACTCAAAATAGTTTCAATGGATTCGCTCACCATCGGATCTGTTTTAGGATTCGTGCGCATGAATTTTAAAGCATATGCAAAAGTGTGGACGTAAATTCTAAAGCAAATCCGATAATGAGTGAATCCATTGGAACTACTTTGGATCCAATGGTCATCAGATCCAAGCTATTATCTACTAATTAATGGTACCAAAATTATAACCAACTAGTGGATTGGAAGTGTAATGCAAATATTCACTAGAAAGGAGAACAAAATTATCACCAACTAATCGCACACCATCTCATCAGCAATAATGTGAAAAACCTCCGCCATGAGCTTCTTCTTCCTTGCGTGCAATTTAATCTCGTTCATCCTCAACATTTTAGTCTTAGCCTCCAAATCCTTCATCCTCGCGCGACTCACCAATCACATCCTCAACTGTCGAAAGCCATCTCAGACATTGTTGTGTACTGATCATGTTCTTGATCAACCTAGAAAGATAAAAATGGGACCATTGAGCACAACACCACCATTTGCCGCCATTAGTATGTGATCTCGGCTCTGTAATTCTTTTCTTTTGTTTACCGCCACTCTCCGACTCGGTATCACAGTTGGCTTCTGGTGAAGCCCTTTGTTTTGATACCTTTATGCTACCTTCAAACAACTTGGTGTACAAATCACATAATTAATCTTTTCATGAGGCTGAGAGAAATTGATGTCAAATCCTTTATAATTTTAAATAAGAATTAATTAGAAAGCTAGCACACCATTTTTCTTTCCTAAAAATTATAAAAATATTTCATAGTATTTTACTATATATATTTCATTTTCGGATCATCTCGTCCAGGTGATCATATGAACAATAATATATATATATATATATATATATATATATATAGTGCTGGATTACGCTGAGTTGCGAAGTAAAACAACTATTTTACTTTACGCTCATATTTTGCGATTTTAAAGTTCAAAATGTCGTTCCGAACCGTTCATCTTGTTCTCTATATTGAAATGTGCTTGGAGACCAAATTTTACATTTTTCTGAATTTTTTACTATTTATTAAGCAATTTTGAAGGTCGCTGATCTGATGGTCCAGAAAATTTTACTGTTTTTCACTGTTCACAGCAAAACAGCAATTTTAAAAAATGCTTAATAAATAGTAAAAAAATTCCAAAAAAATGTGAAATTTGGTCTCCAAGCACATTTCGATATGGATTAAACATCTAACAGTTCGGATCGGTCGTTTGGACTTTCAAAATGAAAATACGGCGTGAAGTAGAAATGCGTTTTACTTCGCAACTCACCGTAGCCCACCTCTCTCTCTCTATATATATACACGAATAAATTTTGTGTATTGAAGAAAGTAAATTATATTCAAATTAAAACTTCAATACATTCTCTCAGATATATAAAAATATTTATACATAATTAATCATTTTTAATATAATTTAATTTGCGCACTATATAAAGTACAAAAAAAATAATTCATTGGAAATTTTTTTAACATTTCTATGATTAAATTAGTTCCTTTATAAAATGAACCGTGGACAAATTTAAAATTTATATAATTCATCTTTTCTGACACATCAAATTCATGTGCTCAATTCTGAACTTTTTATGCTCACATCCGGATGAATTAATATTACACAATAGTTTTGCGAAACAATAATTAACACGCATCTAAATTTTATTCTGTACTGATATATATACATATATATAGAGAGAGAGAATTTGGCTAAATTGCTATCGGTAGCACTTCGACCTAAGTGCTTACGGAGTTATATCTTAGTATTTGACGTTCAAACAACAAATTCAAACCGTTAGATTTTCAATCTATATTAAAATGTGTTTGAAAACCAAATCTTACATTTTTTATAATTTTTTTACTATTTATTAAGATGGTTTGAAAATCGCTGTTTTTATTAAAATTCTGCATCATTAAAAAACAGCGATTTCAAATCATCTTAATAAATAGTAAAAAAATTTCAAAACATATAATTCTGAACCGAACTAATGACGAGCTAGCTTGTTAACAGCTTAATTCAGTAACAAACGAACAAATCAATTATAATTTACAAGTCAACAATCAAACGACGAGCTACGATGTTTTTCGCGACCCCTACTTTCTAATCATACTTCAATTATACTCTTCTATACAAGACAAACAGAACACGAAAAGCAAGAGCAAAATGCCAAAATGCCAAAATGGCCCCCCATAAAATACGGAAGAATTAAGTGGATGTGATTGTGATGCCAAGCACTAATAAGACTTTGAAATAAAAAAGAATAACGTGTGTTATCACAAGAAAGAAAGAAACAAATAATAACATGTGATTTGCATTTGTTTTGTGGCAAAAGTTTGCCATGTGAGAACCATGATAACCCAAAAACCCACAACTACTGGTGTACAAATAGGCAAATAGCATGAATCCTGTCAATCCAGTAGGATTTGATGTCAATGTGCTAATGGAGTGACCCCTTGAATCCACAAAGAACGTAACATAAATTATTTTTCCCATAAGTAACAACAATAAAAATAATTTTAATCACATGATTATTTCCTAGCACGCATTGGTGTTTTATCAGGAAATAATAGAAATTATTTTGCCCATAATTAACACAATAAAAATAATTTTATTCACATGATTATTTCCTAGCACGCATTGGTGTTTTATCAGGAAATAATAGAAATTATTTTGCCCATAATTAACACACTAAAATAATTTTAATCACATGATTATTTCCTAGCACGCATTGGTGTTTTATTAGGAAATAATTGAAATTATTTTGCCCATAATTAACACAATAAAAATAATTTTAATCACATGCATGATTATTTTCTAGAACACACCGGTGTTATATCAATAAAATTAGGTGTCATGACAACCAATTATTTAATATTTATAAGCACATTTTTTGTCATGATTTTGAACATACAACTGCTCGTACTTATTATTTTTGTCACTATATTAAAGACTGATTTTCAGTGCCACATATTAATGTTATTCATGATTTATATCTATTAGCTCATGTTTAGTTGTGAGTTAAAGTTACAATGAAATAAAGAGGACATTTCCAATACCTCATGATATCTCAAATTTTATATTTTCGTTTTCAAAGCCCAAATTATCGATCCGACCTATTCAACAAAATATTTATACTAAAATATGTATGGAGATGAAATTTTATATTTTTTGGAATTTGTTTGTTATTTTTTAAGATAGGTACAAAATCACTGTTTTTGAACCATTCAAAAAACAGTGATTTTCTATCAATGTAAAAAAATAGTAAATTTTTTTCAAAAATTATAAAATTTCATCGCTAACCATATTTTTGTATGGATATCATGTTGAACGGTTCAAATCGACAACTTAGACTTTAAATATGAAGAAAATAAAGATATAAAATATAAGGTATGATGAGGTATAAAAAAAAAATGAGGCATTGAACCCTCCTTTGAAATAAGTTACTTATTCCAAATTAATATGATATAAGATATTTTTATAATTTTGCTTGGTGTGACTTAAGTTAAGTCATGCTTAATCTATTTTTGTTTTGTTAGAGCTAGTTACTTAAGTAACTGTTTTAAAATTATTGTTGTATTGAAGATGACAATTTGATTAACACGGTTTATTTTTTATGGCTATCAATTTAGTGTACTTTTTTGTCTTACGAATTTGATAACAATTAGCAATTTTTTTAATACAAATTAATTTAAAACAAAAAATATAGATGTTATAATTTAGTCTCTTACGTATTTTTGGAACTGATTGAATTGATAAAAACAAAATTCTTACACGGAAAAAATTTAAACATAAGTGGCATACTAATACGTAGACAAAAAAAAAATACAACAAAAAGTTTCTAGAATAAAAAGAAACGTAACATTGACTAATTTAACATAACATACTAAACTAGAGTTGAAATGCAAATTAAGTGATAGCACAGATCACATTACATAAACCTTTAATTTCTTTGTCAACTTTGTTTTGACAGTACATTCTTATTATTATTTCAAATAATATCGCATACAATAATATCAGTAGCACTAGCTAGCAACT